>CM023360.1:34651982-34887459 GCA_013282895.1 Eriosoma lanigerum
TACGAATGAAACCTCAGGCGGCGATATAAATAGTATATCTATTGATTATATGGGCGATTGTAGTACCAAGCATAGTGAACAATTAAATTCAGTAGAATTTTCTACATATGAAGGCATAGCAGATAATATAACGCAAGACAAAAATAATACATCTATTGGTTGTATGATGGAATATGATACTAATGAGTTTTTAATTAAAAAGGAGAAATCTACTTGTAATGATATAGGAGATAATTCATTTGATTATAATTGTCATATAAATAATATAAATGATAAACTGAACAACACAGAATCAACTAATATAACTGATAATGTTAATATAACAAATTTGAATGAAAAAGAAATGAGCAAAGATACTTGTCATATAAAACTTGAAGCTGCAAATAGAACCTCTAATAATAACAATAACAGTTTAAATTTAATAATAGAAAATACAAGTGATTCAGATATATCTTTAGAAAATATCAATGATACACAAGAAAATAATATATTATTTGAAGCTACATTAGATAATTTAAACGACTTATCTATTGATACTGAACCCACAATTAAACTAAATGATTTTAATTTAATTGATTATCTAATTAATTCAAAATATTTATTAAATAATAATCCTAATTATTTATTAATATTAGACATTTTGTCTAATCAAATCGACAATTTAATCAATACGAATTGCCAAATGATTTCACAAGCAGATATTTTATTACTTAAAACTATAGGAGAAATGATTTTAAAAAAAATTGTAGAAAAATATAACTATAGAGAGTTCAAGGTAAGGAATAGTTGTATTTTATAATAGTATGATGTATTACATTTTAATTTTTATTTATTAAATTTAGGATTTTCATATTAATTTACCACTTGAAAGTAGAGATAATAGTATACATTATGTGGAGACTAAATTGTCAAGACAACCAAATAAAGAAACTTTAAAAAAGATTAAAGAAATAAATCCTTTGTTAAAATTAGGTGCGTTTAATAAAGAAGAAGATAATATTATTCGAAAATATTGGTCTAAATTTCAAGAGGTAAGTACATTAAATTTAAGCATTTTTAAACTATCAATATTTGTATAGTAGTACTAAGTACTAATTTGATGTAATTTACTACCGAAAGCATACCCTAATCGAGGTAATCGGACCATTATTTATACCCAAAAATTGTTTTCAGACCTAAAAAAAAACATCAATGTAAAACCAATATATTCCTTGCTTCACTCAGAATCTAAAATGACTTAGTTTATAAATTCTAGAATTTTTAAAATTAATTCATTAATTAATATTTAGAGAACTATTAGTTAGTTTATAGGAGTATTTTTAGGTGATTATTTCTCCGCTATAGTTACCTAGGGGTTGTGTATACCCTAAAAATAATTGATATCACTGTCCATAAGTATAAAACAAAACAAAAATCCTCTAATAATTTTTTTTTAAATTTATTTGACATAAACTAAGCTTAATTTTGGTATAAATAAAGTTTATTTTAACCAATAGGTATAGTTTCTGAGTTGCTTATTTATAAACTATGCATTTTTTGTGGCAAACCTTGTATTTTTCTCTTCAAGATAGACTTCCATAAAAAATTTTAAAAATGATTTAATTATGTATATTCATAATATTGTGATTTATTTACTAAATATATAAAATAAATTGAAACAGTGAAAATCAACTTTAGCATCATGATCGACTGGTTACCCCTACTAAAGCATATACACTACCAATTACTTTTCTTAAATGGAATAAAGTTTACATAATGCTATGTTTTCAATTGTTATGCCTAAGGTGAAATTATCATACCACATACCATAAAAAAACTTTTTTATAATTAATGTTGTAACCTTTAATAGATTCCTGAATTTTTCTACATTATATATAGTGTAATCAGAATATTGTGATAAAATGATCCATTACTTATAACTTGTTACAACATTTTCATCACTGTATATTCAATATGATTTTTTTAGATTATGATTAGACATATTTATAGATAATATTTCCTATTTCCCAATAAAATAGAAAAACATCTTAATCTTAAAAACTAGGGAAACCATCTTTCAAACATTCCATCTTTGTATCGCCTAATAAGTATTCTACCTTTCTGAAAAATTTATCTTAAAACTATTTTATCTTTTTCTTTATTAGGTAACTAATTATCTCAGAAACCAAATTTGGCTTTTGTGAGGGCCACTTGACCATTCCCCAAAGTCCGAATACACCGGTTGACTGACCCCATAGCTAACTCTTTGGAAAATAAGAACACTGCCCTGTCCTATTTTCCCAAGTTAAAACAAACATGTTTAAAAAAATATATACCTAGTAATTATTTATTTATTCGTGTATTTAGGTGAAAAAGAGTTATATTTTAAATAAATGTTTTAGGAATATAAAATTTCAAATATTAAACCATTCCTATCAGAGAATGGTTTGAAAATGTGTTTACCTTATAATGAAAAAATTAATTTTTTTCGTTACATATCAACAGGACTGCCTAATCGATTATTATTTTCTGTTAGCAATAGATTTAATTTATTGTTTAATGGACAAGTAGACAAAAAAAGGTAAAATATTCAAGTAGTTATTTAATTTTTTATCCATTATTATTTATAATTATTTTATTTTTTCCTATTTCATAAAATAGTTTATTTTCTATAAACTATAAAATAGTTTCTATAGACTATTATAGCCTTTGCTGCTTCTATTATTTCATGCCAGCTTTCTATACCTTTACTTTCCTCTAATTTTAATCCTGGTTCACATTTTTTGATTTAAATATATCTATCCATTTCTACCTTGATCATTGTCTAGGTTTTTTCCCATTAAAAAAGATGTCATTACTTCTTTTATTATACCATTGTATCTCCATGCATGTCCCACCCATTATGAACATTTGCCTCTTATAAATGACTATAATGACTTAATATTGGGCTTTAGGTACATTTGGTAAACTTATTTTTTAGTTCATATTCTTGGTTATTAGTGGCTGAAATTCTTAGCTTTATCTCATTATGTTTATTTTTAGTATTGTTAATATTAATTCCTAAATATTTGAAGTCAATTAAAGCTTGGAAAGTGTAATTGCCGACTATTAGGTTTTGCTTGTCTAATTTTTCTATCTATGTTCATATACTTGGTCTTATCTTGGTTAATCTCGAGTTCAATTAGTTTAGTCGCTCCTATAAGGTCTCCAGTTTTGGTAATAACTTTTATATGTGAGTTTACCAATTAGTTACCATGATATAATTTGCATAAGGCAGATTTACTTTCAAGTAATTCCATTCCTTGACGAACTGACACTATTAACTTAACATATTTTTTATTAATTTCTCCAGTGCTACATTGAATAGAATTGGGAAATTCAACTTCAAAACTCTGTGATAATTTTTTTTCAAATTTAACTATACATCTGTCTGGATCACATTATTTCACAAGCTGAATTAATTTGGCTGGAACATCAAATTCTTCTAAGGCCTTCTACAACTGTTAGCGCAGTACACATCAATATATATATATATTCAATTCATTTGTGTACGATTGGTTCCTTAATACATTTTTATGTAGAATCTGTAAAAATGTTGATAAAAAAGCAATCAGCGTGCATATAACATATATAATCATTTTTAAGTAATTTATTTATTTAATTTTATATAAATATGTAAATGCAGTATGTATCGTTAAATAAATCACAAGAAATGTACATGTCATCCATGTATTGCACTATGTATATTCCGCACACATAATTACAAATTAAAGTAATCATACATTATATTATAATACTATTATAATATGTTATTTGAAGTCTACAAAACATATATGTATTTCCTTTCTAAATTCATACAATTTTCCTATTACCTGTCTAATTGTAAAAATGTGATCTGTTGTTGATTTACCTCTTAAGAAACCGTTCTGATAGTTTCCTATCATATCCTTTTACATTTCTCTAATCTATATAGAGCAACAATTGGAAATTATAAATATATTTATATATAATAGTGTAATTACTTAATTAGTTCTGAATAAAATTATTAGTCACAAAAATAGTTAACATACCCATTAAAATTTATAATAACTGCTTTTGCCAACAATAAGTGTTCGTAATTGAAATTTTAGATTATTTTACATTTATTTTAGTCTATAATTATGTACTTATATAATTTATACTATTTTAAAATGTTTATTCATTTATATGATAATTATAGCTTAAATATTTACTTAGGTTAATAATGAAACTTCATGATAGTCTTAAAAGACTGTTAGGTACCTATATACAAATAGAGGATGGATGATTTATATAACGTATTACACTTATTTTCTTGGTAAATTATAAAAAAATTCTGTTAATTCTTCATTTATTAGAACCAGAAGTTTATACCTGAATTATTTATATGGGTTTTGGGTGTTGATTATATTTAGGTGTTTAAACACCAAAATAAAAAAATGCAACTAGACATTTGGTTACTCATAAACATTAATAATTGTTAATAAGGGTGCCTAGTAAACGCATAAATAATTAAAGCAATTGCCTAACTTGGATATTTTGACCCTTCCTTAACTTACGTAAACTGATACCATTCAGCATATAAAATACATACAAATAATGTATCTGAATGATTTTTAATTTGAAAAATTGATTTGGTTTTCAACCTGAATTTTTTCTTCAGGTTATGAGTTTGTTGTGATTTTTCAAATAAATATCATTCATGTTGATAAAGGTTTCGGGTGTTAATTAAAAAATAATGTCCTGATTAGAACATTATTTTTGCAAAAATTAAATTAAAGGTGAATTGTAATTCATTTTGTCTTATTAATATTTATATTATATAAAATGTCATCACAGTATTTTCTTTTAAATTACTATAAATATTATTTTTACAAAATATAAACAGTGTTATAATTAATGACGATTTTAAAATCTTAAAAATTCATAAAGAAAAGGAGTGTAATAAGTTATTTGATCATATAGATACATCCAACGATAAAGGATAAACTACAACGATAAACTCTATTTTGTCAATTGTTCAGGAGGAGCAAAATAAAATTCATAGTTAATTTCTTATTCTATTTTTTATTTTAATATTATTTTATTATTTCTTTAGAATAGATGGAAATACAATCATTTTCATGGTCGATAAGGAAAAAAATCCTTTATCAGAATGTAATGTTAAAAGTCGTAACTCAAAAACGAAAAATATTGAGTTACTACCTTTTTCGTTGTCTGTATCGATATGGCCTGTATAAAATATGTTGTTGTAAAAATATATCTATTATATACTATTAAAAAGTAAAAACATTAAATCATACCCCATTAATAAATTAACCAAATATCTGATTGTAATATTATAAAGTTAATAGACAATTTTGTCTTTGCTCTTATCTCCTGATTGTTTAGAATAGTCCTCAACTAGTCTTGAATTTCAAATTAACATATATAGTTCTCCTTGTATTCAGATTTAATATTTCATTGTTATATAATTTTAATAAATAGTTTTAGTCTGGAAGAAGATAAAATAATAATGAAAGTTGAAAATTGTAATGCGATTAAAAATAAGTATGCAGTTCTAAGTTTGATTTTAAATAGAACTAGAGTACAAGTTTATAGAAGACTTCATACTTTAAAAATGAATCCTAAACGTGGAAGTAAGTTAAATCATTTTATTTTAAAAATGTTTTATATTGTTAATATATTTATCTTTTTAGAACGCATTCTATGGAATAATTACAGAAAACAGGAACTATTTACAAATATTCTTTTAGAAACAAATACTGATGATTGGAGAGATTTAAAGAATATTTCAATTAAAAAAGAAACATGGATTAAAATCGCAGAAAATTGTGGTGAATCTATTAGTTATGAAAAATATAGAACGCAATGGAATTATTTGTCCACTATGTTGTTTTGTGAAACTCCTATAAAATATTCATTATTCAAATTAGATATATTAAATTTGTAAGTAAATTGTAAGTTTTAAGTATAGCTTAAGAACTATAATTATGACTATGGAACACTCATTTGTTACTATAAGTATTATGATTGTATTCTGTATTCTATTACTTTTCTTCCTTCGGTTCTTCTCACTTATTGATGATTTTGGATAACCCATCCTTGTCTTTAACTTCCAATAACTCAACTTCTCTGCTTGCTTAATTAATTTCTTATCCTATTTACCACTTATTAAACATATCTAACTTAATTCTTATTTCTTATTCACTAAAATTTGTGTTCATAGCATAAGTGACATCACTAAAATTATTTTCTATATTATAATTGCTACTTTTTTTATCACATACAATTTTAACATACATTCATTTCAGTATACTATAACCTAGTATATATTATCTTAAATCATTAAAGTATATTATATAACTTTTTTTTAGAATATCAAAATTAAATCCTAAAAATTGGTCAGATTTAAATTGGATAGATATAACTAATCAATTATACCCAGGTGCAAGTAGTAAAGTCATTGTTACTTTGTTTCATTTTTGGATTTTGTCAAGAGTACCTGTAGAAATACGAAAAAATGTTAAAGGTAATCAAACACATTATTTCAACAATTTATATAATTAATTATTTTTTAATTTTATTTGTAGACACTTTGAGTTACTTATCAAATTATGATTTAGAATACAATTGTAAATTTAATAAAAATATTTCAAGATTTAAAGTTGAAAATAATTTATTAGTTGAAATTGAATAAAAATTAATTTATATATATATATATATATATATATATTTGTTTTTTAATTTAAATCTATGCAAGTTTGGTCAGTAAGTCAGAAACACTTATATATATATTAATAGATTAAATAGTATATAATTAGGTTTCTACAAAAATTTCAAACCGTTAAATCAAAAATTACAGGTAACATTAAACATTATTAGAAAAAATTTAAAGTTCTATATATTAAAATCTCTATAAATAGAGAAAAAAAAACCAATCCGTTCCAAAATTTTATTTAATTATCTATGTGAGTACTCAAAAAAATTTTCCAGTTCCTATGATCAAAACTCAATTAGTTATCACAAAAAAATAATAAAATACGGAAATCGTAATTTTGCCAATATTTGGTAGTTTTTCTTCTCCTAGAGAAAAACTTTGGAGAAATACGAAAAATGAGCTTAATAAAGTACCAAGATGATACGATTTGCAACCGAAAGCATACCCTTTTTGTAGTAATCAGACAATTATTTCTAGAAAAAATGTTTTCATACATAAAAAAAATATATTCCTTGCTCCATTCAGAATCTAAAATAGATTTAATAATTTAATAATTTGATTATAATGTTTTGAATATATTATGACCGTTATTTATAATTGTCAAAATTTATGTTGAAAAATCAGAATTATCCCCCCTCCCCCCCCCCCCCCCCCACATGACAAAATCATTTGACCGAATTAGAATTATGATATTTTAGTTACCAAAGTTTTCGTTGGTAATTTTTATTTAATTGTAACACAAGTTACGATTTTTTACGTTGGAAATCATCAAATAAGTAGCTATAAATAATACCACTTTATAACATTTTTGGTGAAGTTGAGTTACTGTTGTTTTTGTAGTTAATAGAAAACAATGTACACTCATTGATGACCCTACAAATATAAAAATGAAAAAAAGTGAGCTAGGACACTTTTCGTTGGTATTATCATTGATATATATCTAATCAAATTATGCAATAAACACTTTGCCTATCAGTTTTCGGCATTTTATAAAATGTTATTAAATACAATACTGTCATATACTTAATGCAATTTGGACATATACTTAATAGGTTAACTGCTACGTCATTTTTCAGTACATTGCCAAAAGAGTTACGTGTAGTATTTTTGGTACAGCATTGTAGACAATAATATCGTACACATATTTTTTACATTTTGTGTATACACGTTTTGCTTTTTTCATTATCAGTAATAAATCCACACTCAACGAGTGGTCAAAAATAGTATTATTTACAGTTTCTATTCAACGATATTACCTAACTAACAAAATTATAATTAATTATCAAATTATATTTAGATCTGACATTCCCAGGAGGATACATGTACCATATTTGGTACACAATTGAAAATCATTAATTTCAATAGAAAATCACATTTTATAACCATATAATAAACTAAAATAAATTTATTAAACTTTTTCATAAAGTTTTACGTCCATAGCGAATAAGGCATGTTCGCTACTTTTTGGGTTAGCTCGAATGGCAAATCAACCATGTACTAAAATTGGTACACATAGCGGTTAACCTGTTAAAATCTCCTTAATTATATATACAATACGTTTTTAAATATTAGTATTTAAAGATAAATAAAAAATTGTCCTTTAATTTATGTCCCAATACTGTGTAATTAAACATAATTTTAAAGCATACAAATATTTATACTGCTATAATATAATAAGACATAATCAAATATGAAATATACATTATACAATATTTTCAAAAAAATTATTAAAATGACAGTTAAATAAATAATTTAATCAAGTTCAAATATTTAAAACATTGTATATTACGAAAAATATCATCTACAGGTTTTTAACAAAAAAATAACAAGAATAACAAACTATTTTCTACAAAAATCATCATTAAAGAAATAAGTAAACACACAAATAATCATAATAGAAAAAAGAAAAAAATTAGTTTTAAAAATTCACTTCTTGAATAAACGTTGAAAAATACTACCCTTTGCTAATCCTTTAGATGGTCCTTTTTTTAATTCACCATTTGATCCTTTAGCAAGAGAATGAATTTTACTCAAAAGCGACTTGTTTGGTCCCTTAGCTTTCACTCTATTTTTCTCTAATAGGTCACATTTAGAAGAGTCTTTTTTGCTATAAAGTGAATAATTAAATAAAACTAATAAATTCATAGTAAAATTAATACAATTACCTTAGCAAATCTTTATTAGGACCTTTTGCCAATACACTTTTTGAAGTAATTAATGTAGCTTTCTGGATCTCAGTAGTTATTCCACTTAAAAAAAATAAATAAATATAATATATATATATATACTAAAACTTCAAAAAATTAATGTTAATCTTTAAATTTAAATCAATGGCAACAATTACCAAACTTATTTTACATATGTCGATACTACATTTTATGTTTATACCATCTACCAATTTTCTTGATGTGTGTGTTTATATATATATATATATATATATAGAAATTAACTTATAAAATTAAGGCTGATATACATTTGTCTTCTCTTTGGTTTTTGTACCCTATTGTAGTTATTTGATTATGAATTACATTAGTTTCCAAGGAAACCAACTGGCAAGGAAGAAACAACACAGAGGTCTGAGAAATAACATAAACACTGAAAGTAACTAGTTGCATAAAAAGGACGAAAAATGAAATTAGTGGTTTAAGTTGTTTCTAACTGTAGAAACAGACACGAGTTGTAATAAGTCACAAGACTTAGGAATAAGCTAAAAAAGTAATGGATTGATATGATAGGCCTTTTATCAGAGAATTTAGAAAAACATTAAAAGTGGTTCATACAGTTATAATTAGAATTATCTAATGATTTATTATATTAATATTATTTTTTTACCAGTGAGAATTATCTATTGCAGCATTTAAATTGCTTATATTCTCTTCGCATATTATGGTATTGTCATTAGGTACTTCATGCAAAGGATTTTCATTTTTGAGTATACTATAATAAATAAAAAAGATTATTAAAACTTATTAAGTATTTTATCTTTAAACTATTAATACTATCAACAGTAATTAAGTTAGAAAAAAAAAACAATTAAGAGTTTAAAATAAATAATAAATAATAACTATCCGTAAAAAAAAATATATACATAATATGTAGTAATTTATAGTATATTAGACTAAAATAATACATTTTTTGTGATGACTGCAGAAATTGTAACTTAAAAAATGAATTCCTATTGGTTGCATCACTGTTTAAAAAAACAGGTATTTATGATTTTACAAATTAGTCATCACTAATTTATATGATTTACTTTAATACCTACCTGAATATAAAAGTCAAGCTACTATTTAATTCTATTATAATTAGAATACCAATCACTTGTATGTTATTTTTTTGTATTTTTAAACCTATCAAAAAAACCATGTGCAACTAAACTCTGAATTAATTTTGTTAGATATTATTTTCATCAGTTATTATGTTTAGATAAATAAAAAAACATTTTTTCTTTTCATAGATAGTAGTCTGTTCTTATATAACTAGTTATAGTAAATATCAATCTAATCGCTTGTTACTTCTTATAATTTCATCTAAAAGACAGTATGCGACTAACCTTGCACATATTTGATTAATTTGAATTCACAAAATGGAAATTTCAATAATTATTATATTTGTAAAAAATAATAAATAAATTATGATTAGTATATATTCGTATATCTATAATAAACGTATTAATATATAAATAATTTACTATAATTATCAGTTATATATCAACGGTGAAAGACTGCAATCATAAATATTAAAAATAATAGTGTGACTAAATATAAAAAGCAGGAAGGTACGTTAGGTTAATTCTTGAATTCTTTTAATGATTTATTAAAATTAAAATTTGAATGCAAAGATATTGCATTTAAAAATACAATCCTGAACATAACTCAATATAATATACTGATAATCCGATACAAAATTTATCACATTAGTAAACTACCTATGAAAATGCTCAAAAAAATTTACAAGTCCCTATGTTAAAAACTAAGTTGGTTATCCCAAAATATTAAAAATCAATTTCACAGAAACCACAATTTTGCTATTTTTCCATCATTTTTGGAAGTTTTTCTTCTGCCTAGGAATAACTTTTGGGTAATTCCCAAAAATTAACTAAATAAACTACTGAATAAACCCAATTTGCAGCAACTGAAAGCATACCCTATTTATGTATTCAATAAATTATGTCTTCCCAAAAATATATTTTAGACTTTAAAAAACAAAAATCAAACATCAATGTGAAATGTTAGCTGTTAACGTCTGAACAAATTATTGATAAATCAACAATATTTTTAAAATGTGCCTATGAAAAATAGCTTCATGAGCAATCTATAGTTACAATACATAAATAATATTACCTATCATTTTCGTCCTTTGTTTTAAATTCATTATTTAAGTGGTTCTTAAGAATTTGATCAGCTAATACTTCATTATAATCTGTACTTTCTAAAGCAAAAATTATAATTTTTTCTTCTTGATCATTAAATTTTTCGTGTAATCTTTGTTTAACTGAAAAATATAAATAACTGTTAAAGATTATTGTTGGATATATGTAAATTATATTTTGTTCTTTTTACTTTTACGTTGTTCATTGAGGTTGAATTTTTTAATTGGTGCTAAATTTATAACAGAAGAAACTGGCCATGATGAACAAGTAGATTTTGTTTTATCATAATAATCACATGATTTTCTTCTCAACCAAAACATGTCATCTTCATCATAGTCATTTTCACTATTTGTTAATGTAACTCTAGGAAGTTTTGGTACCACATTTACAATATTGTGTCGTTTGCTAAATCCCATAGTCAATAATGTTTCTGTGGCTTGACTAACATTATTATCAGAACTACATAGAGTATCTAAAAGAACAGTTTCTTCTACAACTGGGAATACACTTTTCAAATATCTGTATGAAATATAAAAAAAAAATAAATAATTTTCATATAAATAAAAATTATAGTATTAAATTTTTCATTAAAAAAATAAAACATACTCACCAAATCATGCTAAACAAATACATCCATCATTGTAAAAATTTTCCAACAAAAAATATTTTCTATCGTCTAATTACATCAGACAATTATCAATTTAACTACATATACTGAAACATCAAAATTAAATTCATGCTAAAAATAAAAACAAAATAAATAATAATGGCAAAATATTCAATATAAAAGCCTCACAACAAACACATACAAAAATACAATTTAAAATAATATCTGTATCTAATTTATATAAAATTATGAATAAGTTTTAAATTTTTTTTAAAAAAATAAAAGGATATAAATATAAAGGAATAAATAAATAAATAAATTCAAATAAATAAATAATTCAAGGAATAATTTTTAAATTTCAATATCTAGTTATTATTAGTCGTGTATCCAGGTTAGTAAGTGATTATAACCACCCAATCCAAAAATAAAGTAACCAACTTTACGAAAAAAAAAAATTACTGTCTTATATATAAATATTTATTTATTTCTATTCATTATCATTGAAAAATCAGGTATGTGTAAAGGATGAGAGTTTTAAACTAATTTTAGTATTTATTAATTAGTTACAAAAAATATATATAATAATAATCTTTTATTAATTGATAAAATTTGACAAAGATAATAAATTTTAATACGAACATTACAAAATGTAAATGGATTGTCTAATTATAGAGATATCATTAATTTGACAATAATTGATAGATATAATACATATGCAATTTTAATTATATTCATAAATGTATTTTATATTATATTATATTCCCCACACCCAATTTGGCTTCCGAAATAAACACACCACCATACATCAAACTCATCGACTAACCGACGCTATTGCTTACTCTTTCGAAAATAAACTTTACTTCTCCACAGTTCTGCTTGATGTTGCTTAAGCCTTCGATAGAGTCTGGCACACCGGACTCCTATTCAAACTAAAAAAAATCCTCCCCCCCTCCCTACTTCTTATTCTTCAAGTCTTATCTGGAAAATCGCTACTTTGTAACAAAAATAGGATCAGAGTTCTCAAACCTAACACCTATCCTGGCTGGTGTTCCCCAAGAAGCCATCTCGTCCCCAATTCTCTACAACATTTACGTTGCCGACCAACCCATTTCGCCTCATACCCCAGTAGCCGAATTTATCGATGACAAAATAATTTTCACTTCAAATGACAGCCCTATTGTAGCCAGCCAACACCTACAAAATCATCTAAACGACATGGAAGTATGGTACACAAAGTGGAAAATAAAAGTAAACAATGGAAAATCATCTCATATAACATTCACCCTCAGACAAGGCATAGTTCCCTCAGTATCTCTCTTAAATAAAATTATATCATTGGTTACTAACGTAAAATACTTAGGTCTAATTCTTGACAAACGCTTAACTTGGACCAAAGACATAAAACAAAAACACATCTTACTAAACTCTAGATGAAAGTGTCTGTACTCACTACTAGGTAAACATTCTAAGCTTAACTTAAAAAATAAATTATTACTCTACAAAACACTTCTGGAACCTATTTGGACCTATGGCATCCATATAGGGATCCGCAAAAAAATCAAACATTTACAATATACAAACGTTCCAATCCATATCTATATACTTTGTACAATCACTCACGCACCCTTCTATGTCTCCAACCATACTCTACATTTCGACCTTGGACTTCAAACTGTCGCCGAAGTAGCCTTATCTTTTTATAATCGTTTTCGCTCCCACCTTACAAATCACTCAAACCCACTTATCCATCTTAGCACTTAATTCAATAAACATTCCTGGAAACCCAACAAGAAGACTAAAGAGGCGCTGATGTCGAGATCTAATTAACTAAACTGGTTTATTAAATTAAATTAATAATAAATAATAAATAAAAATAAATTCAACAAATAACTAACAAAAAAAAGAAGAAGAAAAACCTGTAGTGTTACAGCTGAGTAACTACTCAATTCAAGTAACCTCAGCCTTGTATTAAATCACATATACTTATTGTAATAATTTTATTACAGATTGTATATTTCCAATGTTAAAAAAAAAAAAAAAAAATTATATTATAATATTCAAATGTATATTTAGTCATAACAGCAACAATAGCAATTACTAACCAGCAACCACAAATGTTATACCCAGTGGAGGCTTGTAGGAAGGCACAGAGGCGTAGAAATTTTTTTTCTTATGGGGTAAAAAATTTAAGATAAATCATAATGTATTGTATAATAAAATAAAATATAAATACTTATTGATTTTTGTAAAATAGGTTTAACTAATATTTTGTTGATTAAACTAATAGTCTTACTTACTTAATTTAATTGTGAATATAAAATTAATACAATTTGTTTTACATTTTTTAATTTTATTTGTTGTACAACTTTTCAAAATTCATTTTATTACATATTAAATTATATAAATATTACAAATAATAAAAATGTAATTTAAATATAAATTATAACTCTAAAATGTTTAAGTATTAAGTGTATAACTATGATGACAATTCTTTAGGGGGGCAAAATTAATATTTGCTCCCATACATATTTAACAGGGGATCAAATGCCTCTGACACCTCATCACCGACGCTACTGAAAGGGTGAAAATTAATAATTTATAAAATTATATACCAATTTCAAGTATTTTTAATTAATTAATATTAGAAATTATGACAACAAATAAAATTTATAAATTTTTATACTTAAGATTTAGATGTCTATCTTTTGCTTCCCTAAACATAACAATCACTTTTTTGTTAAAATCAACATCATTGGAAATCTTTTTATTTTTAATATTTAACATTGTTAGAGCATTTAACCTTTCTCTTATTGTGCTTTGTAAACATGTTTTAATTTTTTTCAACCAAATTTTTATTTTCAAATAAATCCACTTAGTATGTAAATGTTAAATAACTTATTTATTTAATATTCTACTATTATGTAAGTACTTATATTATTTTATATAAATATTGTTGATATGATCACATGAACACACGGGAAAATACTAAAGTCTAAAATTTGAAATAAATACAAAGACATTGTGTAGGTATTGAATTGTATCGTTGGGCATAAGGCATGTTAATCAGGGGACTATTCATTCACACCAGAGGCCACATTAATATCTACTGGGTTTTTCCATCTTTTAATTTTGTTTTTTGTTCATGATTATGATGGGCAATTATTTGCATTGCTCCAACGTGACGGCTGTAGCTTGTATAATTATGTAGTTATTTATTATTGCATTAGTTACATTCAGTTTTATAACACTGTATAGTTAATTATATTACTGTAATATTTTATAATTTTATTATTGGTTTGATATCCTTGCAGTTAAATAGTTTATTTTTAAATTGATTATTTTAAATTAATAAAAATGTTTTTATAATAATATATAATGGAAAAATATGTTTCTTTTTCAATATTTTATTATGTACATTTATAATAATGTAAATAATTTTTAATATTTAAATCAATATTAGAAGAGGGGCCTGATTGTCCCATTGCCCTTTTAAATGAGCCGCTACTGGTCTTATCTTTTGACTAGGTATCTATTACGATCTATTCAATATAAATTTTATCTTAAACCTAATGATAAATTTGAAATTACAGGCTTTTTTAGGCTGGTAAATAGTTGTTACCAGCAACTGGCCATAATATATAATTTCCTATCATACCGATCAAAAACTGGCTGGCTGGCTGGAAACCCTATCTAAATATATTTATAAATTACTAATCCAAATGAAATAATAATTGGAAAATTAAAAATTGTTATTTTAGTTTAAATTACAATAGTATTGTAAAAAATACAATACAATAGATATAATAAGATGATTAAAAATAGAAACATTTAAATAAAACAAATTTAGTTATGCAATTCCACATCACATAAAAAAAATCTGGATACACTACTGTCTACTGATACATAAAAATAATTTGTTATACTTATATAATTTAAAAGTTTGAACACATTTGTTTAAATAAAATATAATAATACAATATTTAACAATACTATTAAAGGAAACATATGACTCATACATATATTATTTAAGGTTTAAAATAAATTAAATATTAAAAATATTTACCTCAGTTTCATTTTTGGTGAATGAGCTGGTTTAGATAATGGACTAGCCACAGGTGATGGATTAGCTTGTAACATATAATGGCGACTAATTGAGGGTGGTGTATATGGTCCAGGTGTAGCAATTGGATGTTTTTCAACTTGTAAAGCACTAATAACCAAAGCTTCTCTATTATGATATCTAACATTTTTAATAAACATATATAATTTAATAAAATGGTGAATTGCATTAAACAAATATTAAATTACTTATTTAATAAAACTTTAATATGTGATTCTGTAACTGTAGGAAATATTGCACTGATTTTTGATATGGATTGATCAATATTAAAGCTGTTAATTGGCGACATATTTGATGCGATTGATATACGATTTGTAGTAGTTGAACGAGCATAATTAATAGCGTTAGAACCCATCCGAGGACTAAATCTGATTGGTGTTACTGAAGTTGACTTTTGTGTAATTATAGAATCCTTAAATAAATTACAATTAAAATTGAAATTATTACATAGCGAGTAAAGTTGATTGCATATGTTAAATGTAAATAAATATTAATTAATTTTTAATATAAGTTAAAATTTTCTTTGTAAAAATCAAATTAACCATTTTTAGAAATATTTAAAAATGATTAACAGTTTGTAATACTATGAAAGTACTGGACTATCATTAAATATGATTGTGATAATATAATATATAAATATCTATAGTTACCTGATGAAAATGATAGAATGGTTGAGGATTATCACTTTTACATGGGGAATCATATTGAGTCTAAAATATATAAACACAATCAAATTAATTCTATATAACATGTTTTATTTTTTATATTTTTTCTAAACATATATGGTAGGTATAGAAAAAATTGTCTTTGGAATTTCTAATTATTTTTAATATTTACATACTCACTTCTATATATTTGGCCCATGGCCATATATATCTATGATCAATACTATTAGTATTTATATTTAATGAAGCTATTTACGACCACATTTAGGTTCCACAAAAATATGAAAAAAAATGGGAAGTTGATTCTGGCCATTCCTTAGAGAGAGTAGGGTGGAATACTTAAGTATTATATTAAAATTAAGATTTGAATGCAATAATATTGTATTAGAAAATACAATATACATACAACATATACTAATAACATTTCTTATTAAAAATATTTTTTATTTATCAAATAAAATGTAACAAAAATTTAGTTATAATAAACCAAATATTAATTTGTCCAAATTAAAATAGAAACTGTTATTATGACGGCTTTTAGTCATTTTTTTAAAGTTTTTCTTATCTTAAAGATACTTCCCAAAGAGAAACTTTTGAAAAATAAACTAAATAAAGTACCAAACAAATGCTATTCGCTACCAAAAACTTGCCCTACTTGTGTTAATTAAATTAATTAATAGAGGTTCTTCAAATTTATCGAATTTTATTCTAATTGTTTAATTTTTTTTTTATTTATATATTATTAAACATTCAAATTACAAAATGATAATTCAACTATATTTTACAAGTTATTACTTACAAATATTGACTTAAATCAAACCATACTCCAAGGAAATAATAGAAGAATATCAGTCCGGATTCATGACAGAGAAATTGAGAGTTAATCAAATACATACAAGGAAGCAAATAGTAAAGAAAAGTCACGAGTTCGACATGGACATGTACCTATTATTTGTAAATTTCAGGTAGGCGTATCACTTTATAAATCAAATTATACTATAGAAAGCAATGACCCAATATGGAATCCCTGCAAAACTGGTGAGATTGGTAAGAGCATGTATACGACACTCTAAATGTAATGTTAGGTTTAATGAGGAATTAATAGAAGATTTTTCAGTGAAAACAGGTTTAAGACAGAGAGACGCTTTGTCCCCTTTATTATTTTGCATAGCTCTAGAGTAAGTAGTCAGAGGTACTTGTGGATGATACGGGTATACAAATAGCTGAAGAACGTCATTAGCAGCATACATGGATGATATAATAATTATAGACACAATCAAAGAATGCGTAATACGGATGGCCAAAAAATTAATAAGAGGAAAAATATCGGAGTACATGATCAAAAAACAAAATACTTAATAATATATCAAAGGGAACATGTAAATAATTTGTTGGTAGTCCAAGAATTAACCTTCCAAAGAGTATTAAATTTTAAATACCTATGAGTAGATATAAACCAACAAGGAAATAACCACAAAGAAATTAATGGCAGGAAATAAGTGTTATTTTGTGTTTATACCATAATTTAAGTCAAGGCTACTATCCAAAAATACAAAACTAAGACTAATAAAGCGCTTATTAGACCTATAGCTCTGTATGCTTGTGGAGCGTGGGCATCAACAAAATCAGACGAAAAAAGACCGTTAGTTTTCGGAATGAATCATTGGCTACAAAAGAACGGAGGAAGAGAATATATGTGAACAAAGATAAAATGCAGAGCTGAGAGCAATATTCAATGAGCCAAACATAATAGGAATTCTTAAAAGCAGACTAATAAGCTGGGCAGGTTACGTTTGGAGAGCAGAGGGCCAAACAACTATGTATAAAAATCACAAGATGAAATCCAGAAAAAAATGACCAAGACAGCAGTGGATTGAACGAGTTAGAGAAGGCCTCAAGCTCCAAGGAATAAGAGATAGTGAACAAGTGATATAGTAAAAAGTAGTATGGAGAGGTGAAGTAAAAGAGACGATGAACCTACAAGGCCCAGAATTAACAAGAAAAAAAAACAAACAAATCATTATTTCCTGACCAATAAAAATATAAAATCAAAGAAGCAAAATATTAATTAAATTTATTAATAATAATAATCAAGTAGAACAAAACAAATAAAATCAATTGATAATGGTAATCAATTGATATTGAAAAATTTATGGGAAAATTTAAATTTAATTTCGTTATAACACAAAAGTTTCACATAAATTAATATCATCAATAAATATTTTACAAATTTTAATTTACTTGAACCGACAATGGTGTGCTCATTTGATAGTGAAGATATTTTGCATGTGAATCTTCAATACTTGTAAAATAATTAAATAAATTGTACCTGAATAAATAATTCAATATATTAAATTAAGTGACAACTAGACTTAAATACTGTATAAAATTACGTTTTTCCTGGTTTATATCCATTCTTGTTGTGCCATACAAAAGTATTTTTGATAACATCTTGAACAGGTACATCCACCATGATTGAAAATATTATAGAATTAAAATACAGAAGAAATTATTCAATACACAAAGATTAAAACAATTGTTTAATACTTAATATATAATTTATTTAATAAAAACATTAATGAACAAGAAACATTTATTTAGTATGTACTTTTTAGTTTTTTTACAATATAATTGAATTATTATGAAGAAGTACCAAGAGCATTTTCAAGGACGGATTTTGCATAAACAAAATGTATACGAAACATCATGGTTGCAAACTGAACAAAAATAAACATAAAAATGTTATCTGTTTAATTTAAATTTTACTTTTGAAAATGGTCAATATAAAATTGTCATTTTTAAAAAGTTGTTTTACGTTAAATCTAAAAAAGAAAAATTGCAATTTGTATTAATTTTTCGTAATTATAATAATTATTTCACTCTCCACTGTTTGCACTGTAGCAGAAAGCAGCTGATTTTACAACCAACCAATGACCGTACTTACCTTCCCGATGGATGACAAGCCCCCTCTACACTCCTGACAGCATCTTCACCTAGTCTAAATGTTTTTTCCTTTTCACTCCATTTTATATCATTATGTTATTGGTCTCGTTTTGATGGCGTCTGTTTGCTGTTAAAATTCTTACGTTTAGAAAATCATTGACACGTCCGCCTACACGTAATACTATCGTTTACAATATATTTCCATTGCCGGGCGGTGAATTTTCTTAGATAATCGGCATTGATGGTAATGCATGCGAGGAAACTTCAAAGGATTAGTGATGGGTAAGGCCTACTTACAAAAAAATTATAAGAATAACGTAATTATTAACTATTTAAACTTATACAATGTTGTAATTATCAAACTGTTTCAGGTATTATGACAAGAACCCGTCCCATCAGTATCAGGTAATTTTAAATACATTAATAAATAAATTATATATAAATATGTAATCAAATTTTGCCCTTCAAATTAATATATTTAATCCTTTAAAATTATATACAAATAAGAATTATTATTGATTAACAATATAATATGTATAATTAGCCAATGGTCTAATAAATTTAACAATTTTATTAAAACTAGTAATTTTTTGTGTTTATAACTTCAATTATTACATAAAATTAGATTTAAAAATACTATATAATGTACTTATTTGAACATACAATTTATTTTCATTAAATACTCTTAATAAATCGTTTTAAGTTTCAACATATACATCTAATCAAACTAAATTATCTTCTTGCATAATATGTATACTGTTTTTGTATAATTGTTTGTTATTAAATATGAATACAATTATATATATATTTTATTTATTTGTATATATTATATAGATTATAAGTATTTTATTTACATTTCAAATTATTTATAAAAAATACAATTTAAGTACATTAACTAATAAATGATACATTAATTGGTGAGAAAAATATTTTATTTTCTGACTAAATAAATAATTTAACATTATAATGATGATGGGATCTATAAAAGTTAAATGAGAAAGTATATTTTATATTTATTAATCTTGACATACTATATTTTTGTATTATAGAATGATTCAAATTTGAAATCTGTATGATAAATGGTCCGTCTTGATTTCTATTTTGGACAATATATATATATCACTTATTTTTCATACCTTATATTTAAATACATTAATCAATAAATTCTTTATAAATATTAAATTACATTAGTAGTTAGTATGTACAATTATTGAATATGGTCCATAATCTAGAGTCTTTATCAATGTAGTATAATTAAACTGAAAAGAATCTTGTCATTTTATTTATATGTTACGTTACAATACTGGGGAAAAAAATACTAGCATCTAAATTGGCCACGATATTAATTCTTTTAAGAAAAACTACTTATTAATGATGTATATTTAATATATAAATTATTAAATAATGTAGTCAACTGCCTTGAATTGCTAACTAAAATCTTTAATGCACCAAACTTCTGTCTACTAGTGCATATATATATATATATATATAATCGATAACACAAAATTATAATTTTTATTTTCCATTCAATATAATAGTAATTAATTAAATGACTTAATTTAATTTTTTTCTAACAATCAATTTAGTTATAAATTAAAATATTTTTATGAATTTTAATAAAAAAAAATTTTATTGAATATACCTTTACTATTTTCTCCTCTTAATTTAAATTATTATTTATGTGTACAATATAAATACTTATTATGGTCATTATTTCAGAATTCCAAATATTTAGTTTCAAAAAATTCCAGCAGTGATCAAAAATATGGTAGTGTCAGAGGAAATGGTACCTCATATCCAAGCCCTGGGCGTGGAAGCCCATCACGAGATCGATCATATTCTAGCAAAAGTTCTTATCACTCTCAAAAAAGTCATAGAGAAAAGGAGAGAGATTCTCGAGACTATAAATCTAGAAATAGTGATAAATATTCTGGTAAGTTTTCTTAGTAATCATTACTATTTTTGAATTTGTTAATTTACTTCAAGAAATAATTTTTTTTAGGCTGTTTATTTTAAATATATCAGCCTTTGACCCATATGGAATATGATAATATAGTTTAAATATTTATATTTATATGAAGTGATTAGGGGATTTCTTTTAATAATTAAATTTGAAGTTATAAAATATTTGTGTAGTTGGGGAATTATTTCATGTTCTTAAACAATTATATATTATTTATTTGATAGAAAATTTGTATTGGTTCTGTTTTATTACTACTTTTTAGCTCTTTCTTTTTTTCTATGGATATTAACTATACATAAATTATACATTCCTAATTTTAACTATATTAAAACATAAATATTAAATTGTATTAATTATTTTATTTACATATATAATGATTGTTTTAATTTTTACAGATTATAGTAGGTCACCAAAAGATAGAAGAAGTAGAGACGAATATAGAACCAACCATGATCGGATTAGTCCGGAAGTAATTTACTATTTGTTATATTACATTGAATTTGTATTTTTTAAATAATTTATATTATATTTATTGTGTTATAGAAAATGGTTGTTCATTCAGTAAAGTGGTCAAATTCCAGAGATTCCAGAGATTCAAGAGAATCTGGTCAACGTAAAGTCGTTCATAGCTCTTGTCAGGTGAATATTAAATATGTTCAATTTTATATTATATGAACAGCTTCATACTATCTCCAATTTTTAAAATATTGTTATTATTTATTAAAAGTAATTTAAATACTTAATAATATTAATCAAAGAAATATATACTTACAAAAATAATTTGTGTATTTTTTATTTAGTAATAATTAGAGCTTGGATTTAAATACATATTTTTACTGTGACTAGATAATTTAATTTAGATATGTGTTAAATTTATTTCAAGTGATTTGTAATAAAATTAGCTACATATTGATATAACATATTTTTCATATTACTCAATTATTCTATTTTTCTTTATATTTACAATTTCTATAATATGCCATTGATTTTGTAATATACAGATTAGCCACGTTATAGGAATTATAGGCAACAGTATTTTTAGTATCTTTTTAGAATCTGAGAGGTGTCTTTATTATATTGGAATACAATTTATTTCATTTTTATGAAATCTATTTGTATAAACAATAGACAATATGCATTACTATAATAAAAGAATCAGCCCGCATCTTGTCATCACTGACAATATACATAATACACATAAATCATAAAACATATATATTAATATATATATATATTTTAAAATATAATACTATATACGAGGTTAGACCAATAATTAATGACTGTTTTTTTAGCCACGCTTGTGGTAAAATTGCAAATCAGAAACTTGGTCGATTAATCTCTTATCTCTCCTCTATCGACACATGTGCTTACAATTTTTGTATGATCATTAGTTCTCCAGTTGTGTTGTGTTTTCGACAGTGTGTTTGTAAGGCGTGTTACAAATAAGGAACAATGTAATATTGAACAGTAGTACGCGATTAAATTTTGCGTTAAACTCGGCGATTCTGTTATGGAAATGTACAATAAATTAGTGAAAGTGTTCAATGATGAAGCCTTGTCGTGCTCAGATGTTTTGATGGCATAAAAGTTTTAAAAATGGTCGTGAATGCGTAAGGGATGAACCGCGAAGTAGGAGATCGGTTGAAGCTTGAACTGATAAAAATGTTCAGTGCGTGCGCACTCTCGTACAAGATCAATGGCTAACTGTTCAAATGTTAGCTGATGAACTTAATTTAAAACGAAAAACCGTCAGAATAATTTTAACTGATAATTTATCCATGAAAAAGCTCTATGTAAAGATGGTACCAAAAAATCGGCGGAGTAAAAACACGAATGAATGTCCATTTCACAGGTTTCCCACTTATATTATATTATATTATATATTACGACTTATATACCTACTATAGTAAAATATAGAATCTAATATAATATAAATTATTAGCTATATTTGTATAGCAATCTATATTATAAAGATTTAACAATAACAATGATTAATTGATTTGTAATAATATCTCATAAATAAAATACGCAACCCCCGATTACCCGCCAAACATTCCCATCCTAAGTAGACCCCTCTTGAATGCAATCGACATCTGGTGTTTAAATGCATATACCCGCGTCCAATATTAACAATGGAATGGTATATCTGTATATTATAAAATCATAATAATATAATATATATTTTGTATTTTTCATAGTTTAATTTTTATATCTGTTAATTTTTGACAATATCTGTAAAGTATATGGAACAAATAAAACACATTATAAGTGGCAGTTAAAGAAAAAATGAATAGTTTATTTAATAAAAATTCGGATTTAAAATATATAAAATTAATCAGTGGTGTTAAATAAGTGGAAATATTTTGCTGCAGGCTGAGCTTAATTTTTTAGATACTGCAATTATAAAATTAGTACCCATTACATCTGTAGAAGTCATCAGTATTCCTTTATTGTTTAGTCGGTATAAATCTGTATTAAGACTTCCATAAAGCTTTTAACTAAAATTTGTATATGTACATATTATATGGTATCTTATCAAAATCTAGAATAAGGTTACTTATATAAATTGTACTTTTTGTATTTTTTTTATAAACTTCAATACTTTTTAATACATATAAATCCTAGTCCAAGTAATAATGATTAATAATTAACATATTTTATTTGATATGACACCATACTTCTATTGCACATTGTAGTAGTTGGTAGGCATATAGAGTATAATTAATGGGAGTTAATCTCCCAGTATTATATAATAGTTTAAAACGTATAAGTTGGCATAGTAAAGTTATGTTGGCACTTACTATTCAATAAATGGATTGGAATATCACGAGGTGAAGTTAAATCACCACCACTACAAACAAGCCTGCCAATACGTACTAATTTATGTTGAATAGAGTATAACCTGAAATCCAATAATTATGATTATTATTATTATACCAATTATTGTAGCTTATATATTTGTTTTATATATAATATAGAGTAGTAGTAGTAATAATCGTGAATCCCGTTCTGGTGGAAGTTCATCTGTCACAAAAGTTGGTGATTGGTCTGAACATACAAGTTCTTCAGGCAAAAAATACTATTATAATTGTAAAACTGAAGTTTCACAATGGGATCAACCAAGAGAATGGTTAGAAGCTTATCCTGCATCTCAACCTTCTCGGACACAATACCACCATGGTTTGCATTTTAAAATTTAAAATTTATTTATTTCATTACTAAGTTGTGTTTTAAAATTTATTTAGACAAACATTCCAATAACTCTATGATGAGATCATCATCAATGAGCAATCATGTGAATAAAGTTCCACAGCAGTCATCTCAACAAGTTAATTGTACAAGTAGACAAACTCACCACCAAAAAGATGCTTATTGGAACCAAATTCGAAGTAATAATCTTCCAATAAATGTCTCTCAATCTCATAACGTATCTGATTGTAATATAGATAGGCTTGAACAAGATGGACCGACAATAATTAATTCCTGTAAGTTTGAAATAATTTGGAAATGTTTATTATAAAAATATATACAGGTTGAATAAAATTTGAACGTATAAAAAGTGATTAGTAATATTTATCTTATAACAATAATTATACTTATTTAATTTTTGAATAAAATTTATTAATTGTTAAAATTAAGAAATTCATCAAAATAATAATAAATAATAAATTGTTCAAAAATCGCTATTGTTTTCAATGTGTACTTCATTGTGTTCATTGTCTATCATAGTATTTTTGAGTAGCTTATTATTAGATAAGAACTATTAAGGATTAGTATAACTGCGATTTTTAGATGTAAACATAAAAATTTCTAATGGTGTAAAATTGTCACTAATATAGATAGAAAGTGTATACATTTTTTTATTATTATCTATAATTTTACTGTTAATTTCTAATTAATGATCAAATTTGTTTAAAAATATATATAAACAAATTTAACAACAAATAAGTATTTACACTTTTTTGCTTTTACTATTTGTAAAATTTAATTTTTAAATTTGTTGAAAAAATCAGTAAATGTGATAAATAACAATTACATCATTTAAAACTTTAAAATAGATATTTAAATAAAAAAATAAAAATTGGCTATGAATACTTTTTTTAATTACATAAAAATAAATTTCAATTTGTAATCATCCTTTAATAGTAAAATGACAAATGAAGGTGTCATTTCAGCTCTATTGATTTCAGTATTCAATCTTTAAATATCAATACTTATTGTTGATTTCAGTTATATTTTAACAAATATTTATACTTAAAGCACTTAATATTTTAATTTAGTGTAATTGATTAAGAAAAAAATGCTTGGATTGAAAAGGACTAAGATTAGTAAGAAAAAAAAAGAGAATCTTGTATGATTTTGGAGGAAATGATAAAGAAATTGATAGGACAATGCAATATAATGCATATAATGAAGATGATGAATGATGTAGTGTGTGACACTGATATGTTCAAGTACTTAGGATTAGTAGTGCAAAAGAATGGTAGTTCTGACATAAAAAAATGGATAAAATGTGGAAGCTAGGTAGAAGAAAAATTTAAGTGATTTAAATGGTTTAATTTCTTAAAATTCACTCTTTTTTTTAACTTTTGTGTGTGATTTTCTTTGTGTCAAAAATTGATTTAAGAATATAGAAATATAATTATTATTATTTTTAAAAAAAACATTTAATCTTTCATATACATTATTTTAATAGTTTGATTATACATTTAATTAGGTGACTCATCACAAACACAAGATATGGATTTATGTAGTGGTGATAGTACTCCTACTTCAGAAAAGTCATTTCAACTATCAAATGTACCTGCACAAAGGCACAATTCTTCAACTCCTCAATTACAAGTACTTTTTTTATATATTCCAATTTATGTAATCTCATTTTCACAAAATGGATTCGTTTCATGCATTATAAGGATAATTATGAATTTTTATATTCATGTACCAGACACTAATTTTATTCTTTTTGTGAAATGAAAAATATCATTTTACATTTAGTGTAATTTTTTTGAACATAAACTACACAATTCTATATACTCATTATACTTTATTTTTTTTTTGTGAAATATTGAAACAAATAAGTAATAATGAAATAAAATTACAATATTTATTGAATTTTGATTATTTCATATTACAAATTAATGAATTATGACAACCAAATCTTTGGAGCAAGTTTAACGACTACTTTGACTGACCTTTTTAAATACAGCTTGAATAACCTTATCCACCTAAAGTATAACAAATTATTTTACACAATGTTAAAACTTGTTATCTAATGATCCGCAATTTTTTTGGGCACAAATATTAAAACACAATCACTAATTTTAAAATCAGAAGCATTCATTTTGTTGGTTTGAAAACACAAAAATTTATAAAATATATAATTATCTATAAATATACAAAATTATTATTAATTAACAATTAAATTAACATTTTAACAGTTTTTTTTTCTATCTTAATTTCCAAGCTGATAGTTGTTTATATTTTCATTAATTTTAGAATCAATTTTATCTTAGGTTTATCTATTTGGTATTCATTTAATTTTCATAAAATATGGTAAATTAAATTTTACATTAATATAAATTATTGGCACATTTTTATTGAAACTTATATATTTGTGTTAAAGACTTCACTGTAATATTTTTTACTTTTTTGTCTAATGGATAAACTGAAATGTATAGTTAATCATCGTTGAGTACAATATAATATAACAATAATAATAATAATGACAGGTGATTCATGAAATTGCGAAACTAATACAAGTTTAAATAGATTAATTATGATATAATATGTAATTAATATATAATTATATATAACATGTCAATAAATCAATGCAAGTATTATAAACTATAAACTAATAAAGAACTACATGATATACATGTTAACTGCAATTGTAAGTGATCTCCATTTTCTACTTAAATTATATATGAATAATTTATTAATGAATATGTATAATATTTCACAAGAAATTTTATATTTGATATAAATTTAATAAATTAACACTAAAATAAAGGTTTCTATATCACAAAATAGATAAAAATTGTTATAATTACACTAACTTAAAAAAAAATTACACTGTATGATCAAAATTCATAAAAAGGATTTCCATTTTGTAAAAAAAAGGCAATATAGTTTATGTGGCTGAGACATATATAATGTTAAAACTAATATATATTTATCTTATTATTCATATTAACTAAATATTTATAATTAAGGTAAAAGGTTCGGAGGTAAATAATGAACCATGTGAAAGAACAAATGTTGATACTGAATCAACAACCCCTCCATTATCAAATATAACTTCAAATTTAGTGGATACATTATCGACAAATAATGTTGTTGATCGAGGTCCACCTACTCCTACCAATACAGAAACTAGTAATATACAAGAAGCTAATAAAGGTAATAATTATACTTAACTTATTTATATGTCTGATATATTGTATAAGTTTTAAATATTTAAACATCTTATGGATAAATGTATAATAAAAAACTAAAAGAAATGTTTATTTAATTCTACTTTGAAGAAACAAAATAATTAAGAACAAGATAAAATATACTAATTAATAATGTTAAGGTGGATATAAATGTAAAAATTGAATTTAATGTAGGAAGTCCTATAACAAATCATGCAGAACAAGTTTCTCAAGTAAATGCTATAATGACTTATAGACAACTTGGCACAACAACATCTCCTAATATGTCAAATTTAGTACGTGATGATTTGACGTTACATGTCAAAACTTGGCCAGCTGATATTTTAGCAAAACAGGTAATAAACAATTATTTTGTATTAATATTTTCTTCTTAATCTTACCTCCTATCTATACGGGTTCAGCATTATTTAATATAATTGTATTAATATATAATAAAATTTTAGGCCCAAAAGTTAAGTGAAGAAGCTCATATATTAGGCAGCATGCATTGTTCACGAGTATCGGCTGAACTCAAATATGCACGGTCTATTGTTCGTTTGACTGAAGTACAAGCATCCTTATTAGAACACAAGTAAGTTTCTAAATTCTAAAAAAATATACTTAACTTATTATCATATTAATTATATTTAAAATTTGCCTTGCAGGGTGTTATTTTTACAACAACAAATTAAGACTTTAGAAAAACTGAAATCTGAAAATTCATTTATGGGTGAAGGAGATGAAGGAAGGACAATTTAAATATAATATGGCAAGTGTTTTTGTTATTTAAATAGTTGTCAAGTTTACTAAAAGAGGTCACCAACACGTTTTTGTTATGTTGATTTTTTACAAACTTTTTATAATTTTGTTTTGAGGTCTCTAAGACCAAAACTATGTTCCATTTATTAGGTATATGGTATTTTTTATTTATCGTGCTAGCGATGAAGTTATTTTGTTTATTATAACTGTTCTAACTATCAAGTTTTTATACTCAATTTAAATAAATTTACTTACTAAGTACTAGTGTAGTGTAATTATTTGTTACATAAACAGCTTAACACCCTATAGGCTTTATATTAAATTATTTAATTTAATTATATTAAATATATTCTCATTGAAGTCTATAACATCTATTTAATTTTGTGTATATAATCTACATAATTATGTATGCACTTTTTTAAATGGGAATATTTAATTTACACGGTATTTGTGAAAATATAAGTTATTTATGAATTATGAAGGAAAATTAACAAACTATATTTTAAACATTCTTATCTCATTTAGTATTAAATTATTTTTTGATAGAAAAGATGTCATAACATATTGTTCAAAGTCCATTTTTTTGTTTCGATAAGTAAAATAAATGTATTATACTTATTCTCAATGTATTGTACAATTAAAATTTCAAATAACATGGCTAACCTAAACTAAAAAAGTGTCATTTACATTTTACATAAATCACAATAAAATGTGTTCAAATTGGTTTTTAAGTAAAAAAAAAAAAAAATTAAAGTAATCTATTTTTACTATGAAATTATTGTGTTTAAGAATGACATCATTTTCTTGTTTCAGATTATTTTATGATATAATATTATCTACCTCAAAATTGTCATATTTGACTAATTAGATTGTATTATTATTATTATTTTAATCTTACAACTATTTATTATTTCATTGAAATTAATAAAATGTAAAACATCTTAATTATTTGTTTGTTAAGAATTTCATATGGGAGTTTCTTACATAATATTTTTGTAATATATAATATAAATAAAATTGACCATTATTTTCTATGCATAAATATATTTTTTTTCCAACTTAATATTATTTAATTATTGATGAATTAAAAGTCTTTATTGCTAGAAAATTAAATGTATAATAATATGCAAATTTTTACAGTTAAAAATGTATTCTTATTTATTTTTGTTATATTAAAAAATAATAATAATAATTTAATTTAAATAAACTACATTGAATATTATTTCTTAGTCAATTATATTCCATATACTTGTTTGCGTGACTAATTTTTAGAAAAAATTATAATTCCTCATTATATATTTATATAATATATAATATAGACTTACGTTTTTTTTTTTTATAATTTAAAATTTGTTACTAACTACACCCTATTTTAGATTTTAGATCCCAACTACTAATGCAGTTTTCTATCAGATCTCACCGTTATTATTATGCTTTATTTTGTATATATAAAAAGAAAATATTGAGCAATTTTGTAATAATTAATTTAGAACTAAGACTGATAGATTTTGACAATGAAAAATTAACTTATTCCTCCATTTCAACATAGCTGAATTTCAATATTATAATATAGATCATTAATATTAATAAATCTCATATTAGAATTTTTGATTAATTAAACAAATTATTTTTCAATAATAAAAAAGTTATTTCTAGTAATTTTATGTATAATTATTATTAAGACTTGGTATAGATTTGAACTATTTTTATTACATATATAATATATGATTTATATTTTGGCCTTTTGACGTTCATCAGAATTATTTGTATATTGTTGCATAGGATATGTATATACTATTATTAAAAATCCAAAGTATTCTTATAATATATTACCAAATTTACAAATTTAATGTGATAGTGTCTGATTGTTTAGACCAAATAATTTTGATAGTAATTAATAGTGAACAGTTATTTTGCTATAAATAATATGATTTAATTTATTTAAAACAAATAGGTATGATATATATATATGTTTAATAAAAATGTATCTTTCTTATTGAACATTTTATTTGTATTATTATTTATTCTTATAGCAATTAAAGGAAGTATTATATTCTAACATAATAATATAAAATTTAACAAAAATATTGTCATTCTCGTTCTACTTTTAAACATTTTTAACTTAATAATTAATGTCTATACATGATGTACAATATATAATGAACGTCTGACAGGTCCAATATCAAAATTCTATTCCATTTACTATTTTTTTTAGTGAAGTAACATTGTAACAAAAATATATGTACAGATAAAAACTATTTGTGTGTTAAAAAATGTATGCATAATTATATATATAATTATTTTTAATTAAAACAAGCAATATGTATACAATATAATAAATTATCTATGTTTAAAGAACAGAAAAAAAATTTTACTTAGGTATACTTAAATTATTTTATCACATTAAAATAATCTTTTATTATACTAATTAACTAATTTCCCGTGGTTTATTAACTAATTAAAATTTTAAATGTTTTTAAAATTAAATTTGAATTTATCTATACATGCTATATGTTGCATGCACAAGATCTGCTCATATCGAATGTAATTTGTGGTCCAGAACAAATCCAAAGAGTAGCATTGTAAATAAATAATGTTCTGACTTACAAATCATGTACAGAATGATAATTATTTATATCTAAGTTTTATATTTAAATGTGTATTTTTTCTTTTGTATATTTTATTTTATTTATTATATATTAGGTACATTAATTTAACAAACGTTTCCTATTGTACATATTTTTTTTAATAATATAATATTTTAGATTGTTATTGATTTAACAATAATTCATAATTGTTATTATTAGAATTGCTTATAGAATAGAGAATTATATTCTATAGTCAGTTATTAGTATTCCTCGGAAATTAATTATAGAAATCTAGACTGATATTCTGATAGGTGCTCATGACACTTGATCTAAAATATTCTTATTTAATAAAAAAAATTACATTATATGGTGTCATAAGTAGGGGGATGGTTCCAGTTCTGTTATATATATATGTCGGTACCGGTTCTCATAATTTTTGAGTTCATATTGTGGTAAAAGGAACAGTCTAAATCCAAACAAAGTGAGAATGATAGTGTTTTTAAATAAAATATAAAAAAAATCTAATAAAATAATAATCTGTATCTAATTAATTTAATAATTTTGTTCATATATTTATTGACTATTGTTCCTATTTCTTTGGGTTTTAAATGGGTAATATGATTTTTATATGCAAGCTAAATCTATCCCATAATATAAGTAATTTATTCATTTATTTTATTCAAATTGTAAAAAAAAGAATTGAGATCGAGAACCGAAAGAAGAATTTTTGGAACTAAACAAGAACCGATTGTTTTTCATGAATCGGTCCATCTCTAGTCATAAGCAACATAAAATAATTTTGATTGCTAACCACCTAACAAGAACATTAACAAGAAATGTACAATAATTTCCTTAAGATTATTTTACATAAAATAAACTATGGTGTAACAAGTACAGTTGTAATTGTTAATAAATGACTTTCTTGGCAGTCAATGGTTCTGGATGTTTCTCTTTTGTCCCTTCGATCCTCTGAGAGATTAGTAGTGGAATGTTATTGTGTTATAAAAAATTAAGATTTGAATTTTACAATATTGTATTCTTAAGTTTATTAATAAAAATAGGAACTATCAATTTACAAACAATTTTGTTTGTGCAAAAAATTTGGTGTCAATAAATTCATTTACATATGAAATCATTCTAGTCAAATTTTTTTCGTTTCGGGTCGCATGATTTTTATTTCAGTTGTGTATTTAAGTGTTCTGATTATCTTATATTCTTATGGTGGAAAATTTATAGTTATAAAGTCAATAAACAATAACATTATTTAATATATAATATTAGGATTAGATAAAATAAAAACTCTAAGGTAGGCAGGGCTGTAAAGATGGGGGTATTGGGGGTCGTAAGGACCCCCCATCAAGGTTTTATGCAAATTAGTAGTCAGCAATATCGTCACAAAATTATGAGCTTAATTATATAAATGATATCACTATTACCCTTGCACGTTAATCCATAGATACAATAATAAATAATTAATTGTAAATAAAAATCTCCACGACATAACATAATATTAAATTATTGTTTAAAATATGGTTGATAGACAAATGGCAAATAGCGCCGTTGGAAATGTGTACAATGTAAAAAATAGACTACGGTATATATTACTATACAATATTATCCATATTAACATATTGTAAATTAAACAGGCATTTCGTGAAAGAACACCATATTATAATTTATATAATTATATTTATATTTATTATTTAAAAATATTGCCCATCTAGTTTTAAGTAATATTATTTTGGCCATTAGGTGAACTACGATAATATGTAGGTAGGTAATTAAAAAAAATACAAAAAGATATACGCGTCGTGAGAATAATAACATTGAAAATGTAAATTAAAAAAGTGCAGGGAAGGTCGATATTGAATGTTCCTCCTTCGTCCCTTCGGTCCTTGAAAAAATTAGTGGTTTATTATAATTAACACCTGAATGCAATGATATTGCATTAGAAAATACAATTCTGAGTGAAACTCAATATAATACAATATATTATACTAATAGGTCATTCCAAAAGTTTACCACGTGTGTAAAGTAAAATACCTATGAGAAAACTCAAAAAAAATTTAAAGTACCTACGTTCAAAATTGCATTAGTTATCATGAAAAACCTAAAATCAATTTCATCAAAATTACGATTTCCGTAAATTTTGACGTTTTTTCGTCATTTTTTGGTGTTTTCCTTTTCCCAAAGAAAAACATTTGAGAAATTCGAAAAATGAGCTAAATAAAGTACCAACTAGATGCAATTTTTCCACCGAAAGCATACTCTATTCGTGATAACCGGACCATTATTTCTACCCGAAAAGGTGTTTTCATACATAAAAATAAAAATAAAAACATGTTTTAAAACCAATACAGTCTTCGCTTCGCTCAGGATTTAAAAAATCAATGTATTAGCTACTAAAAACGTAGACACTGTAATACTAGTACATTACTATGTATCAATTTGTCAATATCATGAAATTAAAAGTTGACACTTATCATGAAGTCGGCATTTTTTTAACGCCCTTCCAATTTTTCCTAATGAAAATTAGGAAAAGGAATGATTTTTCCTAGCGACGGCTCTGAAGATAGGTATACACGTAGAGGAATTCCTCATGGTTTAGACTATGCAGTTCAGTTCTTGAGGATTTCCTTCACGTGTATAAGATCGGCCTGTGCAGTTCGAAAATCCTTTCCGAAATTTAAAAAGGAAAAACTATGCAGGCCGAACTGTACAGTTCAAAATCGCACGTGTGGAGGCACTATTAGATCTGCCTTGAGGATTCATATGATATCACTATTATTATTATAATTTTGATTGTTTTTTGCAGATTTACATGTGAATATTGTGCTCTTTTTAATAATCATTCCTTCACCCATACATTTTTTTCACGCGAATTTTCAAAGAGTTCACTGCTACCAAGTAACCAATAGCCGCCAATATATCATCGTCCGAAGATTGCATTATTTACCAATATTGACGTCACTATATATATATATATATATATATATATACGAGTAATCGTAGAAAATCTCGAGTAAATATACGAGCACAGCACGCGAAGTACACACGGGTAGGTATAAACATTAAAAACACAAAATCCTCAAATAATTCACAGACATGTGGTAGCGAGGGCGCGAAGCGAAACCTGGAGGACGGGCCTTGAGAATTTCCTGTACGTGTTTACCTGCCTTTAAACAATTATATATTATATCATATTATAGTGCAAGAGCAGATGAAACACGGTTTTTTATTATTATACATTCATATGTCATTATTATTTTTATGAATTAATAGTAAGAGTACACTATACCTGCATATGCTGTATTTTTCTATTCGACAGGAAACATATTATAGTCATACTTGATTTGCACGGGAAAACTTTATTTAATCAGTATTTATGGTAGAACCATCAAATTTTAACTAGAATATATCTGAGATATCTGTGTCGTAGTGTTTTAATTTTATTAATAACACGACTCGATTAGTTAAAATCAACAAATTAAAAAATTATAATATAAAACGAATATTGCCGTGAAAAGTATACGTGTACTTAATATATTATGAAAAAAATAAAAACACTACGAGATAAATAATGTTCTCTATTAATTGTTAAAATTTGATAGGTATTCCTACCATAAATACAGATTGAGTAAAGACAAGCGCAAAACAAGTATTACCATTGATTATTTATACTAGTATATGTAATCAATGGTATTACTATATGTTTCCTGTCGGATAGACAAAGACCATGACTAACCATGCAGATGTGGCATCCTCTTAACGATAATTATAACTTTCCATTAATACAAATGTAATAGCATATTATTATATTTTTAAAATAATCCATAAAATATTATGTAGATACAAAATGTTAAATGTACATGTTCATATTCAAATCTGTTTGTCTATATAGTGAGGATGAAATATGATTTCATATAATACATGAACATCAATTGTAATTTTTGGGTATTAGGTTTTGGTAATTCTTAGATAAAATATATCATTAATAATTTTTAAACTTTCACTCCATGAAACCAAAAAGTCTAAGACGCGACATAAAATCATTGCTCATATTAAATATTTGAATACAAAAAGTAATTGTATTGTTCAATATATAATTATGTATCCGTGAATCATAATTATATTATTAATTCACTATATTTTTTTTAATATTAACTTCATAAATTATAAAAATGTGTTTATTATGAATTATTATTCATAAAACACAATGCGCACGGTCTGTGAGAGCGAGTGCAATTAATGGGTGTACCTAGTTATCACGAAATTAACAAATTTAAATAACAGAAACCGAATTTTGCCTATTTTCCGCCATTTTTTGGCAGTTTTCTTCTTCTAAGGAAACTAACCTAATATAACCTACCCTATTCGTGGTAATCAGATCATTATTTCTACCAGAAAATTTGTCTTCGGACTTAAAAAAAAAACATTATAAAATCAGTACATTGTTCGTTACCGTTCAGAATTTAATAACATTTTCCTGGATATTTTTTTTTAAAGTGAAGTAGTGAATTATAGTATGTGCGATTTTGTCAAGGGATATAGGATAGCAATATTACATTGAACCCTATTCTTTCACCATCCTAAACAATACAAGTTAAAGGGTTGTAATTTCAATTTTCTTATTCTTATGGGTAGAACTTGTTTTATAATAGTTTTCGAAAAATATCACTTGAAAAAAAGGTCAAGAAAGAATATCTACCCCTATTCTTCCCTCATGAAGTAGTATTAAGCCTAGAGTAATTAACATTTATTACTCTAAACTTCGGTTCCAGTTAATGCCAAGCTTTAATTTTTTTTTATCTCTTTACGGATAATCGCAAGTCGTTATTTTTAATTTTTGAAATATTAATATGCAACTCGTATTTTTAGCATAACAAAATATAACTCATTATTAATTCATTGGTTTGTGCCATTGACTACAGGTTAATAGAAATATAATACAACGTAAATACGTAATATACTAATATCACAGATTATATTAAACTATAAGGTAATATAAATATATTATGTACAACTGAGACCATAAAGCATAATAGCTATTATAGTATGCCATAGAGTAAGAAAATGAAACTGAAAGTATAAATATATTAAGGGGGAGGGGAGTTCGGAATAAATTTTCCACCTTTTAAATTTAAAAAAAAAATGAACAATAATAGCATTGATTAATTAAAAACAAAATAAAATTATTCAATGATAATAGGTACGCAATGTTTATGTCAGTGTACATAATATATATATTACAGTATACTGTTTAGTATAATTTATTATTCAAAACAAGTCGTAATATAGACGAAAATAGATAAAAACACAATAAAACAATATATATATAATAAACAATGAAAAACAAACTTGAACAATTTTTATTTCAATATATTAAATTATAATAATAAAAAAAGTGAACTTTTAAACTGTTATCCACCATATAAAGGGAGGATTCGATTACGTGTGACATATTTTGCAAAATTTTTGAAATGTAAGTTTTGTTCATTAATTTAATATTACCAATTGCTTGTCCAAATCCAAAAATATTTTATTATTTAGCTGTAGAAATCATGGATTTAATAATATGAAATAATATAAACATTATGGTAGGGTCAATATTTGGATATGCGGACAAATAAATCTCGTGTCATTGATTCCAATAACCATTTTAATAAGAACTGTTACCAAGTTGAGACAAAATTGAATAGAATATTCTAATGACAAAGTGATCCCGAGATATTTAATGTCACCATTGATTATAGAATAGTCAGTCAACGGCATAGGAAAATTTGGCGGCTACTAATATTATATTTATACGGGTTGCCGAGAGGTGGCGTTGTATGAATTGACACTTAATTAATTTTATTTCCTACAATAGTAAATAATATTAGTATTTCCATTTTCAATAGTCAATGTGACTTTTGATACCACGGCTGTGTGCCTATATATATATATATGTGTCGCGAGGCAGCGTATTATTATTTTTGTCTGTCTAATTATATTAAAAATTAATAATAATATATTATTTACACACATCTCGTCACCAGCATGAATATGGAAATATTTTGATTGTATTGACCGTTTCTTGAGAATCATGTATAGGAAATTTATTTTTTAATTTACACATTGTTGTCTATGTTTATGTGCATATCCAATTTGTATAAAATATAATAAATTGTGAATTTTTATAATAATGGTTTACTAAGGAAGGTTAGACGAATAATACTTCTAAACAAATTTAGAGTAAAGAAGTTCATCTATATTTTTACCAAATAAATTTTAATATTAACAATAATACAATTTTTTATAGCTGTTTAAAAATGGATAAAATATTATTCTTTTAATCATCGTATATTTATAGTTCATAATATAAATATTTTCAAAAATCATCTAGTACAAATAAAGACAATGAAATAACAAATTCAGAATCATTTTTTAAAATTAATAAAATACCAGTATAATGTTTATTTATGCAAATTTACAGACGATCTAAACGTTTCGAAAAAACAAAAGTAAAGTTAAGTAGGAATGCCGATTGTGGACGTTCCTCCTTCGTCCCTTCGGTCCTCGGAGAAATTAGTGATTTATTATACTTAAGATTTGAATGCAATGATATTGCATTAGAAAATACGATTCTGAGCGAAACTCAATATATTACAATATGCTATACTAATAATCCATTCCAAAATTTTACCACGTATGTAAATTACGAATATAAATATTTAAAATAAATTTCAATTTCCTACAATCTAAACTTATATAGTTATCAAGAAATAAAATAATGAAACCGTAATTTTAAAAAACTCTTAATTTAAAAGCTTACAAAAAAAATTGTCATTCATGATTATCAAAATATTTTGTAAAAACATTAAGTAATATATGTCTAGACTTCAATAAAATTTTCAAATCAATAAAATAAAAACTGCAGAAAATATTAAACATTATTGAAAAAAAAGCCAAAATTCTATATTTAATCAGAAAATCAATCGGTCGTTTCTAAATTTTTTCTTGTAAAGCTTTTGAGAATTTGGAAAAATGAACTAAATAAAGTACCAACAAGATGCAATTTGCTACCGAAAACATAACCTACTTGTGGTAATCGGACTATTATTTCTACTAAAAATCGTTTCAAAATTTTTTTCTATAATGTAGAACGCTAATGTTGACGCTCAAAACAAATTTCAAGTCCCTACAATCAAAATTCAGTTAGTTATCACGAAATTAAACAATTTAAAATAATGAAACCGTTATTTTGCCGATTTTCAGGAATTTTAAATTGACACTCACGATTTTCAAAAAATTTTGTAAAAAGATTAAGTAGTAATTAGACTTCGACAACATTTTCAAAGCGATAAACCAAAAATTGCCAGAAATATTAAATATTTTTGGAAAAAAGTTCAAAGTTTTGTATTTGGCCAAATAATCAACGTTCCAAAATTGTACCACACATGTATATTACCTATGTTAATACTCAAAAAAAATTTTCAAGTCCTTACGATCAAAACTCAATTAGTTATCACGAAATTAACAAATTTAAAATAACAGAAACCGTAATTTTGCCGATTTTTCATCATTTTTTTTATAGTTTTTCCCCTCCTACGGAAACACTTTTGAGAAATTCGAAAAACGAGCTAAATAAAGTACCAACTAGACATGATTTGCTACCGAAGCCATACTCTACTTGTGGTAATCGGACCATTATTTCTACCCGAAAGTGTCTTCATACATAAAAAAAAAAAAACATCTTTGTAAAACCAATACATTCTTCGCTTCGCTTAGAATCTAAAAACATGACACACAACATAAAATATTAAATTCTATAATCAATGATACACTAACAATTTGAAATCCCGATCTTATATTAATCCACAGGTATAGATAATAATAGTTTACTATCTATATCTGTGTATTCAACTATTAACCATAATAATGATAATGATAATAATGAAGTGGATTGCCAATTATATACTTATACCACACATTATATGAAACTTAATACATGTGAGGTAGTGTTCTGAAAGGGGAGGAAAACTGTGCGATTTATCATAATATTTTATCATAGATATTAATATTAAACACGTGTAAAAATAAAATGATATTGATTAAACCGATTTTATGAAATATATTTGAACGTCCTTAAAAGTTAAATATAAAGTGGTTTATAATATTATTACATAGATTTTATTTCTTTACATGGATCATAATTAAACCATTTTAATTTATAAATAGACCTTGATTATACATGTAAACGTATAAGGTATAATATTATCTTATATTGTGTGCTATATTTTTTTGATTCGTCTGTTCACCGTTTGAACCGCCAGCGCAGGTTTTCCAATTTAGTGGTTACTTTTCGCACCTTGTTGGGCAAACATATCATAGATTATATCAATGATTATATTAAACTCCATACCATGTATTATATGAAATATTTTTATATATAATAGTCTATAATCTGTATCCATGTTACTCTGAGGTCCATACTTAGGGTGCGTTCATCTTGGACGCTAAAATGCTTACGGCGCTTACGCTTATCAAAAAACATATTTTATGTTCGTTTTGTAATTAACGCTCACGCTTTTGTGCCAACAGGAACGTAGAAACAGCTTTACATTGATAAGGTTATCGGAAAAAATAATTTAATTTTGTCTGACTATTTGCAGTTTTGCAACAATTTTTTAAATAATTTTTAATTAAATATATATATATATATATATATGCATGTAAGTTCTAAGCGTCCAAAACGAACGCACCCTTAATAACCTAACCATAACTTAAATGCCACCAAATTATAAAACTATGGTATGGATAATGGTTACACTGTTTATACAATTAAATTATTACTGATATCATGGCATCACTGCCCTCAAATCAGTCAGTCCCACATTATAAAAATATGGCGTTAAGATTTGCGAAACGATTCTCACAAAAGAACTCGGAACATCGATCGATTTTTGTGTTGGTGGTTTTGATTTTCTGTATGTACTATTGCAATGATAATTTCTTTTGTTATCCTATTTAAAAATTGATTTCGATAAAAACAATAATTATCGTATAATCGATTGTGTAAATTTAGTGAATAATCCGTATTTTGGAGGCAATTTTACAAGAGAGAATTTTGAAAATATAAATTTATAATGAATCCTAATAATAATATATCAATTGACTTAAAGCCATATTTACAATCTACATCACAAACTCCACCTGAAACCACTAATAGTAAGACGAAACCATTTATTTTATCTAAAATAAATAATCTAATAAATGTTATGAATATTTGTTACTTTATATAAATTTCAGTTACTTAAAAATATTAATTATTCACTATGATTTTAAAATGTTTACTAACATTTAATTATTTTTCAGGTGGAAAAAAAAAAACTAACAAACGACCTTATACAAAAGTTCAACTTGACCGTACTAACATAGAAACTGTTAGCTATCAAAAATTAGTAGTACCAAAACGTATGCATAGCCCATATTGGAAGTATTTTGGTTTTCCTGCATCAGATAATGGCACAATACTTACACAAGACCGAATTATATGTATACTATGTAAAAAACAATTTGCTTACAAAAGTAATACTACTAATTTGCGAGTTCACTTGCAAAGTAGACATAAAACTGAATTGTTGGTACTAGAAGTTGGATCATCTAAAGATGGTAGTCCAAAAAAAAAACATGGTAAAAATGATCTAATGTTATTAGCAACATCTGAAGGCCAAGTGGATATTAATAGGTCAATATATAAAGGAAAACAACAGGATTTTTATATACAAGGAGAAGTTAATGAAAACTTTGTTGATGCAAATGTTACCAATGTTCATGAACAAACTAGTCCTCAGGTGTCAGTTCTTTATCAAGAAATTGATAATTCAGTAAGCAATTTTATTTTAAAAATAATTACAAATTACTTTATACTGACTGCTTAAATAAATTTATTTATTGTAACTGTAATAATTTAGTCGTGTGACATGATCAGTAAAGTTGTTTCTGATGCAATTACTGAATTCGTAATTACCGATCTTCATCTACCAGATATTGTAGAAGGCAAAGGTTTTCAAAGGCTTATTGCTACATTGAGATCCCCATGTGAAATCCCAGGAAAATATAAATTGGAACAAGATATAATACCAAGAATTTATGAAACTACTCGAGCTGCTGTTCTTAACAACATTGCAAATAGTTGCAGTACATTTACCTTGGGTATAGAAGAATGGACATGTTCTAGTTTAAACATTTATATTACAATTAGTGTTTTTTTCCAACAAGTAATTATTTTTGAAATAATTTATGATTTAATTAAATTTATTATTTTTTTAATATATAGTTAGATAAAGAAGGGCTATGTATTAAACAACTAGCAACAATCTTATGTAATCCTAATAGAAATGCAAATGAATGGTGTGCAATTTTGGGGTCATTATTTGTAAATTGGAACATTAATGTTGATCAAGTAAAAACTGTTATCAAAGCATTTAAAAACAATAATTTAGAATCAGCATTGCTTACTCAAGGTTTTGTTCTTATCCCTTGCCTTGTTTATGAATTACAAGTGTGTAATTTAAATTATTTATTAATATTATATATAAATATATATATATATTTATTTATTGTAATTTTATTTGTTCATAGAATTTATGTACAAAATTTTGTTTTGAAACTCAAGAAGTATTAGATGTTTTGAATAAATGCAGATCAGTTTCAGCTAAATTACAAGATCATAATGCTTTAACATCAGTTACTGTTCAGGATAATGTTGTTCAAGTTTTTAATTCATTTCTTAGTCGAGAATATCCACAAATTTGGACAACGACATATCACTATTTAGAACGTTTTGTTCAACGAAAAGATACTATAAAAACTTTATGCAGTACTCTAGATATTGGTTTTTTTCCATATGAATTGTTAACTGATAAAGATTGGTCAGTTATTGAAGATGTAGTTACTACTCTTGAACCTTTGAAAGTTACTGTTACTACTCTAAGTGAAGAAAAAATTCCATTAATATCATTATTGAAACCTTTAATCAACCAATTAACAAGTCATCATTTGAAAGTAAAACCCAATGATTCTCATCTAGCTGCTAGTTTAAAAAATAAATTTGCTCATGAACTTCATTGGAAGTATGAAAATATATAACTAGTTTTGAATTGTCTATACTCATTGTTTATTTCAACTTTTAGGTATAATAATATGAATGTACAAACATTTTTACATATATCTACATTATTAGATCCTAGATTTAAAGATTTTCCTATGACTGAAGGTGAAGAACATTTTCCAACAATTAAACAAGAACTTGTGAAGATGGTTGAGACTGAAGGGTCTGTAACTTATGAAACAAAATCAAATACTAGTGCTGAAGATGATACATTATCTAAAAAATCTAAAACATCAGGTTTGTGGTTCAATTTGAATTTAAAAAAAGCTATCTCTGTTCAAAATAAGAAACATAGTCATTGGTGAGTTTTTGTCCACTACAGTTAGATGTTTTCCCTTGAAGACCTATTCTTAAACGTATCAAATTCGGCTCTCGATCAAAAATTGATTAAAAATAAACTCGGCAATAGATAACTAAAACACTATTCTCAAATCATTTTTTATTACTAATTCGATAGTACTATTTGGCAATTTACAACAATAGTGAATTTAGTGACGAAATCTGTTTTCGACATATAATTTTCACTTTAATCAACTAACATTAGTTTTCATCATTTTATTTGTAATTTGTACTATAGTCATTTTCAAGAATGAATTTTAAAAACTATTAATTATATTTAAACTATAGCATTTTATGACAATTTCGATACATTTTTTTTTTAATTAAGAAATTATTGAAAATGCATCGTAATATGAATATCTCTAATGAATCGCTTCTTTTTGCGCCAGTAACAGAAAGTAGACTTTCATTTAAATTGTTCTCGGTAGTCATAATATTCAGTGGCCTAGCTATGGGAAGGGGCAAGGTCAGTTTGTATTGTTCTGTATTTTATATTTATTTATGTCTAATTAAAACATAAAAAATTAAATAGATAAGATATGATATGACTAGATACTCAAACTCTAATTTTTTTGAATTCCATTTATTTGAATTGACACTCATACGTTTATAATTGAATATTTTTCATTCCCTCCCCCTGCCCCTCACCGCCAAAATTCTGGCTATACCACTGGTAATATTAATTTGTATACATTATTTATTTATTTAACAATGTGTCCAACTGTTGTAATTCTTAAATTGTAATGCACACGTTTGGTATTAAGATTTATTATATTTAAGAATATCAATAATATAACAACAGAAAAAGTCACAATTTTATTCAATAATCAATTATTGTATCAAATATCACTTCATTTGATAAATAATATTCGATAGTTGTATGAGAATACAATTTATCAAACAAATATTTATGATTGAATACTATCAATTGAATTATTTTATTCGACTATCAGTTTCGATATATTTGACATTAGACCAAGGCTGTTTCCTAGTCAACCAGTACTAATTACATTTTTTATTTTGAATAGATTATATAACTTATACTAATTAGTTAATAATTTTCTCTTCAGGTATTGGTTTTCTACTTGGTATTGTTGCAAATGGAAAAAGTTCTCCTATTGTTAATAAACATAATATGCCACTTGAAGATAGGCTTAATTTAGAAATAGCTCAATATGAATCTGAACAAACTCCTTGTCTTGAAGAGTGTCCACTTTTATGGTGGTCACGAATGTCGTCAAAATGTCAAAATCTTATAAGACTAGCAAGAAAACATTTTGTTTATGCTCTCAGTGGATCATCTAGTAAATTACCACTAGAATTACAAACACTTTATTATATTAAAAGATCACAAATAAATCAAGAACTTGTAGACAAAATGATGTTTATTAATGCAAATGCAGTAAATAACAATAATTATTAATTTTAAAAAATTATTTTGTTTAAAAAATGATTTTGTTTAAAAATTAATATTTTGATTACTAATTAGTAGTCATACGCTAAATACTATTAATTTTGGTTTTAATTAATTATTAATAATTTATATATATTTTTACGATTAACAAAAATTTATGGAAAAACTATTGGCTACAATATTACATCACCATGTTTACCATTACCAGATTGACTATTGAATTGGGGATTATCCATAGTTATAATCAATAATTAAAAACTACCCTTATCAACCTGAAATATATGGATTTTATAGTTTATACAAAAATATACACATATTTATGTGTGTAAAATACTAAATAATACCTAATTTGTTTCTGTTTAATTTTATAATGTCGATTAAGAAAAGGTGTATCACCTGACTATTGATAATGTACTCTACTTTACCATTTGTGATTACAATAAACTAGTACTTTATACATATATTGTGTATATTTATTTTCTACATATGGCAGTGGTATCATAATAAATCAACAGTAATTGTTTGTTTTAGTTATTTTATATTTACAGCTTATTTCTTTCTACTAGTACAAACAATTTGCTAGAAAAAAATAAGGGTCACCCATGCATCAGTCAATCGCAATAATTCTGAAAAACTCAGAAGTCAATCACAAGTTCATAAAGTTGGCCATTTCTGATCTAATATAATATTTAGATTTACAATGACCTGCAATGAAATTTAACCCTTTTAGTACTGAATTATGAATAAGCGACTTAATATTTTTCTACTAATAATTTTTAATTATTGGGTATCTGTAGGTATACTTTTAATTTAAGAAGTAATATGATAATTTTAGAGTTGGGTATTCAAGGATACATTGTGACTCAAATATACAATTTATTAATAGTTTGTTTAATTTTAAAATTTATAATATAATTTTACTAATTAAAATAAATTGAACATTTTCGTGTTTCCAGAAAAGGCAAATGTTCGACAGATCTTGATTTTTTTAGTTGTGGTGGAGAAGGCATAAGACTTGTGGATGGATGTCCGCGGCTTTTTTTTTCACAACGACCCACATTTATTAAATGTTTGACAATCTCAATGTGAAATATAGCAAATCCAATCTATCTTTTTTAGGGATCGTAAAATGATCACAGTTTTTTATGTACGTCAACCATGCGTTACAGCAAGTCATATCAATCGCATGAAAAGGCATTTGAAGAATCCGCTTTTTTTATTTCAAAAAAATTTGGTAATAGGCTATGAGTTGATCAATCTTATCAACACCGCCCATACTATTATTATATAGCTTAATAACCTCAGGTCCAGTGGCTATTTTTATGTGTACTACGACACACTTTGTGTACTATGAAAAATAAGTGTGCATCTGTGTTTTTATAAATACAATATAATGAGAATAACTAATAAGGTACATCCAGAAGCTACTAAGCAAAGATAGTTTGAAAGTGTTTTTCTGTTTTTCTAATGCTCAGAAAGATGAAAACAATATACTAAAACATGAATCAAAAATATATTTTTTTTTTATAATATAATATATACATAATAGATAAATATGAAAATTAATAAAAATATAAAAAAAATTATAGTGTTATACTTTATTATTTTATAATATAAATATAATATATTTAGAAATACATTAGCTATGTTAGAAAATGAATTTTTAATTGAAGATGAAAGAAGCTATACAAACTTTTTAAGAATAACTCCAGAAGTTTTTAATCATTTGTTACAAATGGTAGGACCTCATATAACTAAACAAAACACTAATATGAGGGAGACAATTAGTGTTCAAAAGAGGTCAATATCAAAGATAAAAATATACGTAGAAGGTTATTTTACTTATTTATTTATATTAGGTTATCATTAACTCTTCGTTATTTAGCTACTGGAGAAAGCCATGTAAGTCTTTTATTCTACAAGAATTGCAAAAAACTCAATTGTTGTTGAGACCGTAGATGCTATCATATCTTGCTTAATATTTAAAAGTATCATTAATATATTTTCATTATTTATATAATAAAAAAAATTCAAATTGGGTACTGAAATATTCAATCACAGACTACACTTAACACAGTTATAACCGTAACTAATGAGTGCAATATAAAACAACTTCTTATCAAATTAGTTGTAAATATTTGACGAATTATCAAATATTTTAACATTAATTATAAAATATGTATATTAATGTTTGACAAATTTGGTCCTATAAACTGGGCGTAATACCTGCATAGTTGTGTGGTTGTCAAATATTTTTTTGTCAATAAATCAGTTAATGTTAATTAAAAGGCAATACAATATATTCAAACAGTTCATCAATGCCTTCTTCTGATGTAATTACAGTATTTTGATGGCATGGCAATAGTGCTAATCAATTAAGTCTACTCTAATAAAATTAACGTATCTATAGTATAATATAATTCAATAAATATTTTATATTAAATAATAATAACATATTTCCTTCCGTCATACTATTTCTAAGAAATGACATTAATTTTAATCTTCTTAAATGAGAAAAAATTCGTTTAGGCGTGTCAGTTGTGACTGGAAGTGTGTAGAATATTTTGAATTTTCGAAGGATTTTAATATTGAAAACATTACTATAATAACATTAAAATAACATTACTATATATATTGGTCGTTATCATTTACCATAAATCTATACAATACACGAGTCTTAAAATAGTAACCAAATGCGGTAAACGTTATTATAAGAAATGTCTTAAACCGTACGGTTTTTGACAATATAAGCGTAGAACATAACAATATTTATCATATTCTAGCATTTCCGACAGGCGGCCGTATTTTAAAATACTTATTATAACAATACTACAATAAAAATAAATTGTGATAATGTCCTTAATTTTATTTTCTATTTCTATAAAATTAACACAAATATTTAAAACAATTATATAAATCAAAATGGTCTAAGGGGATCTATCTCCCATATCATCCTCCCGTAAATACGGCACTGGCAATTGAAGGGTCCAGTGCAAGAACCTGATACCTCCACTTTTTGAAATTGTTCAGCAGAAACAAATAACCAAGTAATTTAATTTCTAATGGAGGTATAAATATAGTAAAAATATTTTAGTTCTTCATATAGAGGTAACTGTACATATATATATATATTTACATTTTACATTTTAAGTACATAATTTAATTCATAAAACTAAAGAAACATGGTTATTGAAATTTTTGTTTTTTTAATAACAATTAAAGGTAAAAATAGAAACATAAAATAATAGAAAACTGTAAAACTTTAAAGCTATGTGTTATAGTTATGTTTTACAACACAGTATAAAATAATACATTTTCTTGATCTATAATTATGAATTCACTAAAAAACGTGGGGAGATACCTGTTATTGCACCGAAACTCATACTTTATAAAAATAAAACAAAGAATATTCGCATTTTTTCCTTAATACTTTTTTAAGTATATTGAGAATTTCAATTTTCGACCTCTTAATAATAATAAACTTAAACTATAGTACGCTTCACATCAAATTCGACTTGATAAGTACGGTTTTTTATTATGGTTACTCAAAAAACCACAAAAGCTACAAAAAGGCACGTTAATAAGGCGGGGAACCCACAGCTGTATGTATGTTATTTAAATGTATGCTATTCTTATACTCTATATCTGTGTTTAATACATAGACGTTATATCACAGATGTTTCATATAATCTGTGTTTATAGCATAGATATTATAAGCATTGATTAATTATACATAATATTAATTATGTATTATTAATCAATGTTATAAGTCTATGGTTTATAGTACTTTATGTGTTATCATAGAACATTAATGTTCTATGGTTTTATGTAAATGATCTAAGATATACACGTATCTTATCATTCAAAATTAGTCATCTAACTTCATGCACGTAAATATTATTGTTAGTTTTTAATGTGTTATCATTTTTATTATGGTTTTAAATTGTTCAGAATTTAAGATGTACAAATATACAATTTCTAAATTTTTTTTTCAAATTAAACAGCTATTTCATTATTATACATATATTTCACTATGGATAATTTAAAAGAACAAGAAGTTTTGTGTTCAAAAAAAAGACAGTAAGTTAGTGAAGATAAAATTTAGTTAAATTATCATTTGTTATATTTTAATATTATTTTTAGAAAACAAAAATTACATATTACACCGAACAAAAAAAAGGAATATGAGAAAAAAGCATTAAACATTGTAGTCGAATTAATTGATGGTGGATTACAAGAAGATGATTTATTTAATAAAGTAAAAATAATTTTTTTTTTTACCAAATATTGATTGGTAGTGTAGCGTGCCAACTATTATCAACCTCAATCAATTCATTAAACAAAACTGTCTTGTATTACTTTATTTAATTAAACTATGAAATTATATTTTAACAATTAAATCATAAATTCAAGAACATTACTGGTTCAATTTAAAGTCTGAAAGTCTTAGTTATATGCTATTCGTCTACTGGCCGTCATAGTCTTCTGTCTTTTGACTTCTCAGGTTGTCCTTTTATATTCATACGTTGTACTTGACCTTTTCACCTTATTGTTGTTTATGTGATTTTATTATTTCCTTTTCTGATTAATTAATATATGACCTACTTTATTATTATTTTTAAGTACAATAATATATTGTTGCCAAATGCATAAAATGCTAAATCCAAACATATACATAACAGTAGTATATTTAGGTTATGTTACAGGGTATTGTAATATAGTTATAATAAGTTATTATAATACATTTATCTTATACCTTACCTTAAAGTTGAAAGTATTAGAATTTATTAAAACAAATTTATATTTCTAAAATCTTTTTTTACAATTTACAAAGTAGGTAATCAAAATTTTCTCTTTAGAGAATTTGAGTTAATACCCATGTGTACATTTTATGCTTAGAAGCAGAGCTGTGGTTAGTCATTTAATGCCTAGAGACATCAATTGATTAGTTTTCACAATAATAAAATTATAACATATTATTCAAGTATGATAATATTCAGAATAAATTATTAGGTTACGTTTCCTTCAATAAAGGTATTATTACAGAATAGATGAAATATATTTCATCGATTCTGTAGTATTCTTTTAATATTTTAACATTTGTTCATAATCTGATAAATAATATTATTTGATTTGATACCATACTAAATCAGCGTATATTCCCAATAAGTATCAAAATAGCAGTACATGCCCTATTAAATGTATTTTCTATTGGTATTGAAATCTTTGAATCCCTTATGATATATTATCCAGCTCTACTTAGAAGATTGTAGCTTACTATTTTACTCAATTAATGTATAAATTAGATTAAATATTTCAAATTTATGTAGGCACAGCTTCAATGTTGATATTAATATTTATGAGTTCTGTAGAAAATAACCTTTAATATTTAATTATTTTTTTTAACCATTAGTTTCTTATATAAAAAAAAAACCCATAAGAAATAATTGAACTTAATCACTGCACAGATAATAATAAATAATACAGTAACAGTGTGAAATATATAAAATCTTAATGAATTAATATGTATTAAATGTAAAAAAAAAATTCTCCAGTTATAATGAATGTTTTGTTTTTCAAGTAAATAGTTTGAAATAATTTAAATAGTTTTTGTTTATAAAGTATAAGTATGTACATAAAATTAAATTATATTTCAAATATTTATAAATATAAATTGATGTAATTAGATTCAAAGTCACTACACTTAATTTCTAATTTACTTATATTCTATTTTTCTAGTTACGTTCAATTAATGTTTGTCACTATGAAGATGTAGTAGAAGAAAGATTTATTTTAAAAAAATGTGGTTATACAATGTGTAGTAAGCAATTGACAAGTATTCCAACACAACAGTTTAAAATTTCATTAGTCAGGAATAAAGTTTATGATATTACAGAGCGAAAAGTAATTTTTTTTACATAATGTCTTGTTATTAAACTATTTATAAATATAACATTACTTATTTTTATAATTCTTCAGTACTAAGTTTTCTAACAAATTATTATTTAATATAGGTAATATTATGTAACCAATGGTGTAGCAAACTATGAAAAGCAATTATACATATTTTGAGAAGGTTAGGTGGTTGGGGTACTGAGATGAGTACATAATATAAATATTATTTTCAGTGGTGTCTTGTACTATGGTTCAGCCTATAGAGCACAGAGGTGTGATATGGTCCACCTAGAAATATTAAAATATTTATTAGATATATATAAAATTATATTTATTTATATATAAATATATTTAAAAAATTATGTTACTTATTTACAATAAATAACGCTAAGTAAATAAAAAAAAAAAAATGTTTGTACATTAAATTAAAAGTCTAATTTGTAGAAATCTAATTTGTTAACGACCCACCTAATTTTAGTTTAAATTGTTATTGAACCTATTCACATATTTTGTTCAATATATTTTAATGATATAATATTAATTTGTCTAAAAGTTGTTCTTTTTGTACTAGTAATCATAAAGCTTAATTTTAAAATACTATTTTATAAAAAAATGATTTTCTGATTAATACATACAAAATATTTTTAAAAAATGTTGAATTCATTTCCACTATCTCTTAATAACTATTATTAACCGCAGTTGCAGCAGTTTTAAAAACTATTAATGCTATTTTATCCCTCACCATTTATTTTAGATACCTACGAAGTTCAAATTGGAATACATACGTGTTTTTAAAATTTTGTTAAACTATTAATTGTATTATGTAGAAAGTTGTAAAATAATAAAAACATATTTTAATTATACAATTTCGTTTTAGAAATTCTGTTCTAGTAAATGTTACAAGAGTTCAAAATATCTACAAAGTCAACTCTTAACCAGCCCATTATGGTTGCATGACATAGAAGTAATACCTAAATTTAAATTATTAAAAACAGAAATGAAGTAAGTTAATATTAATTTTTAATTTAAAAAAAATATATTTTTGTTTAATAAATAAATTTTAACTTTCAGAAGATCTTCTGAATATAATATTCATCCAAAAGTAAAAGACTCTGGAAAGGAATTAAATGCAATTTTTTCAGATGAAGAATTACAAGGACAAATATCAAAGTTGACAATTTAAAAAATATTCTCTCTAATAGTTATAATTTTTGTTTAAGTTTAAACTATAGATGTATATATTTAATAACATTTTTATATTCCGTAATTGACATAAAACCAAATTATTAAACTTAAACTTCATTTATGTTTCCTTCCATAACCCACGCTATTTCATCATTCAATTTTGTTACAAACAATCTTTACACCCTTTTCACCCATTATCTTTCATCATCTAATTCTTGGCTATCCTCTCATACTCGTATCCTATCACATCACCATCTATAATAATATTGTTTCTTGGTATTCCTTGCATTATTTCATCCATCTTTCCAGAATTTTTCTTTAGAATTCCCCTTACAACCTACTTGTGGCGCATATGCATTTACTATACATTAAAAATGTATTCTCTAGAATAAATGTTATTATTACTATATCATTTTTTCTCACTACAATTGCAACGTTTCCTTTTATTTTTCATCAACTATCAAGCCCACTCCATTCCTTATATTTGTCTTGCCTGAGTATTTATACCTTCCTTAGTTTTCTTCCTTTCCACTTTGTTTCTTTCACACAACAAATATTCACCTTGTTTTAATACATCAACTCCCAACTTCTACCTGTTAACATACCTACATTCTATGTACCTGTTTAATAAAACACAACACACGGACTTAAACGTTCATACTTTTATGGCTAACTTAAATTAGGAGACAACCATTGCCAGGCTGCCAATTAAGCATTTAGAACACGACGCCCACCACCTAGAATTAATACTATGTGCAGTCAACGGCGTAATTAGTACTTGATATTGGGAGGGATATATAAGAAATAATTAATAACGAATAACTAATACTCCAATAATCTTTTAGATTCTAAGCGAAGAGTACAAAGTTGTTTTTTTTTTCTTGTCTGAAAACAATTTTTAATATTTTTATATTAAAAAGTTCATAGCTCTATATTTTGCCAAATAATCAACTAATCTGTTCCAAAATTTTACCACATTTATATATTACCAATGTTAGTACTCAAAAAATTTTTAAAGTCCCTACGATCAAAACTCAATTAATTATCACAAAATTATAAATAACGAAAATTGTAATTTTGCCAATTTTTTGGTAGTTTTTCTTCTCCTAGGGAAAAACTGGAGAAATTCGAAAAATGAGCATAATAAAATACCAAGAGGACACGATTTGCTACCGAAAGCATACCCTACTTGTGATAATCGGACAATTATTTCTATCCGAAAAAATGTTTTCATGCATAAAAAAAAAATTAAACGTGTTTGTAGAAACAATACATTCCTCGCTCCGCTCAGAATCTAAATTAAATTTTATACATTATTGTGTTTTGTCATTATTACAATTATTATTAGTATAACAAGTTAATTTCTCATTGGAAATTTTACCAAAATAGCTGTGAAAATAACATTATTCCAGGGGGGCAAGTGCCCTGCCATGTCATCCCCCCTGGGGACGTCTATGCCCATTCACCTCACCAACCGTAATTACCCAATTGAGTGCGGTTTCAAAAGTATTAAAAATAGTTCATGCGACCATGCTCTTCCATAAAATTTATGTTTAGCAATTTTTTGTAATTGTTTAAATAATTGGTGCACAAGTTGTGAAATGGAATCAGTCTGGTATAGTGGTATTGGATTAGTCTATGGATTGGACCGAAAATAGTCATTGTACAATCGGTTCAGATCCCGCCATTGATATATAATACAACGTTGTATTATATATTGATGGATCCCGCCCATTAATGGTCCATCTGTTGCCAGTCCTGTATTATATCTTGTGGGTCACACTGTACGTACCATATTAAACAGATATGTATTTACTAGAAATTACCTAGTTTTTCACAATTTTAGGTTACTTTTGGTTTTTGTGACTGTGTCATACTATAGCATTATAATATTTATTATAGACGTATAGTTTTGTTTTTTGCGACTTGTAGTTTTTTCTAGCTTCTACATTCTGTTCAATCAGAAGAATTGGTACGTTTTGTTATTTGCAAATTTACACAAAATTGTAAGAACATTTTATTTGTATCGTTATAATTTATTGGGTTTTAGTAAGATGGACTTTAATTATTATTTTTAACCCGGAGTTTTAAAATTAAACTGCTTAACCATGTGAACATATTACTTATAACTTACTTGTTTTGGCTTAAAAACTTTTTGTATTTTTAGATTTATTCATAATGTCTGCCGATTTAAGCTGGATGATAATTAGGGGTAGTAATGCTTTCTTGTCAAAGAAAACTAATATTAAGAAACCATTTAGTAAGGTATGTAATGTATTAATTACTTAATTCTCATGGCTTGTAATATGTAACACTTCTATAGGAACCAATGAACTTGACAAATTTGGCTTCAAAACGTTACAACGGTCTTGTACATGATAACAGTATTGGTGTAGAATCTGCTCCAAATAACAAAGGTTTTACTGTCATCACGAAAAAACGCAAGTTAGCTGTGAGTAAAGTTGTGTTTAATAATTCATGTAAAAAAAATTATATACCTATCTGTAAAACTATACTCTGTCAAGAAAATTTGAGTGTATTGCGCATAGGAATGACCAAAATACTGGTTGCTCCATTTGGCTATCCTCTTATGGAATAAATTTATACCATAAACTGAGTATGTTCAAACAGCGCTTTAATGGTTACATTTATGGTATGATCCTATTTTTAATGTAAAATTAAATACAAGTGCATACATTTTTTTTTTAAATTTTATATTACATATTTCCTTTTAACATTATAAATTATTAAAAAATAATAATACGGTATATAACCATGACCAGTGGCGTAATTTGGTGGTTGCACCTGCAACCCTTGATCATATCAGAGTCGCAAAGGTATAATTATACGTCTCCTAAAATATCAATATTTTGTAATTAAAGATTTACTTATATTTAAAAATAATTTTTTCGTGATATTTTGCTATATGTCTAATCTTTTATTTCATAATAAAATTAAAAATATGTATGATGTACCAGTTACCTAGTAGTTTATACTACCCTTATATTAAACAATAATATGTAGTATAAGCAGAATTTAATGTTATAAAAATAGTGGATTTATAATATTATGATGTCTGCTTATTATGTTTATTATTATTACTATTCACAATCATACGTTTGCACACTGAAATCTATTTTTAATTCAATACATTTCTATTTAATACAAGTAGAACATTAATCTGAATGAAGTAATAAATAATTTCAATGCATTTACAAAATTACGAGGATGTCGATTGCAGCTAACAAATTAATACAATACTTATCTTAATCTTAATGTATCTTATATGCTCACGTTTCTTAGTTATTATTGTAACTTTTTATTCAGTATTTATTATTATTTATTAGGTATTTATGTATTTTATAATTATTTATCATATATACACTGAAGCCTAAAGGATTAGTCAGATGTATATATTATGTATATTATTATTATTATTATGCTATTTGCATTATATTATATTCTGAGCAGAGCAAGGAATGTATTGATTCTACAAATATGTTTTTTTTAAATTTGAATTTGAATTTCGCAAAAGTTTTTCCTTAAGAATCGGAAAATTGGAAATTTTTTATATACTTTTTATTATATTTTTTTTTTTTGTGATTTCTTAATAAGTTTTAATAGTAGGGACTTGAAAATTTTTTTGAGTACTAATATAGGTTATTTACAAGCGTTGTAAAATTTTGGAACGGAAGAGTTAATTATTTGGAAAAATATAGAGCTTTGAACGTTTTCCCAAAAAAATTAATATTACCTACAATTTTAGGATTATCTGTTTGAAAATTTTATAGAAGTTCAATACTATATTACTTAATCTTTTTACAAAATATTTTGAAAATCTAAACAGGCAAATTTTTTTTATAGGCCTTTTATTTTTTTTTTCTGATCTATGAAAACATTTTTTTGGGTTGAAATAATGGTCCGATTATCACACAATGGGAACCTTTCTATACCAAATTTCATCTAGTTGGTACTTTATGAAGTTCATTTTTTTAATTTCCCTCAAGTTTTTCCTTTAGAAACGGAAAATCGGCAATTTCTATACGCTTTTTTCTGATATATGAAAATCTTTTTTTCGGGTAGAAATAATGATACGATTACCACAATGTGGTATGCTTTCGGTAGCAAATTATATCCTCTTGGTACTTTATAAAGCTCATTTTTCGAATTTCTCAAAAGTTTTTCCTTATATAGCGGAAAATCGGCAATTTTTATAGGTTTTTTTTCTTATGTATGAAAATATTTTTTTGAGTAGAATTTATGGTCCGATTACCACAAACAGGGTACCCTCTCTATAGCAACTTTAATCTAGTTGGTACTTTATTTAGCTCAATTTTTGAATTGCCCATAAGTTTTTCCTTGAAAAGGTATGATAACTCCTTGAATATTGATCGTAGGGATTTGAAATTTATTTTGCAAATTTACATATGTAATTTATATTCATGGTAAAGTTTGAAATGGATTATCAGTATAATATATTGCAATATATTTAGATACGCTCAGAATCGTATTTTCTAATGCAATATCATTGCATTCAAATCTTAATAATTATAATGAACTACTAATTTCTCCAAGGACCAGTTCCAAAGAGGAACGTCCACAATCGACTTTCCCACTTTTTTATTTTGAACTTTAAAGTTTATTTGGTATATTAAATTCATTAGTTTATATTAATAGATAGGTATATGATTTATATTTACATTAACTTTTAAATTTTACATGTGTATAAATTTATTTGTAATATTAATTAATCACTCAAAATTATTAACACTGGATAATAATTATTTATTGAACTATTATAATTAAAATTCAATTTATATATTTATATTTATTAATTTCATATTTTTAATATGCCCAATTGATGAATTAATGCTTCACCAACTCTGAAATATTTTGAAGTGAATAAATTGAAAACTGATGGGTGTTTTTTAGTTTATTTTATCTTAATGTTAAATATGAATAAAAATTGTAACTATATTAATTAATCAGTATATATAACATTCTATTTCAGTAAACATTTTGTTCCAATGTCATTTCTATGTATCTAATACCTAGCTTATCTATTCAAGTTAAGAAGACAACTTTACAGTGGTCAAACTACTTAAATGGTTCCAAACCTTTTTAGCTGATGGTTCCCTTTTGTTAGACTATATTTAGCTATGGTACCCGTGTACCATAAGCTAACCACTGAACAGCTAAATATATTACTGTATCCCAGAGTATCATTATTAAGCATTATTTTACAAGAAGAATATCTCAATATTTTCTTTTAGTCTAGTAGATAATAATTATTTATATGAATTATATATATATTTATATATATATATATTTAAATTGCAATTATATTGGAATGTATTATTATGTTGCTATATTCATTCCTCATTAGATCAAAGCTAAATATAAAGTTATAACATAAGTATAATTAAAACTTGATTTAAAGTTAAAATTTTAAATTTCAGAACAAACCGGGAAAGTCTCTTGTTAAAGTAAACTTTACCAGTGGTCCAAGAAGATCATTGTACAAATTAAGAAAGTATTTGCTTGGAAATAACTATAGAAAAGATCTAATTCAGGTACCATTATATTATATTCAATTTATTTTAAATTTATTATGCTTATTATTTTTTTCTAGGCTTCTTTGAGGAGAGCTAGTGCAATTTTGGAATCACAAAAGAGGGCTGCGTTAACTTTGAAGAAGTTGGGAAAAAACAAAAAACCTGATGCTTAAGATGTTTTAAATATATTTTTCTCTAAAATTTTCAGCTTGTTTTTTTTTATAATTTCTTAATTGTCTACTTTTCCATTTTTTGTTCTACAAAAAGGACAATAACCATGTTTTAACATTTCAACTTCATATTCATCTGAGTGGAACATCTAAAAAAATATTACAATTACATTTCTTTTATCGAGATATTTAAAATAAAGAAAATAACTACCTTCAAACAATTTTCACAGTTAGTTACTAAAAACCCAGGCAATACATTTTTATAGTATTTAAATTTCAATGGTTTTGGCCATTTGCATACTATTATACTATTAGTGTTCATCGATTGTAATGTTGATTTATTAACTGTTATGGGTTGACATTTATTTTCTTTATTCTAAGTGTTCAAATAAATATTTTAAATTTATTTTAAACATAATTATAAATAATGATAAAATGTGTACTTGTGAGATTTACCTCAGAATTCATTAGTTTATATGTAAACGGATCAATTTGATTTTCGTCATCTATAATTAACGTATTCATACTTTGCGATATATTTTGGCTTTCTTTCAATTTATTTTCTTCGTTTGAACTTTGAATTAATTTTAATGCATCACTATCGGATATATTATCTTCCAATTGAAATTCAATTAACGGTAAAATATCTAATGCCATTTAAATATAAATAACAGTCTAATTATTAATCAATAATATAACAGCATCTCAATTGGAATTATAAATTATGGACAAATTATAAGTTAGGTATAAGGATACATAAAAAATTTCTGTTATAATTTTGTGTAAAAATTATGAGAATTAAGATTTTTGATATAATAAATTTCATTACGAAATATGATATGAAATTTATTATATATATATATATATATATATATATATATATATATATTTACTCATACAAACCAAATTTAATATGTGAAAATACAAATTTCTGATTGCACGTAACACATGTTTGAACAACTGGAGAATTATAAGTTAAACAACGGTAACACATTGACAAGAGTTCTTCGTTATCGTGAAATGGTTTTGCACGGATACTTAATGAAGTTAAATCTATATAATCCTGAAATTAATGTCAAAAACAGTCATTTTAATTTATATTTTCTACTATTTGTTTTAAAATAACTCTATACTATTTAGTATTTACTTGATATTTAGGAGGAATTCTTAGTTTTTTTAATATTGTAAAAATGTGTCTCGCTAGTTTGTATGCTTTCATATTAAGTGCTTGTTTTGTTAAAGAATATAATATTGCACTGAAATAAAATACAAATTATTTGAAAAATTAAAAATCTTTAGTTAAACTTGGTCTTAAAATATCAACTTAGCCAAGAACATACAAAACAAAACATAAATGTTTTTAATTGACAATTTCTTATTAATATAATTTAATTTAATTATTAATTCCTTAATTTTTTTTTTTCTTAATGAAGTAAGTAAAAATATCGGGCCTATTTCTTAGAAACAAATTTCAAATTTATTAATAAAATCGATATTAACTTATTGAAAAATAATGATTTTCTTTCATTAATGAAATTGGCTGCTTATAATATACTAAATGACACTACTCAATAATATAATCACAAAATAAAAATAAACTTTTTTAGTTTTAGTTTTGCTAAATAATGACTAATCACATACTCCCTCTCTTTTAGCATGAATCATCTGCTTTTGCTCCTTTGTGCCACCATTGTTAATTATTATAATTACTAATTTAAAACATTATTATTAAAGTTGTTTTTTTAATATTAATTGGCACAAATTCTTATTATAATTGAATTATTAATTACTAATTAGTATGCCACGGAATAAGATAATGAATAGAAAAAAATATCAAATAATAATGTGCCCATGACCTACCCTAAATACAGATTTGATATAATATATTTTAAATATAAAACTTACAACTGTGAAACTCCTCTTAAATGTAAATTTTTCGTTACATTCATTAAAAATCTCGATATATTGAATAAAGTTTCTGGTTGACAAGGCATAAATGGGTCCTCCTGTCAAACATAATTTATGCATTATAACTTGTCTTATAGGTTGATTCTTATTTGTTTTTTTGATCTCACACCAAATAAACAATACATTATTATAATAATAATAAAGCATGTCAACTGATCTGGTAAAACTATAAATGCCAAGGAAATTGGTCCACCATGTAAATGTAGGTTAAGATGTTTAGATAAAGTAAGTGAAGATATACGTAGAGAAATATTCAATGAATACTGGAGTTTAGGCGATCATAGTCGTCAATGGGACTTTGTTGCAAGGTATACAAAAACATTTGATAAAAAAGTAGCAACGACATCAAACTCCCAAAGAGCGTTTTCTAGAAATTATTTTTTACCCATTGACAATGACGAAATTCAGGTTTGCAAGATTATATTTTTAAAAACACTTTATTTCAGAAAAAATTCTAACTAATATTTCTAATAAATTAAATACATCTCCTGTTATACCAAATGATCTTAGAGATTAAGGAATGTATTAGAAAACAGTATTTGGAATCAGACTTATCCTTTGCAAAAATGCATAGATTTTATTTGGAATGGGTAAAAAATGAAACAGTTTGTGTTAAGACACAAAATGCTTACATTAAGATAGTACACAGATACTTTAAACACATTTAATTTAAGTTTTTTTAGACCTAAAAAAGATTTGTGTGATAAATGCAAACAGTATAAACTAGCAAATATAGAAGAAAAGTTGGTACTACAATCTAGTCATGATCAACATTTGGTTAATAAAAATATTGCCAGAGACAAGAAGAATATTGATAAAAATCGAGCTGATGGTGATTCTGAATTATGTGTTGCTGTTTTCGACTTAGAAAAAGTGTTGACTACACCACAAGGTGAAGCCAGTAATTTTTATTACAAAAGAAAATTTACAGTGTACGATATAGGAAAGAAAATTGGTTACCGTTACATGTGGGATGAATCGGAAGGAAAGAGAGGTTCCAATAAAATTGGAACTTGTCTATTATCATTTATCAAATTAATGAAGGAGAAGGGCAATAAAGAATTTTGTTTTTATTCAGACAACTACGGTGGACAAAATTGCAACAGTTTTAAGTGATATGTCATATTAGCAATTGTCAGTATTAACAAGGGATATTGATTTATATACCTAATTGATTTATCAATAACAATACAATTATAAAAAAAAAGAGGGAAGATCAGAGTTCCTCCTTTGTTCCTTCGGTCCTCAGGAAAATTAATAGTTCACTATAATTATGATAAAATTCTAAGCGAAACTCGGTCAGGTATACTATATATATTTTACTGATAATTCGTTTTAAAATGTTACCATGTGTATAAGTTACCTATAAGATGACTCCAAAAGATCTTTCTTTCCCTATGTTAACAATTGCATTAATTATCCATAAATATTTAAACTAAATTCATGGCAACTTCAAATTTACTGGTTTCCATCATTTTTTCGCAGTACTTCTTTTTCCAAGAAAAATCTTTTACAAAATTTTAAAAATGAGTCAAATAAAGTACCAACTAGATACAATTTTCTACCGATACATACCCTATTTGTAATTATTTCTATTCAAACATAAAAACACAAAAAATATCATATTCAATTCTACTAAATATCCAAACTTGAAGATTATAAAAAAAACTGTATATTATGATTTTCAAAATATTTTGTAAAAAAATAAGGTAGTATCTGATTAGGTTTCATTACAATTTTCGAACCGATAAACCCACAATTAGAGGTAATATTAACATTTTTGGATAAATTTTTAAAGCTCTTTCATATATGTAGAACACTTATGTGAATATTCAAAAAAATTTTGAAGTCTTTATGATTAAAACTCAATAAGTTATCACGGAATATAAAAAATCAATATTTAAATTAATTTTGCTCATTTTTGGTAATTTTTCTTCTCCCAAGGAAAAACTTATGAGAAATTCAAAAAATGAGATAAATAAAGTACTAACTAATTGCAATTTTCTACCAAAAGCATATCCTAGCAAAACCATTTATTTCTACCCACAAAATGTTTTTAAACACACAAAAAAACATCTTTGTAAATCCAATATCCTCCCTTCGCACAGAATCTAAAATAGTCCATGGAGAAAAGTAAAATGAAACAGAAGCAGTGGTACAACGGAATCTTAAATCTTGGGGGTGCTACAATTACTAATGCTATGAGGGCTTTGCTATTATTAATAATATATAGTATAGCCTATGTATGATAGACTAAATACATGTTTATAATTAAAAATAATAAATATATAACTGTTTAAAGAATCAAACCAAATAGATAAGATACTTGAAGATTAATTGATAGTTGGGGGAACTATAGCAGCTTTTAGTTACGCCATTATACGAAAAATGAAATGGTTCACTGTAGAACCTTGGAAATTAGGCTTCGATAGTGAATATGTAGTATGGAACTTATGGTTATTTCCAATAAGAAAAAATTTAAAACGCATTTTTGCTAAAAGATGTGTGTTTTACCAAAAAGCCCACATGAGAACCAGAGAACATAAAAAATGTTCCTCTCTATAATTTTAATAATAAGTATTTAAACTGTAAATTTAAGTTAAATGTGATTATGATTTTTCTACAATTTTGATTGGATAGATAGACACAATATTAAGGTTGCACCACATTATGCGTGTTTTATAGTAACAGTCTATTAATTGCATTGATTTACCACTTCGGTGGTAATACTCTATAACGAAATTCCTTAAAGCATGCAGTGTGAAGTGACCTTTATAGCAAAATATGTAGATGATTAAAGTGATTTACTACGTTTATAATTTTGTATAGATTTAGTTTTCATAGTATTAATCATAAATTCTTTTTTTAAACACTAAAAATTATGTAATTTAAAAATAATATATTTACTTTTAGAACTTATTAAAAATGGTAAAGTTTATAATATACTTACCATATAACGGTGAATAACATTATATGCATAATATATTGTTGCATATTTGTCAAACAAATCAAATTGATCAAGCATTTTGATTAATTTATCATCACTAAAAAGAAATTATATATATATTATAATATCTAATTGAGAAATGCAAATTGTTACCTGTTAGAGGCAATATTTAAATATTGTCTACTTAATAACCAATAATAATAACTAGCATCTTGAAAACGTTTTTCATCAACAGCATTTTCAGTTAATATTTGTAAAACTTGGAATGCGCGTTCTGGTTGTCCACCCATTAGAAATGCTAAAAAAAAAAAATGGATATAAATTAAGTTTTAAAATATAATTAAATCTTAAATACCTTTTTGAGCTTCGATATATTGATCATTTTCTGCAAGCCATTCAGCATAAGGTAAATATACAAGTGGAGCAAAGATTGGGTTTTTTTCTACTAAGATGAAAGCCTGATTCCAATTATGAGCCTCTACATGCAAAGTTACCATATCTGGTCCCATATCCTTGCCCAATTTAGCATATATTTCAACAGCGCCTTCTGTATCACCCAGTTTACGAAGTTCATCGCCTATTCTACTTAAAATAATTTCATCGGCTTTGTCTGTATGACGTCCAAGTTCTAATAACCTATGAACATTTATTACAAAAACTTTTTTTATATTTACATATAATTCATAGATTTTTCTATCCTAATTTTTTAAATTTCAATCACTAAATTTATATACTAATGGTAATATAAAATTAAAAAGTTTACTTTTTCTTTTAAATTTTAAGTTAGAAATTGTATTTTTAAATCATTTGTTTATAGAGACAGCTATAGATTTTTTTTAAATTAGAGGTTCAAATTTTATAATTAACCCAATACAAAAATATTACAAATTATAACAAAAGCTCATTTTTATATTAAAACTCCACAATGACAGAAGCAGCAAAACTTGCTTAAAAAAATTATATAAAAATCTCATTCAAAACTTTAATCCTCTTATCACTGCTCTATCATCTAATGAAATACCAAATATTTCAACCCGACACTTAAGCAATGGTGACACAACGTAAATAAATAATTCAATTATTTTTTAAAGGAATGATAAGTATTTCTTATAAATCTAAAACTATATCACTAAGTTTTTTTATTTTTTATTTTATTTATGTATATTTCTTTATTTTTATTTTCTCATTCATCTATTGCACACAGTAGTGCAGATTGTAAAAAGCCAAATAATGTTTAGTTTAAATGCTAAAATTTAATTTAAAAAATAGGATTATGCATTTACTAAATTAAAAATATTTAAACTAAAAGTTGATACCTATTTAAGTATTTAATGTTAATTTAATAATAGTTATAATAGTAGATATTTATGCATTTACTATGTTACTTAAATAAAAATTGGAAAAAATTAATGATTTTTAAAAATATTTGTGTTATTAGTATATCATTTAATCACAATTATTTAAATAAAAAAATTACATATGTGTCCAACAATTCTGAACCATAATATCAATCGCACAATTAAATTCTTCAGCTGAAATATAGAGTTCTGCAGCTACTTTGTACTCATCAATACTTATAGCCCATTCAGCTCGTTTTATAAGTAATTCTTTATTTTCACCAGCAGTGTTCGATCCAATAAATTCCTAAATTTCAATCCATTATTTATTAATTTGTTTATTATAATAAATATAACATATATTACTTGTGCCAAATCAAACAATCTTAAATCGGTATACATAGTGAAAGCTTTTTGTTCAAAACCCCATTTTTGATAAATTCTAGCAGCTTCTTTAAACTTTCCTTCATAAGCAAATATGTCAGCAAGTAGACAATGTTTGTCTTTGTCATTATGAGAGCCCTTTTCCTTTGAATTATTTAAACTCCAATTAAATTTACAATACTTATACAAATATATTATATACATCATAGGCAAAACTATGACTTGGATGGATTTAGCATGATTTTATTATTTTTTATTTCTTACAGAACTACAGATTAATAATTAATAAGATAAATTAAAGGAATTAAAAAAAAATGTATTGTTATTAAAGAAATAATAAAATAAGAAATTATGTATTTTCTTAGCTCAATAAAGTAAAAAAATATATCAGCTCTTATATCTCTATATATCTATTTAATTATTTTTGTATAATCAATAACTAAAAAAAGCTGGTATTTACTTCATATTGTGTAATTAGTTCTAAATATTTTAGTTCTTTAGTACGTGCATATGCTTTTTTAGTTATTAGAAGATTAAAATTTTCCATTGCTTCTCTAGCTAATATTTTCCAGTCAGAATCAGTGACATTTAAACATGCAATTTGATAAGCTTTTCTAAAAAAATAATTCATAGTAAATTAATATAATTTTGATTAAAAACATTTATTATAAAACCTAAATTTTCATACATAAACATTTTTTTCTCTAAATATTGATATAATGGTACTGATAAAGCAATCTCAATAACAGACACTAGCGAGTCATTAAGAGAAAATATTTTAGAACCCCACATACCAATTGCATGTCCCTGTAGATAAATAGTAAGAAATTATATTAAATATTTGACTTTAAACTTAAAATTTATATTATTTTTATATTTTACATTTAATAATTTCTTACTGTGATACGTTGTTGATGAGCTGAAAATCCATTAATTTTTATATTGAATATATTTTTACCAGAGAAACATGCCATGTCAGTAAATTTTGAATTCCAAACTACACTTGTAATATCAGACTCCTAAAATATAAAATTATTTTATATTTATTTTTATACAAATTCCTTTTAATTATATTTTACTTGAAAAAGTAATTTTTTTGATTGCATATCAAAAAATGAACACTTGTTTTCATCATCAACAATAGCTATTTTTTCCATTGTTATATTAACATCAAAACAACGGACACTTTTAGTTACATTAAATAATTGTTGTACTAATATACTGTTAACTTGTAACATCAATACCTATGAAGATTTTTCAAAAATATTAATAATACATTTTAAAAATATTGGAGGAATTATAGAATACAAACAAATAGTTTTGTAGAATGGCAGTTTGTAATAAAAGCTAAATTAGTTATACAAATTATTAAAATATTTGATCATATAGGATTTTTTTTACCTAACCTATTATGCACCAGGTGATACTTGTACACTACATTCTGTATTTCCAAATAATTATAGAATATTCCAATTTCCAATTATAACAATACTTATTTTATATATAAATATATAATTTTATATTATATACTTACTTGTCCATTATGTAAACCAACTAAAATTTGTTCTTTTTCTGAACAACCTCCTAAAACTTTTATATATTTCACCAAAGAATTTAAATTCCATTCACGTACATATACTCCAGCTAATGATAAACATTGAAGCCTTGATTCCTAAAATGAATAAAAAACTATTAAATAAATATACATGTTACAGTAAAAATACAAATACTGGTAAAACCTAGGTTTTGTGGACTACTGATTGTACAAAATTATATGGTAAAACAAAGAATCATTATTATGGTTTGGACTTTTACAAAAGAGATATAGTAAATCTTAGGATATATACTATTTAGTTATAGTGTAGGTAAAAGTAAAATTGTAGTTCATTTATTTGTCTTTTTTTAAATAAATAATTATTAATATATAATATATTTATGATTAATTTAATAGATTTCTCAAATAAATATAACTTAACATAAAGAATAGTGAAATATTAATTTTATTTTTTAGACTTTTACAGATATTATAACTCTATAGTGTTTATCATAAAATTTACCATATCTCTTTTGTAAAATTCTGAAGTACAATAATGATTCTGATTTTTACCATATAATTTTGTATATCTTAAAATTTTCTAAGATCAACCAGTAAATGTCCAAAATTCAAACATTTACTGAAAGCAGTTAGTAAAATATAGGTTTAACCGGTAAATCTTAGGTTTTTCCAATATTCATACTTTTACCATAACATATACATATATTTATTATTTAATAACAAATTTATAATCCTTACTTGACATAAAACTAAATTATTTGAACAAACTACTAATAAATTACAAACAAGATTTTCTGATATTTTTTCTTTGATCCGATAGTGCATTTCAGATGTTTGCATTGAAGATGATTCATATATAACAATTTTTGATGTCAATTGTACCTAAAATATTTAAATATACTTAATAATTATGTTTTTAATAAAATATATATTTTATTAAGAGTAATTATAAAAAATAAAATGTTTGAAGTACACAACACATACAAGATTAAGGAATTTATTATGTCTAATATTAAAAGATAAAAATTTCTAGTAAAATAATTTTAATAATTTTATGATATTGATCAATGGAAAAATTATAAAAAAAAATTGAATTCTTTTCAATAATTTGAAAAATTTAATACATACCGATTTTATAACTTTGTAAAAAACAACTTATACAAAACTATAAATACAAATACAAAAACTTACAGCCAACTGATCCTTGTATATAGCAATTTTTTTAACCAAGTCTCTGCATTTGATGCGTACTTTTTTGTTAGTAACTAAATTTTGAACTACAACATCTGTCATATTTTCTCTAATAAATAATAATAAATTAAAATTATAAAAATATTAACTTGTTAAAACTTAGTCAAAGCAGTATTTTACTATTTTATTAGTCAGCGAATAAGAATAAACCAATACATATAATTCATACATAAAAGTATAAATATTTGAAAGATAACGATTTAAGTTTTGTGTACCATAACCTCATATCTAATAATGTAATAGTGTGCAATTGTGCAGTTGTAGTGACTAATATAATACCTGTACGCATATTTTTCTTGATAAAGACCATGTATAACATTGAACTTGATTTCATAATAAGCTAATGTCCCGTCTTGACAACCTAACGCCTAATTAATATAGGTTTTTAAATATTTATATAAACAAATTTTAAATATACTAACATAACTAGTGCTAATTTATAAAGACCACATAATTAGGGTAAGAAAACCTTTTTATTTATGTACAATTGTACATATTGAATTAATAGGATATTGTTTAATATTTTTGCTTGTAAAAAACCAACCATGATGAATACAATTTAATATAAATAATGTCTACACCACTTTTACTTAATTTATATTACTAATATGTATAAACACACGATACAAATTTAATATAAATTGATTTTAATGGTAAAAGGACGTTTCGTAAGTTTCTATATTATTATAAAGAATAATAAGATATGGGACATTTCGTACCCAGCATATATTCATTATATGATTATATTATAAAAAATGACATCAATTTTTGTAAGAAACAAATATGTCTTACAAATGTAATTTAATAATTTTTCTACAATGGAAAGTGCACTTAATCATTATGTTAAAATATTTCTCAGAGACTTCAATTCAAAAGCAGGAAAGAATAAGTTGTATAGACTAAAGATAGGGCGAGAAAGCTTCCATAACAAGAGTAATGATAACAGATCTCGTCTAATTAATTTCTGCATAATCAACGGAATGATCCTAAGTAGCATGTACTTCCTCAGAAAATATATTTATAAACAAACTTGGGTTGTTCCAAATTTATGGAGAAAAACCAAATAGATCATATAATTATACATAATCGATGTATAAAAAATGTTAGTTTTAGGGGTATGGACACCAATCATTACATAGTCATAGCGAAATTTAAAATAAGAATGGCCATTAATATAATAAATTAGGTTATACAAAATATTTTTTATTCGGCCAACTGAAGTCTTAGGAAAATCATTGAAAAAATATTATATTAAAAAGTTGATGGATAATCAGACTCTGGAAGATTATGGCCGTACCATAAATGAAATACTAAAACTAAAAAGCCGGGTATTAAGTGATTTAGAAGATCTTAATGCAATGATATTGCATTCGGTTATACAATTCTGAGTGAAACTCAGTTAGATATTTAAGAATATATTATATATATTAATATATTAAACTGATAATCCGTTCCAAATTTTAGTGTGAGCTGATAGGAGTAAGACAAATTTGTTTACAAATGTTAAAAATATTTTTCTAAGCAAATTTATATATAAATATATATATATAAGTTCTATACACTTATATTCAGTGGCGATCACAATTTGAATATTATGTCGCAAAAAATAAATTTTACCCACCCACCTACCTCTTCGCCAATTCAAAACCTAAGTTGAAAAAAGTGTTTCTATAACCTATTTTGTAAATAGGTGTCACGGTTGGGACACCTTTATATATATAATGTGTACCATTTCTCTTATATTACTATATTATATACCTAAATAAATAAAAATTTAATGTGTATTATTATATTAAATAATTAATGGGATTTTCAGATACTTATATTAAAAGTTTTTAGATAATTCTAATTAATAAAATGTTTAGTACTATGTACTCTTATTATTCTATTATAAAATCCAAATAATATAAAAGCAATACACATGTTCCATATTTACATCTTGTACAGTACATAGTAATAGTTTTATTCATGTATTAAATATGCAAAATGGAGTGTTAAATAACAAATATGAAAAATAATTAATTAGTTTATGCCAGGGTAATATATATAATATAAATTATATTTCGAAGAACGAAATGACTGCACACATTTTTTTGACAAAAACAAATCAACTTACTATAAAATTTGAATGTGGATGGATAGCTGAAGCCCAAATCCAACTATTTGTATTATCAAATTCACTCAATTTTATTCCATCAATTGAATATACGTAACATAATCCTTTACAACCAGCAATTAATAAATAAGAGTCACTGCAAAATGTTTTCATTGTCAAAGCGGCTAATTGTATAGTTTTACTTTTTATAATCTGAAAAATTATGTTTTTTTTTATTTTCATTTTAGTTAAATAAACTATAATAACTATAATTAAATTATAATAACTAACTTCAGAACCATTTTTGTTGTAAAATGATAATCTTTTTCCCCAATCAGCGATGCATAATATATCTTCTTCATTTTGTCTAAAATATCAATTAATCAATATTCAAATAATTAAGTGTAAGTTATATAACCACCTAAATGGTAACCATACGATTGCCCAAATAGATTGTCCATCTGACTTTTCAATGTTTGCTACCTCTTCTCCATTTCGATTACGTAAGGATACATTTCCATTATCACATCCAAGAGCTAATGATTGGCCATCTATTGACCAGGAACATGTGTTTATTTTTACCGGAACTTTAAATTTTTGAACAGATTTTTGTTCCAAGGAGTATAATCCAAACTCCATAGAACTGCAGCTTGCTAATAGGTGAGTAATTGAATTGAATTCTATACATTGCACAGTGTCATTGTGACTAGATAAAAATTTAAATATTCAGTTAACTTAGCAATAGTCTCACCTGAGCAAAAGACATCGTTAGTCACATCATAGTGTTATCAACCACATTATATAATATAATAAGTATTTAATTTTTTTAAACAAAAATATGGAAATGAAAGTAGAACTTTTACATTTTTTATGAAAAATACAATTTTTAATGCCCTTTTAATAAAAGTATTAATAATCAAAAAGTAAATGTTTTATAAAACGAGTAAATAAGTGCAGTTATTTTTATTATGACTCGACTAACAACGGGTTAACAATTAATACATATACTTTGTATTTACCTATATTTTCCAACAGGTTCAAATTTTGATGACCAAAGAATGACGGTTTTATCGGCAGCACCTGAAGCGAAAAGCTTGCTACTTTTAGCAGTTGCCAAACAGAAAACATTATCTTTATGTCCTAAATGTAAAAATTGTAAAAATATATACACATATTAACAACATTTGTCGTTATTAAAAGTTTATAAGAATTATATAATTTCATAGGATAATTCTATAAAACTATTAAAATAATAAAGTAAGAACAAACATAATATTTGCTTTTTTTAAACAATACTGTAATATGTATTCCATATTCTATATTTAAAAATTAAACCATCTTTTTGAGAATAACATTCTCAAAATTTAATATATCTGACTATAGCTTAACTATTAGAGCTTATTTTAAATAAAAACCATAATAGTAATTTAAACATGATACATACATTTCTACTTTAATAGTTTTAGCATATATTTTACCTTTCAATGTATGTAACAGATATCCATCAATTGATTGATAAATAAGAACATCATGACCTGCTGTTGTAAACAATTGAGAACCATCAACACTGAAGCATAAATTGTATATGCTATATATAAAAATGTATACCAAAAAAAAAAATTAAATATTTTTCATTATTGTATAAAGAAAATTACTCCAACCATAAAAAAAAAAGTATAATTAATTAAATATATAGTATTTATATAAATATAAATGATTACTCATTACCATTGTGGAACTTTATCTTTATCTTGAATTTTATGAAGCCATGTTGGAATACAGCGCATTGTTACTTATAAGTTATTAATAGCATAAATAAATTAGAATACAAAAATATAAATGTAATGTAAAAAAACCCTGCAACATATAAAATTATTTTATAATGTATTTGCAAGTTGTAATACATACAAAGTTCAATAACTATTTTTATTAATTTAAGATGAATATATATGTTTACAAGTTAACAAGACTAGGAAATAAAAAATCAGATTAAATATAATCATATACCTATCTATTATACTTAAATTTATGTATTTAATAATTTTACTACACTGATGTCTAAAATTGTTGAATTTGATATTATTTTAAGTATATAAGATATATTGTAGTTATCTAACCTATTTTATGAACTTTGAAACTGTAGAAGTATATTGTATTTAACCAATGATAACCATATATTTTGTCTGAACCACAAATTATATGTATTCTAAGGCACGGATTATTTTTATCATTCAAGTTATTATGAAGTTTACTGCTTAACCATACAAAACATACAAAAGCATACAAATATACATTATGTTTCAATTATAAATACAACCCAAAATATGATTTTGACATATATAACACAGTAACAGGTTATGTTACTTAGCTATAGTACTTTATTTGAAATTTTACAACGTGTAGTTACAATATAATAGAAAATAATAATACAGGCTGACATACTACAAATTATTAAATACATAAAGTTATGTCAATAAAATAGCTTTACTATTAAAGTTTTACACCAATGTCTAATACACAATCTAACAACAAATATTATATTATAATTCTAATCTGTATTATATTTTATGTAGTAACTAGTAGTACTGTAGTAGCATAGAATATAGAATAAATGTTATTCTATAATCAATGATAGTAGCTTGTAATCATATAATCTGTGGTAGTAGTCAATATAGTATCATATATATTCTATGATATAAAATATATAGTATATTAGTGGCGGCGCGAAGACTGTGAGACAGTAATAATTTTTAGATACCCACCTATCCTATTATATCCTCTCTCTCCACCAACCACCACCGACACCAACAATTACACTTTAAATGTTAAATGTATAAGAAGATACCAAAATTTTACTCAAAAATATGACTTATAATTTTTTTTTATTATTATAGGTATAATTTAAACCTATAAAATAAATTTAAGTTTTCTTTTTTTTTTGCGAGTTCATTTATAACTTTGTGTATCGTCGAATTGAATTTATCACTAAATTACTATAAATATTTTAAATATTGAAATATAATATGAAATTAAATTTAATCAAAATACTCACATTTTAAATACGATATAATAATTTATTATATTTATAAATTTTATATAATAAGCTTCAACTCCTGGGAAGGTCTAGATCCCTTGGACCACCCCCACCCCGTAAAACCACCACTGAATATCTTAGATTTCATTAATAATTATTAATAAGATAATAATCTAACGTAGTCAAACATCGTTATTCATTTACCATACCTATCTCAATCAACCCACCCACCAAATTAATTTGTGATACAATTATTTCACAACGCCATGCTCGCGCCGCCTACTGTAGTAGTTATATAATTTATTTTAATAACACAAGGTTTTCACTGGCCGTAGTATATTAAAATACATATTCGGTAACTATAAATTTTTTTACTTCAAACTCTCAAATAATTTTATTTCTATATATTCTCATTAAAAATTGAAACCAAAATTTAAAAAAATGAAAATTTTTAAAAACTATACTTTACTATAACTTATTTTTATTGTTGAAATAATTGGATGAATGGAAAACAATTGATAAGGGGATCTGGCAGAAATTACATGTACTATTTATCTATATGGGTTAAATCCAAAAATTTATATTATAGATTACATATTATTTTAATTTACTATCAAGAACCAGTCAAACAGAAGACTGTTCGCGCTGCCACTTCACCGGTCCGCTGATAATCAAACAGAATGCAGACAAATTTGAAAACTGTGTAAAAGTGTATTGCTGGTTATTTTAAATTTTCACGTTTTCAATTTTCATTTACAAAATGTCTAGCAGATCATCTGACAAAGAAGAATTGCTTTAGAAAAAAAAAAAAAATTGGTACATGAAATAAAACAAAAAAAGAAAAAAATTCGGGGATTTTCATTGACTGTGCAGTGTACTGCAGTTCTGAAGTTCTTTAGAAGACCGATGTTTTACATATTTTCGAATGTTTCGAGAACAGATTGAGAATTTCTTATTCATTTTATTCGAGTCCGCTGCGAACTTAATAAAAAAATACAACTCGTTTGTCCGCGGACCGGCGACCTGTCCTTTACAATTTTTGTCTTCTAAATACCAACACTACGATTTTAATGAGTAGGTCTTCACCATTCCTCCACTATAGGTATATATCTTCTTTGTCAACATGATTTTGACTACCAATACCAAATACCCATTGGTTATTAGCATATTACTGCATATTAAACAACTTTCGTATTAAAAATTATCAATTATCAAATTATCGATTGTTAAATGTTTATATTGATATCGATTGTTAGTTATTAAGAAAACCACTGTGAGTGCTCGTAGTTAAAGTGACATCATAGTAACCATGGATAAATATATTTAGCCATGAGTGTAAACACTGTACACATTAATTTGCCATCGACCATCGTTCACTTTTTAGATTCTGAGTGAAGTGAATAATGAATTGGTTTTACCACAGATTTTATGAAACAATATTTGACAATGATGTTTTTTTTTATATGGTACTGACATAAAATAACAAAGGGTACTGACAAAGTGATAACGTTTTAAATTGACTGTATAGTGTTCATTATAAAATCAATGTACCATATTCTGCGCTGCCATCTATATTTCATGCTTTCAACTATAGGTCCCAGACTGTCCGCCATTAAATTTTCGATGATTAATATCAAACCCAATCAAATTATACACCACGAATTAAGATAGTATCCAAAAATCTTAATTTGTGGTATACACTAATGTATATAAGAGCCTCTACATATATTATATTATACTCTAGGGCTATAGATACCGCGGATAGTTCTTTATCTTATTTCGTAGTTTATCACGGATTATAAACCATGGCCTATCTCTTGTTAGTTGTTAAAGATGGGCGATTCTTGAAATTGAATCGATTTGAAAATTGAAATGAAAAAAATTAATTGATTAAAATATCGACAACAATGAATCGATTAAAATCGAAATGAAGAAATTAATCGATTAAAAAAATTGACAATAATTTTGTTTGTTAATTGTAATTAATTAATGTCTATTGGCGCAGAATGTAAGAAAAAGAGCTCCAAAACAACTAAACACCCCTATCAAAAAACAAAATATCATGATCAAAATAAAATGTATAAAATACATGAAAAGTTCCAAGGAAAAATAAATTTTAAATCAACGGAATCCACCGAAAATAATTTTGATTCAATGATAAAATCGTCCTAACAGAATCGATTTTAAAATAAATCGTCTACGGAAAATCGATTTAAATCGCCCATCACTATCTTTTATTAATCTATGATAATTATGAAACATAAACATAATTATTGATAATTTTCTATTACCATATTTAGGACTATAATTTACCAATTAGTATTTAGTTTGTTTATCTATGTTTAGTTCACAGTTCATGTTCAGTTTGATGGTTTCGGTTTTCATTTTTTAGTCCATATCATATTAACTATTTATGAATAAAGATTTCGTTCGTTTTCCGTGCCCGTTCAATTTCAATTATTTTACTATTTGAGTGATTAACTTAACAATAATATTAGTTAAAGAACAATGTTTATGAATATTTCATGTAAAATGTTTTTGTTGTTAATCATTGTTTAGTCATATAAGATTTTAATGTTAATTTAAAAGAATTTTATTTTATCTAATAAGTAGTTTTTGGGGAATATACTTAAGACTTATTCAATAATTTACCATCTATGCATAAATAATTTAAATAATATTTATAAATATTTATTTACATATTTTTATATTGTGTACAAATTAATCCAATGCATAAATATGAAGTAGCATTGATGATGAATGAAAAACGACTAACAAATAGTTTTAAAAGTTATATTGGATTAGACGATGATGAACAGGTAAATTTATTTTTAATAATTTTTTTTAAAAACATTTAGCAATAACTAGAAATGGGAATATAATGCTTTGTAATTCCCTAATAGTTATCCTTGGAAAAATGTTATTATGCCTTACAAATTTTAAATTGTGACTAAAAATAAAGCACTAAACATTTCTTCTACTATAACTTACATTTTTAATTATTACTTTTAAATGTAATTCAATAAAGTATAAAATAAATTTTCATATGTTACGGCAACAAAATTTTTACCGATCATCGAACATCAATTTTATTTTTTAATTCTAAACGATTTTAACAAGAAATATAACAATTTTAAATATACCACGTTAGTTTTGCTAATTAAGTAGGTAGTCACCTACTTTATAGTTATTACTAGACTACTTTATAGTTTATTATATTTTTGTAAGTTATCATAGCATGTAAAAAATTTTGTATTTAAAAACTCCAAAAGTTTATGAGACAAATTCATGACAATACGAGCATTGCATAGCAAGCTTAAAAAAACAAATCAAAATGCATTAAAATCATAGCCCTAGTAACAACTTATTACTTCTATATTTTATCTTTTAGTTCAAAATTTAAAGTTAGATTACACAATTTATTTATGTTTATTGATATATTGGTAAATAAATATTATATTATTGTAATAATAGTATGTTACTAATTGTTTTTAATATTGTGTAATGAATGAAATGGATAATTTACATTACTTTCAGGTATTTTTTATATTCTATTTAGATTATGTAAAATAAATTGTTGAAGCTAGGAAGTTAAAAATTGTGAAACTAACATTATCATAATATAATATAATATACTTACATTTGATTTGATTTTTAGGTTTCAAGTTGCGAGACATCATTTATTGAACAAGAACTCTCTCCCAAACTTCATTTAGGTATTTAAAACATTAAAAATTTTGTAAATAATTTAAGTAAATATATATAGTTATTGTAATAAAAAATTTTATCGTAGTGTTTTTAAATAATTTAATTGATTACATTTTTACTAAAATAAACCATTAGTTTTGTAGAGATGTATTTTACTCAAATAATATTTTATAATGCAAAAAAAGTAGAATGTCAATTGTGGATGTTCCTCTTTCGTCCCTTCAGTATTCGAAGAAATTAGTGGTTTATTATAATTATTAAGATTTGAATGCAATGGTAATGTATTAGAAAATACACTTCTGAATGAATCTCAATGTATTACAATATATTATACTGATAATCCATTCCAAAATTTTATCATGAGTACAAATTACATAAGTAAATATTCAAAATAAATTTTAAATCCGTACCATTATTTCATGATAAAAATTGACAGTTACGATTTTCAAAATAATTTATAAATAGATTAAATAGTATATGATTAGGTTTCTACAAAAATTTCAAATCATTGAATCAAAAATTACAGATAATATTAAACATTTTTTAAAAAAAATATTTAACTATATTTATACTCTATACTCTATATTTAACAAAAAATCAACTAATCCGTTCCAAAATTTTACTAAACTTTAATATTACCTATGTGAGTACTCAAAAAAATTTTCAAGTCCCTACGATCAAAACTCAATTAGTTATCACGAAATAAAACGGAAATCGTAATTTTGTCAATTTTTTGCCATTTTTTAGTAGTTTTTTTTTTTCTTAAGGAAAAACTTTTAAGAAATTCAAATAATAAGCTTAATAAAGTACCAAGAGGATACAATATGCTACCGAAAGCATACTCTACTTATGGTAATCGGACAATTATTTCTATCCGAAAAAATGTTTTCATACATAAAAAAAAAAACATAGAAACAATACATTCCTCGTTCCGCTCAAAATCTAAAATTTACTGGTATAATCTTGTTGTTTATTTATATTTAATGCACATTGATTAAGTTGATTTTGCTGATCCCCAATTTGTATAGCTTTACATAATATAATATTTCAAAAATGTTTTACTTTCATTTTAAACATTTAATATTTTTAGTTATAAATGTTTAAACATTATTTTTCGTAAGGTTATATATTATAGTAAGTGGCAATTTATTTAAAATTGGGTGCCATTGGTATGTATTATATACATATGATTTTAAATGTAAAAGTATGTTTGTTAAAAGAACTTTGTTTAAATTTTATATATTGAAAATTTATGTGTAAAGCGTATTATATTGCTATAATAATTTAGGTGAAACGATAGTTGCAGAGGCTCAACGTGTGTTATTGTTTACTCCAGTAAATGAACATAAATCTGGTCAATCTGGTGTTTTGTTTGTAACAAATTTCAGACTTTCATTTGTTACTTCACGTGAAAAGCATTTAAAAGTAAATTTATATTTACATTTTTTATTATTTGCATTCATATTTTTAAATTTAATTTGTTTCAGGAAACATCTTATCAAGAAAATTTGCTTTTAGGACATTATGATGTGTGTCTTTCCAATATAGATATTATATATTTGTTAACAGGAGAAAAAAAAAAAAGGCTTATGACTGGTCATCATTTTAACGATAAAGTCAAAGGATTACATATTTTATGCAAGGTAAATAAAATAAAATTTAATATCATAAAATTATATTACTTAATAAATTATTGTTTTTGATAATAGAATATGCGGACTCTATCATATAGTTTTAAATTTTCACCGCCTGATAATGGTAAAAAATTAGCAAATGCTTTACTGCATCACGCATTTCCAAAGAAACATCATCTATTATTTGCTTATGATTACAGGTAAGTCTATTTTTTTTTATTTATTTATTCATAAAGACTTAGTGAAAACTTTAGTTTTCAAAATTGATTATTGATTATATTCATTTACCAAATTTATGAGTGTAAATAGCTAATATGTTAAGCTATACAAATATATATCCAGACAAAAATTTAAATACTTATTGTTCGATTTGAAAAATAAAAAATTTGATTGAATTGATAGAGAAGTTTATTTTGTGAGATAACTTTTTAAATTTTAATAAATGATTTCTAACAGAAATTTCATGCATAATATGTTTAGACTGATGAAAAGTTAACTTGTTGATATACTCAAATATCTTTATATTTTTAAATTTGAGCCGTAGAAAGTATTTACATTTTTGTCAGGATTTTAAATTTATATCAACTAAAAGATTAAATTCAACAATTTTAAAAGACTTTCAATTTCATTTAACTATAAGTTCAACTTAAACTCATAGGCTGAGAATTTTCCATATTTTATGTTGGATAGAACGATAGCTCATTATAATTTATGTTAAAATTTATTAAAAATAAATGTTATTTATTAAGTGATCAAGATATATTATATTTATACATTTAAAAATATTTTAAAAATGGTATAATAAATACAAAAATGTATATTTCTTTTGTAGGCAGCCAAATATACAAAGTAGGTATTCAACACCGACATTTAGACGCCAAGAAGATTGGGATAAAGAACTTAGACGTACCAAATGTTTTGGTTGGTCTTTAAATAAATCTAACAATAATTTCCAGTTATCTCATAGGTTGGTCTATGATTTATTAAAGTACACTGAAACATATACGATATAAACTAGTTAAAGTAAGAAGGGACTCAATGGAATTGATCTTCCATATACTATAAAAGTGCCCCATTTTATAGTCTATAACTATTTAAATATATAAAAAATTATTATTGTATCTCTCTTCTAATATTAAAATTTGTTTTTATGTAATTAAAAAAAATGTTTTGTTTATAGTTTACCACAATTCATTGTTATTGGATCTGCTGTTGTTGACAATCAGTTACGAATAGCAATGCGTCATTTTCGAGATGGACGACTTCCAACTTGGTGTTGGAGCACTATAAATGGAGCAACATTATCTAGAAAAGCAGATGTTGTGGATCCATCAAACTTAACACAAGAAAATGCTATGTTAGAAATAGTAAGAAAATCACATCCTGACCGTCAAAGACCATTCATTATTGATTTAACCAAAAATTTACCATCACCAAAAGATGTTAGTCAGAGCTTTATTAAATTACGTGAACTATGTGCTCCTGGTTAGTTTATATATAATATATTCTTCTTGGTATACCGTCAATGGATAGGGCGACAATAGATATCGGTCAATAAATAGGCTGGCAATAGCTAGTGATAGGGCGTTAATTAACTGTATAGTTTTAATTTTTCATTCATAAAATCTAAAAATGTCTTACAAAAGGAAAAAAATGATTTGGCTATTTTACAATATGCACTTTACCAGAATATGTATAACACCACCAATATAAGTATGCGAATTAATACTTATTAAAATAATTTACTTCGAAAATCTATTATTATTAAAATTTATAATTATTAACCAAGTTTAATTATAAATTTGTAAAAAAAAAAAAACATTTTGTTAAAATATAAATAATATAAAATTTAAATCATATCCCTTAGAAACACATTAAATATTATTTAAATTTTAAAAAAATTAGTGGTTTATTATAATTATTAAGATTTGTATGCAATGATAATACGATTCTGAGCGAATCTCAATATATTATACTGATAATCCATTCCAAAATTTACCACGAATGTAAATTGCATATGTAAATATGCAAAATAAATTTAAAATCCCTACGGACAATATTCAAGGAGTTATCATTTCATGGTAAAAATTGTCAGTCACGATTTTCAAAATATTTTCTAAATAGATTAAATAGTATAAAGTAGGCTTCTATAAAAAATTCATACCGTTAAATCAAAAATTGCAGATAATATTAAATATTTTGGAAAGTATTCAAAGCTCTATATTTGTCCAAAAAACAAACCAATCCTTTTCAAAATTTTACTAAACGTAAATATTATCTATATTTATAGTACTCAAAAAAATTTTCAAGTTCCTATGATCAAAACTCAATTAATTATCAAAAAATTTAAAAAAAAATTAAAATAAAAAAAACCTTAATTTTACCAATTTTTCGCTTTTCAAGGAAAAACTTTTGGGAAAATCAAAAAATGAGCTAAATAAAGTACCAACTAGATGAAATTTGGTATGAAAAAGGTACCCTATTTGTGGTAATCGGACCATTATTTCTACCCTAAAAAATGTTTTTATATATCAGAAAAAAAGCCTATAAAAAAAAATTATCAGTCACGATTTTCAAAACATTTTGTAATATGATTAAGTAGTATATTCTTAGGCTTCTGTAAAATTTTCAAATCTATAAACCCAAAATTGTAGGTAATATTAATTTTTTTTGTCAAAAAGTTCATAGCCCTATATTTCGCCAAATAATCAACTAATCTATTACAAAATTTTACCACACTTGTATATTGCCAATGTTAGTACTCAAAAAAAATTTCAAGTCCCTACAATTAAAACTCAATTAGTTATCATGGAATAAAAAATAAAAAATGACGAAAATCGTAATTTTGCCAATTTTTTGGTAGTTTTTCTTCTCCTCGTGAAAAACTTTGGAGAAATTCGAAAAATGAGCTTAATAAAGTATCATGAAGACACGATTTGCTACCGAAAGCATACCCCACTTGTAATAATCAGACAATTATATCTATCCAAAAAAATGTTTTCATACATAAAACATTGTAGAAACAATACATTCCTCGCTCTGCTCAGAATCTTAAATGTAAATGTTATTTTTCTATAATTATTAAGAAATCAAATCATTAATAAATTTACCATGAGATATGAATGACAAACTATTACAATATACAGCTTATTGTGCCATGATGCTCCAGTAGAACAATTAGTAATAGAACAAGCAGAATAATGGTAGGGCGCATACTGTAAACACAATGTTGTTGGTAGAGTACATATTATAAGATATCTAATTATTTACAAGGTATAGTTTATCATTTTCAACTTCAGTTGTAAACAATACCTATTGCAATTATTATTGACATAAATAGGAATTAATATTGTTATAATATAAGCAAAATTTATTAAAATTAATTTTTGATTATTTATTGATATAAATATAATATTTAATTAGGTTTGTAATTATATCATAAAATATTGTTTTTATCTATTGTTGCATATTGGCAATTGTCAGTCTATCTATAATACCTCAATAAGTTGATTACTATCCGTTGACATGGATCTATTCTTTTTATTAATTTTATAATATTTATATTTTTAAAATAATATTAGAAAGTGCACGGCAGTTTTGGGTCCAGGATAATCATTTTTACTCACTTTTAGAAACAAGTAAATGGTTACAGTATGTTTCAAATTGTCTTAGCTCTGCTTTAGAAACTGTTTATAAATTGAATAGTAATATATCAGTTGTACTACAAGGTATGTACTCAAAGAAAAATATTAATATAGGTATATTAAGGATTTATACAACTTTTCACTATACAATTTCATCACTAAACATGTATGAATTAATATTATGTAAATTCATAGATTGGATGATTTGAGTAGAGAATTAATATACATTATTATTAAGTAGCTAGTAATATAAATAACTAGTGTTTTGTTCCTTTATGAACAAAGTTTATGACAAAGAATAAAAAAATATATTATAATTTCTAATAACTAAATATTTCAAGTATTTGTTTATACATAAAAACAAATACAATAACTTTAGTACTTAAGAACAGTGCATTTCTGCCACTAATGAAAGCTCACAACATCCAACTTTAATATTATTTTAAAATACCAGACTTATACTAACTAGCTAGTAAACTCCTATATTTTTTACACTGTTATCAGTGAGGCATAGAAAAAAAAAACCGCAATTTTATAAGTTGGCAAAATAATATTTTATAGTGTATAAATTATATATATAAAAAAAACTAATTCTCATTATTACATTGATATTGAAAACAATATTATGTAATAGTGTGACTGAATATTACTTTGTTATTTAAAGGCAAATGTGTCTTACATAATTATATTTATTATTGATTAATAAATAATTTTAATCAATGTTTAATGTTAATGTTAGGTAATAGTAATTTAACAAAATGTGCAAATAAATTTTTAAGTATTTCTTATAAATTAAAGTAACTAAATTAAGTTTATAACTTTATAAAAAGCTATTTTCACAACAGTTTAAGTTTGAAAATATATTTGTTGTGTAAATTATAATTTTGGAACTTAAACCAGATTTCATTACCAATGGAATTTCTAATTAATCAGTCACTATTTTTTATATATAGTAGAATACAAAATAAAAATTCATGCGAATAATTATGGTTCAATGAAATATGAAAATAACTTTCTGTTCATGAACATAATTTTCATGTAAATACTTTTTACAATAAATCCACTGATATAATATAATATATTATCCTTAATTATATCAAGTGTACCACAACTATTTTAAGTAAATCTGGCATTATATCATTATCTTCATCTTTTCTATCCTTATAATTTATGTTTCCTTTATTTTTTTTAAGCTAACAAATTTCAAAAATGCTTTCTGTACTTGTATCATCCATTAAAATGCAATTAGCCACATATGATAAATATGCTGATTTTTTTTAATAATAATTTTCTCATAGCTGTTCTAAATTCAATGACATTTAGATTATTATTATTACCAAAACATTGGCAAATTTTTGGAAAAAATAATTCTATATAGTTTTGAGAAAATTTATATGTTACTAAATATTTATATTGAGAAGTAATAGAAAATTCTTTGGCAATACTTAAAATAGATTTAACTGCAACTGTAAACACAGATAAGTTAGATAGTTATCAGAATTCAGAAAGGTAATAAATTAATAACATTGACCACATGACCATATATTCAATATATTTTACATAAATATGGTAAAAAGGGATATTTTTGAAATTAAAAACATTCCCATTAAATTAATACTATAATTACACCAAGTAATCAATGTTGACTAATGTTAAGATATTTACAAATTAATAAACTAACCAATGATAAGTCTTCAATGAAATGTATAATTTAGCATTAAATAATATATTAATAAGTAGGTGCTTTTTTTAGTTAAAAAAGTTAATTTTTTGTCCTGGTAAATATCTATTAGTGTACCCAAATGTCACACATGATACAGGCATCGTGTTTTTAAATTTAAATAATTTCAGACAGAAAATAAATGTTTATAATTGAAAAAAAAGGCATACAATGAATTATTTTATGAATTATAATTATAACATTTAAATGTTTTGCCAACTAACAAAATGTGAAGAATTGATAAAGAAAGCCTCACAACATTTTTGTAGTTTGTTATTAACAAACTTACAACTAAAACAACTTACTAAGTTTGTAGTTAGTATTGATAGAAGTGTGTGCAAAATACCCAACAGAGTAATATCCAAACATTCCTAGGCATTATCAGGAGGTTTTTAACACTAACCAGAAGTTAAGTTTATATAAACATATTTAGGAATGTCACTCCGGTATTAATATTTTACTTTTTAAATTAATATAATTTGTAACAACTATTTAAATATTTCAAATAAATTCATTTTTTATTTTAATTAAATATGTTTTAATAAGCTATTTAAAAAAATATAATTTTAATTATTAAATTGTAATGGAAGCAAAGAATGTATTAGTTTTGTCTAAAAACATTTTTTTGGGTAGAATTAATGGTCTGATTATCACAAGTAGAATATGCTTTCGGTTGCAAATTTCATTTACGTGATACTTTTTTTAGCTTATTTTTTAAAAGTTTTTCCTTAAGGGAAGAATAGCTACCAAAAAAAGATGGAAAACAGCTAAATAGCAGTTGCCATGAATTTGATTTTAAATATTTTGGAATAATTAATGCAGTTCTTAACAAATTTTTTTGAGTATTATCAGAGGTAGTTTACACTAAAATTTTGGACCGTATTATCCATATAATATATTGTAGTTATATAGTTTCATTCAGAATTATATTTTTGAATGCAATATCATTGTATTCAAATCTTAATTATAATAAACCACCAATTTATCTGAGTACCTTCTAGAATCAACCTTCCCGCTTTATTAAATTTAATTATGTTAACAAATATTACTCTATTCTCTCTCTTATTGTTATTACTACATACTTAATTTATATCACACTTTAAATTTAATAATAAAGTTATTAATTATTTTTTTTAGAAAGAGATGGTCGTGATTTTTGCTGTGTGATATCTAGTCTAGCACAACTTATGATTGATTCTTATTTTCGATCAATTGTTGGATTGCAAACATTAATACAAAAGGAGTGGGTTATAATGGGCCATCAATTTTGTACTAGACTTGGCCATGTCAATAGTACTGATTCAGTTAAAGTAAAGTACTCATATATTATAAATGAATGTAAATTTTTTACTATAAAACCATAAAAATTAATTAAATGACAAAAAATATATTTTATTTATAAATAATAATACATAATAAATAATAGAATAAATTTAACTTTTTCTAATTATATTATAATTTAATTTAATCTTTAGTTAATTACTATAAATGTATTCTTATAAAAATAATTTAAGAATTATATTCATTTTCGTGGCATAGAGTCCAATCATTTATAAAACAATCTCCATCTTTTTCATACATAACAGCTAAATTATTTACACAATTTTTTATATCATTTTTCAAATCATTGGGAATTTCAAAAGTATTTATTGCTTTAGCACCATTATTGACCAAAAGTCTTGTGGCAATAGTATATGTACAAAGTTCTTTTAATGTGTATAAGGGAGTTTTTATTTCAACGTATATCATTGAACAATTATCATTTTTTTTATAATGAAATACATTTTTTTCATTTCCTAATAAATATCTCTTTGTGATATGATCAACAAATTTCCAAGTAGTATTCATTTCTGTAGAACTATCAAAATAATATTCAGGTTCATCAAACAACAAACAAGTTTCCCATTCAAAAGTTACATCATTTGGTCCTTTTTTCCATAAATGAATGTCTGATCCAACACAATTTACAAACGTAATACCTCCTTTATTTTCATCCATAATCTAGATATTTAACACATATAATTTTAAATATTATATAATAAACTAACTATAAAACTATATAAAATGTGTGTGAAAGAAGCTTACATTAGTATATAAAATTGTATTCTTAATAAGAAACATACAAGCTATTATGAATATTTGAGTATTGGTGTCAAGTTATTATAATAATTTATAAGTCTAAATTAAATTTCTTTACTTACATACTTTATTGTATATTTTTGAATTAAATAATTTTAATTTTTAACAATTGAAAAATACAATTCCAATAATTACTTTATAGTTATAGGAAAATTGATAATATGAATAGTACTACCATAGAACATTATTAAACAGGCCATATGGCACTACAGACTCGGATAATATTTACATAGATATTAAATAAATTTATATTTGAATAAACATGTAGATATATAATTAACATCAATAAACATAAAACAACTAATAGATAGTGTGGGACGAGGGGTACTGATTAGAAAATTGTAACTAGTAGTTGTCAATGTGGTTTACGGGAATAACCAAGTTTTTGAGCTTCAGTGCCATCTATAATTTAAAAAACATCTATTTACATTGAAATAATAATATTATATATTAATACCAGATTGCGCTCATGTAATAAAAGAAAGGTTTCGCCTGGCACACTAAAAAATTTATAATCGTGGTACGATCTTAATTCATAGTTATAAAAAAAATAGTGACGAACTAACAATATTATTATGATATACTCATTTCTCAATTCTATCTATCCATCTCTTCATTTTTTTGCCACCCTTGCTACTATTCAGTATCCACATTCATTTCTATAACAACTATCACTGCCTCTAAAGGTCTGTATAATCTCATATTTACATTTATGAATTATAAATATTTAGTTATAGTTATTATAGCAAGTTATTTGGTTTGTCATGTTCTATATATCTTATAATATCGGGAATAAAAATTTTATATTTTGAGATCCTCTAAAAATTTGAAGAATAATATATTATTATCATTAATTATAACATAAACATTTGTATTTTTAAACTTATAAACTCATAATACACATCTATTAAAATATTATATTATAATGTAAATGCATCATAAAACAAACAAAGCTATTATAACAGTATATTATTTTCAACTAGAGTAAGATAATGCACATTAAAGATTCATAGCTTTTAATTATTATTATTGTAATTATAGATGTATAATTTGTACACAAATTGTTTATATATATATATATATATTGGCCCAAATAATTCTCAAATAAAAAAACATTTTCTCAAGGTTTTAATTATAAATTTCAATTGTAATTTAATCACTTAAGTTTAAATGATAGAACTGTATAGCGTATTATATATTTACATAACAATAAAGACAGTACATTTAAAAATATTGTTGAGTATTTTTGATGCCATTTTGGATGAATGATAATTTTGAAGTCTATACACTAGCATAGAATAACTAAAGTAGTATTTGGTATTAAAGAAGCATATCTATAGTAAAGACTTACTTGTATTCTTCTGCCTGTGTGTATCACCTCATAGCACTCTCACTATGTAATCAAATTTGTAATGATGTTGATTTTTGTTAAGTTTCGTTAGTGTATAGGGTGAGGGTTTTGTGTTTGTTCTCAAGTTGAAACCACTATTATTATTCCTTTTAAAATATGTTTAGATTACTATTATTAACACTATATGTTTGAATGTTTAAATAAGATTATTATATCATCTCTTTGTTGTCCCCAAAAAATAAATAAAACTAATCATTAAAAATAAATAGTACTTATAATATAATTATATTATTTTACAGTCACCTTTATTTCTATTATTTTTGGATTGTGTATGGCAACTACTTCAACAATTCCCTACCAAATTTGAATTTACTGAGACTTACTTAACTACTCTATGGGATTCATCACATATTTCAATATTTGACACATTTCTATTTGATTGTGAAAGAGATCGATATTTTGCTACTTCTGTATGTATTTTATTATAATTATTAATTATTAATTTGTAATTCAAAAGGTATTGACTAATTGTATTATATAGGATGTTACAAGTCCATTAGTGTTACGATCAATATGGGACTGGGAAGAACAATTTTTAGATCAAGATTTAATTCAATTTCATAATCCTCTTTATGATTCATCCAAAGTTAAAGATGAATTATTAAAAGCATCTACAGAAATTTCATGTCTAAGTATTTGGGGACAATGTTACTATAGGTTTTTGCCTACTTTAGAAATAACAAATGGTGGTAAACCATTAGTAAGTAACATTTAAAAGTATTACAAATTTAATACAAAAAATATTATATATTTATTATTGTTTTTAGGAAGACTTTGCAGTTAGAACATTAATAAATGTGAGTGATACTAATAATTGTAAGACCACAAATGAAGTTTGTATACCATCCAACATTGGATCTTTCTTTCCATTTACACATTGGAGATCTAGTAATACTTCAGTTCTTTCTTCAACTTTGGCAATCAGTTCATTATCATTAAATACTAGTGATTTTCTTATAGAAACATCATTAGTTGAAATACCAGAACATCTTTAATACTACAGTAACAATTTGTATTTTTAGTTATTCAATTTTTTTTATATAGTTCTTTATTTTATTTATTTTTGATAACAATTTACATAATATATATTATTATGTATTAATGATAAATCTAATTTTACTAAAACTGATACCAATTATTAGCTGTTTACTATTTATTTGTTTTGAAAAAAAAAAAACTAACAACTATTTTATATTAAGATTCATTTTAAAACTACACTATCAATATCATTTTATCTATATTGAATCTAGTTTTATTGAATTTTAGTAAATTTTCTAATTATTATATCTAAAAATTAATCTTTACTTTGTTCATACTAAGAAAGAACCTCAGTGGCAGACTTCTGTGCAATAGGCATGGCTGTGCTTGAATGTACAGAATTCATACTACTGGCGAGAGCGACATTAATTTTACATAGACTTTTAACATGTATACATAATTTAAAATACATTGTACCTATTCTACAAGATGCATCTATGTGGCGTATAGTACGGAGTTGTAACAGGTTTAATTTAGCGGGAGAAATAGTAGGGCATGACATGACCGCCATTGAGAGGTTTTTTCTTAAAGTCAATAGAGTATAGATATATTGTTCATTGATGTATGTGTTGTTACCCAAGTACTGTTATTAATTATTAATTTTTACAGTTAAATTCATAAAATATTTTATTTTTGTAACATGTATTGTTAAGTTTTTTTTTAATTCTATATATTTTATTAATTCATTGAGAAATAAAGTATTAGTACAAATTTTGTATTTAAATCAAATGTGATATAATAAACAGGTAATATATTTATACAAATTTATTTTATTTTAGGTTTAAACAATGTTTAATTGTTCCTATAAAAAAATGTATTTTTAGATCTGAAAATATTGTAAAAGTTTGATACAGTTTATGAGGTCAGATTAATAAAATAATTGGAATAACATTAATTTGAATATTATTACTATTTGTATATTATGCACTATTCATTTTTTTCATTATTTCATAAAACTTAATGAATTTATGATTATAGATTATTATTTTTAGAGATTGATAATACAATTATTATTAAATTTTTAAAACTCATTTCCATGACAAAATTTATTCAGTATCCATATTCTTATCAGATGATGTGTCTGATTCATCAGATTCTGAACTCAATTCATCAGATGACATACTATCATCAGAACTACAATCTGAGTCCACAGATTTTAATATATTATCATTACAAATTACATTCCAATTTTTAAGCTTCTTAATATCTGAAATAAATATAAATAATTTCATAATTTTAATTCTTATAGATTTACCATACCGTATCACATTTTCAATTTGATAGTAACAAATATTTAAAATTCCATTAATTAGTTTTTGAAATATTAGAATTTGTAAATATCAATACGTAATATATTTTACATAAAAATCCATTCAATATTAACTGATAATTGTCCGTTTGTACTTTGTATTTTAATTAACTGGATAATATAATATATTACTTCTGGTATTTAAAATAAATAATATTCTCAAAAATAGTCAAAAGTAATAAATTATACTACTGTTGGAACGACTTACACTTGATAAAATTAAGTGAAGAATATATTGTTTTTATAAAGATGTTATTTTTTTTTTTTTAATGTATGAAAACATTTATTTTGGTAGAAATAATGGTCCGATAACCACAAATAGGGTATGATTTAAGTAGAAAATTGTATTATCTTGGTATTTTATAAAGCTTATTTTTCAAATTTCTCAAAAGTTTTTACTTAGAAAAAAAAAACTACCAAAAAATGACAAAAAACGAGTTTAGTAATTTTTTATTTCGTGATAACTAATAGTTTGATTACCAAAAATAACCTTTTTGTACCAAATTTCATCTAGTTGGTACTTTATTTGGTATTTTGTTTGAATTTCCCAAAAGTTCCTAAAAAGCGGAAAATCGGCAAAATTACGGTTTTCATTAATTAAAATTTTTTTTATTTCTTGATAACTTCTTGAATTTTGATTATAGGGATTTGAATTTTTTTTGAATATTTACATAATGCACTCGTGGTAAAATTTTGGAATGGATTATCAGTATTATATATTCTAATATATTGAGATTCGCTCAGTCGTATTTTCTAAATTACATTCAAATCTTATTATATTAATAATAATAATAAATCACTAATTTCTCCGATGACCAAAGGGATGAGGAAGGAACATCCTAAGTTGACGTTTCCGCTTTTATTTCTATTAATTACAATACAATTACTATTAATTTGTGAAATAAAAAGTTGGTGCAATAATTAAAAAAATGAAAGTTGATTCTTTAATTAGGGTAAACTAAAAAGATTTAAAATTTTAAAACGAATCTTATATAGAGATATTGAAAGATAAGAAATATTGAGTATTCTACATTAAATGCATCATTTTTATATGATTAGGTTATTTAGTAGTAAAAGTAGTATAAAATACAAAACAAAATTTACTTGCCTAAGGAATAAAAGTCACGGAGTGTAAACGATTTAGATCCTTTTTCGAATATTCCTCCATACACATACAAAGTATTATGTTTAAATGCTAATCCACTATGTGATCTAGGAGATAGCAATTCGGAATCTACTGATCTTTGAGGTTCTGCAGAATTTAATTTCTTTGATTGTTCTTTAACTGAAACTAAAAAGTAAAGTTATATAATAACATTAATCATTAACCATTATGCATACTGAAATTTAATATACTTAATCTCCATGTAGGTATATTTTCATTCATATCTAACATAAACAAATCATTATAAAATGTACTAGTCAAATCATCTTCTCCTTGTTCTTCATCATAAACACCACCAAATAAATATGCTTTGTTATGTCCTAAAACTGATGTGCCAGATAAACTACAACGAGCAGTTGGTAAGCAACCAGTTTGTTTTATTTTGGACCAACGGCAATTTAAAAAATCTGTATCACCTTCTATAAAACAAAAAGTATATTTAATATTTATACTTTATATTTAATTTAGATTTTAAATTAAAGACGGAAAATTGAAATTATTAAGAAATAAATGGGACTGTGTAAAATACTGTAAGAATAGTATTTTATTATTATTTTTAATGATTAATTTATTAAATTACATTTTAATGTAATAATTAACATATTGACTGCATATGTATTTTTAAAGTTTTTACACCAGTGTGTACATTATTTTTTTGTCAATTTTAGTTTTGATACTAAGAAAACAATTATTATGTGTGTTATAATATAAATTATTATATGTTTTTCACCTGTGCTCATAGACGCCAATTGGTGTCTAAATAATTTTTTCATTGAATTTTTTAAGAAACGGAATATTTTTTTAAAATTAAATTGAAAATATAATAATATAATTATTAACACTTATTATTATTAACTAAAATATAATAAAAGTAATTCTCATGAATTTAAGGTTTGTGCTTTGCGTAGTAGTGTAAAAACAAAAAAGTGAAAAGGTCGAGATTGTGGACATTAGTGGTTTATTATAATTAATAAGATTTGAATGCAATAATAGAAAATACGATTCTGAGCGAATCTCAATATAATAATGATAATCCCTTCCAAAATTTACCACGAGTGTAAATTAAATAAGTAAATAATCAAAATAAATTTTAAATCCTATGATCAAAACTCAATTAGTAATCAAAGCAATAAAAAATAATTAAAGTTTAAATAACAAACCGTAATTTTGCTAATTTTCCGCTTCTCAAAGAAAAATTTTTTGGGAAATTCAAAAAATGAATTATTAAAGTACCAACTAGATAAAATTTGGTATGGAAAGGGTACCCTATTTGTGGTAATTGGACTATTATTTCTACCCGTAAAATACATACACATAAAAAAAAAAAATCAATATTCAAGGAATAATAAAAATTGACAGTCACGATTTTCAAAATATTTTGTAAATAGATTATTAGTATATGAGTAGGCTTCTATAACAATTTCATAATGTTAAACCAAAAATTTCATTTAATAAAAAACATTTTTGGAAAAAATTCAAAACTCTATATGTAGCCAAAATATCAACCAATCCGTTCCGAAATTTTACTAAAATGTAATTGTTAGTACTCAAAAAAGTTTTCAAGTCCCTACAATCAAAAACTCAATTGGTAATAAAAAAAAGAAATAAAAAATTTTTAAATAATGGGAACTGTAATTTTGTCAATTTTCCGATTCTCAAGGAAATATTTTTGGGAAATTCACAAATGAGCTAAATAAAGTACCAACTAGATTATACTCAGTATAGAAAATGACGCGGTCCGATATATCTCGAGCACACATATGCAAGCGATATATCCAACGCGATCTATTTTCTTGGCAAACCACCACCTAGGTGGCGCAACAGCGTCCACCGGTAACTTTGACTCAACAATGGGAAGGAGAAACAGGTGGGGCAGCGAGCCGAACCGGTACGCGAACGCGCGGATGAAAAAGATTACCGACTCAACCAACTAGCAGTACACACTGTTGTTTTTTTCTCCTCGTGAACATACACACCTATGTTTTGTTTTTTTTTGAAAACTTGTCTTTCGGTAGAAGTATTGCTATTATTTTTTAAAAAAAAAACTACGGCCAAAAAAAAAAAATTACTTTGTTTTGGTTTTTTTAATTTTTATTGTGAATGTGATCGTTAATAAAAAGAAAAAAACATTCAAGACGAATATAAAGTTTTGGTTTCTTTTTTGTTTATCACCTTACGCCATTAGGCCGTTCTTTCTTTTTCTTTTTTTTTTGTTGGTGAATTCGTGCATCAAGCACCACAACCCGGCCATACCTGCCGTGCCGTGACAAAAAGGTATCCTATTTGTGGTAATCGGACCATTATTTTTACCCAAAAATGTTTTCATACACCAGAAAAAAATAATAAAAAAATTATCAGTGACGATTTTCAAAATATTTTGTTAAAATATTAAGTAGTATATTATTAAGCTTCTGTAAAATTTTCAAATCGATAAATCCAAAATTGTAGGTAATATTAATTTTTTTTGGTACAAAATTCATAGATATATATTAGGCCAAATAATTAACTAATTCGTTTCAAAATTTTACCACACTTATATATTACCAATGTTAGTACCCAAATAAAATTTCAAGTCCCTACGATCAAAACTCAATTTAGTTATCAAGAAATAAATAATAAAAAATTATGAAAATCGTAATTTTGCCATTTTTTGGTAGTTTTTCTTTTCTTAGGGAAAAACTTTTAAGAAATTCAAAAAATGAGCTGTATAAAGTACCAAGAGAATACGATTTGCTACCAAAAGCATACCCCGCTTGTGATATTAAGACAATTATTTCTACTCGAAAAAATGTTTTCATACATAAAAAAAAAATTATACAAACAATATATTCTAAAATGTAATAAAATTATAAAATAATATAATGATATTTTGTATCGATATGTCAAGATAACATTTGTCAAATTTAAACAACAGAAATATATCACAGTTCTGTAGAAAAAAAAATTAATTGCTCTTATACGGTCAAACATTCTAACGGCGAATGAATACATATTTTAAAATATCCGTTTATTCATGCTAATTAATAATTAAATATAATTCAGGCCAGTGGCAGATTTACGCAGGGGGGGTCCATGGAGTCTGGACCCCCCCAGACATAGATATAATATGACGTACCAATATTGAAATAATATGATAAAACACAATGTTTAACCCTATCCTATCCTTGTGTACACAAACGGAAAAGTACCTACCTAATTAGTATGTGCTTTTATATGAAAACCCGGAAATATAAACCTATATGCATATGTAACATTAAATTGCTGATAATAATAATACGATTATATTTGAATATTGTCAAATATACAAATATTTATAAATATACAATTTTATATTATTTTAGATTCTGAGCGAAGCAAGAAATGTATTAATTATACAATAATGAATTTTTTTTTGTCTTTGAAAATATTTTTTCGAATAGAAACAATGGTCCGATTATCATGAATAAAATATGCTTTCAATAGCAAATTGCATCTAATTGATACTTTTTAAACTCATTTTTCGGAAAAGTTTTTCACTAGGAAAAGAAAAACTACCAAAAAATGAGGAAAATCAGCAAAATTATGGTTTCCATATTTAAAATTTTTTTATCTGGTGATAATTAATTAGACTTTTACTAAAATTTTGGAAACGATTGGTTAATTTTCTGACGAATTATAGAGCTTTCAAATTTTTTCCAAAAATGTTTAATATTACATTGAATTTTGGGTTTAACGGTTTGAAAATTTTATAGAAACCTACTCATACACTGCTTAATCTATTTACAAAATATTTTCGAAAATCGCAAAACACCCATTTTATTTAATAAGCTTCTAAAATTTGAATATTTCGTAAAATTGAATATTATATGCTATTTTTTAGAAATAACTGTCCATTTACCACAACTGGGGTATGCTTTCAGTAGAAAATTGCATGTAGTTAGTACTTTATTTAGCTGATATTTTAAATTTCTCAAAAGTGTAAAACGTCAAATTTCACAAAAATCGTAATTTTGATGAAATTGATTTTAGATTTTTCATTATAACTAATGTAATTATGAACATAAGTACTTGAATTTTTTTTAGTATCCTCATAGATAGTTTACACATGTGAACTTTTGGAACGGCTTATCAGTATAATATATTGTATATTATATTGAGTTTCGCTCAGAATCATACTTTCAAATTCAATAAAATTGCTTTCAAATCTTAATTATATTAAACCATTAATTTCCCCGAGGTTCAAAGGGTCGAAGAAGAAACATCTAAAGTCGACCTTTCACATATTTTTTTTAGGACCCCCCCCGCCCAAGAATATGTTGAAAATCCGCCACTGATTCAGGCTATGCACAGGGAAAAATAAAACATTTACTTCAAATATATATTGTATGCTAAATGGAGTCAAACGCGTTGCTGAACGATCCTGGTGCCGATATGCAATTAACGTGTAAATATTTTATATGCAAAATACATTTTTTTTTACTAGTTTAAATGTAAATTTGGCTATGGATACTTACTTTCAGGAGTTAAAATGTACATATCAATTAGAACTGTTCCTTTATCATAATCTTTCTTAATTTTTTCTCTATAATAACCTCCATATACAATAATTCTACCATCGTCCATTGCAAACATCTGACAACCTGATCTCGGTGATGGTGCCTGGCCTATGAAACAATTCATTAAATTTAATATAAATAAGAAATATTCAACATACCAGTTGTTTTAATATTTTTCCACTTGTAGTCCGTAAGGCTAAATGCATATAAATCATTAAAATATTGATAGCTATGCGTATTATCCTGAAAACCACCAAATAAGACTAAATGACGTTTGCTTAATACCATTCTGTGGCCACTACGTGCACAAGGTCCTCCTTCAGCCCTTAAAATATAATTATTAAATTATCTATTAAAATATTTTAAATCTATACATCCATTATATACCAGATATCATACATCTATTATTTCCATCTATAATTAGTAATATATTTAAAATATTAATTAAAATATTTTTATAACGCTTAAAAAAACTATTAAAATTCTGAGCAAAGCGAATGTATTGGTCTTACAAAAATGCTTTTTTTTTTTTTTTGTATTTTAGATTCTGAGCGGAGCAAGGATTATATTGTTTCTACAAAGATGTATGAAAAAATTTTTTCATATAGAAATAATTATCCGATTATCACAAGTGGGGTATGCTTTCGGTAGCAAATCTATCTCATTTTTTGAATTTCCCAAAAGTTATTCCTAGAGAAGCGGAAAATTGGTAAAATTACGGTTTCCATTATTTTAAATTTTTTTTTATTTTTTGATTATTAATTGAGTTTTGATCATAGGAATTTGAAAATTTTTTTGAGTACTAATATAAGTAATATTTACGTTAAGTAAAATTTTAAAATTTTGGTTTTTTTTTTTGGCTAAATATAGAGCTTTGAATTTCTTCCAAAAATTTTCAATATTACCTGCAGTTTTTGGTTTAAAGATATGAAATTTTTATAAAAGCTTACTCATATACTATTTAATCTATTTACAAAATATTTTGAAAATCGTGACTGACAATTCTTATCATGAAATGATAACTCCTTGAATATTGATCGTAGGGATTTGAAATTTATTTTGCATATTTACATATGTAATTTACATTCGTGGTAAATTCTGGAATGAATTATCAGTATAATATATTTCTATACATTGAGATTCGCTCAGAATCGTATTTTCTAATGCAATATCATTGCATTCAAATCTTAATAATTTCTCTCTCTCCACTAATTTCTCCGAAGACAGAAGGGACGAAGGTCGAACATCCATAATCAGCCTTTCCCACTTTTTTTTTTTTTTGGCACTTTTTGTGGTAGAACAATGGTTCGATTATCACAAATATGTTTGCTTTGGGTAGCAAATTACATCTAGTTGGTATTTTATTTGGCTCATTTTTCGAATTTCTCAAAAGTTATTCTTTATGAGAAGAAAAACTACCAAAATATTGCTGAAATCAACAAAATTAAGGTTTTTGTAATTTTGAATTTTATCCGTAGGGACTTCGAAATTTATTTTATTTATTAACATAAGTGGTAAAATTTTGGAATGGATTATCAGTATAGTATATTGTAATATATTGAGTTTTGCTCAGAATCGTATTTTAAATGCAATATCATTGCATTTAAATCTTTAGTATAATAAACTACTTATTTCTTCGATGAACGGTGGAATTCCCGGAATTGACCTTCCTACTTATTTATAATATATACTGTGTGTTTTACTTAAATAGTAACACTAATTTTTTCATAATGTTAGGGGCATATATTTTGCGCCTTCTTTTAACATTTTATCTTTCGGTGTACACGTGCAAAATAAAACTTTTATAAATATAAACACCTACTTTTTTTAATAAACTACTTTGATATTTACATTTTTCTATCTTGAAAATTGACTAATTTACAACTATCTCAATTTTAAACAGAATACTATTTCTCAACTTTCAAAAACCAAAACTTTTGTATATGATAAGTTGTACTTTCAATTGAAAATAAGAGGAAAAAAGTCTTGTATGTTAACCCTCTAACAATTGTCAGTGAAAGTTGAAAGTACCACTTTAAATGTATCAGAAATTTAATTGAAAAATGTATTACACATTATTACAATTTTATATTGTTTATGTATGTAAACATTTTTCTGGGCAGAAATAATGGTTCAATTACCACAAATGAAGTATTCTTTCACAGCAAATTTTATCTATTTATCTGTTCAGTTTTGTTATAGTTGGTATTTTATTTATCATTTTTTTAATTTCCTTATAGTTTTCTAATACGATGAAAAAATCTACTAAAAATATCGATGAAGCCATATTATGTTTCATGAAATTGATTTTAATTAAAAATATCTTATTGAATAGGCCCATAGGTATTAGAATCTTATAGATTAATACCAAAGATTATATTATATATTATGTTAATTCAGTCAGAATCGCGATCTAACTATACGATGTATCTAGCTATGATGTATCTACACAATAGTTATAGTAGTATGTGCAATATTGTTAATCGCATGTAAAAATATAGGTTTCTTATCCTATTGTATACAATAAGTCTATAGGTCTAATATAGATCGGGTGGTATATAATATAAATTAATTATTAATATTATTACCACAGAAACCGTAGTATTTAATGATGTGCAATGAATTCTATCAATTCAGGTGACAGTGACACAATTTGTATGGTATGAGATACCAAACGATTAGAATTTTGATTGGTTATCTAATTTTTTCATCGCACTTTTGTACCAAACTACAGTCTGCCACTGATATATAATATTATGTAGTCTATTTTTATTTTTTACAAGTAATAGTTGAATTATAATGTAACATTTTATGAAATTTCAATAAAAATATTACTTACATTATTTTTGTCCATTGCCGGTTCTTAATTCCAAAAACCCATAAATCATTATAATGATAGAATTGATATTCTGAAGGACTGGCAAACTCTCCACCAAAAATCCACAGCTGTCCATTATCCGCAGCTATACTCACTGCACAATGTGATGACCTAGAAGGTGGCGCACCAGGAGCATCTACTAATGTCCATGAATTATGACTTATATTGTAAAATATTAAATCGTTGTACATTATTGTCTAAAAAATATTTATTATATATTTATTTTAAATTTTAAAAATGTGAAACAAAAAATAGTTTTAGAAATTTCAAACATTAAAATGTCATTTAAACTGCTTTATACAATGATTGAATGAAAACTAATGCTAATCTAACCAAAAATTTTATTTTAAATTTCAATAATATATTGAAATTAGATGATTATAAATTAAAGCACTTACTTGTTTACCGTTATGAAATTCTCCGCCAAATAAAATAATTTCATCTTTATCAGGATGTGGAACAAATGTAAAATTTGATCGACGTGAAGGATTATCAATTTTTGTTTCTGTGACTTTAACTTTTGCTTTGTTTTTAGCTTCTATGTGAGCCACTATAGTTGACACTTCAGGCTAAATGAAACATTACAATTAAATAATTAAATTAATTAATTTTTGGTATCTATATTGTATAATTCATATTAAATACTGTAGAATATCACATATTTACCTCTCCAATTTTTCCTATATCCTTTTTAATCCTCTGAGCAATCTTTTTTTCTCTTTTGGCAGATGCTTTTTCGATCCGAGATGTACCTTTTTTTTTATTCTTTCCCATGGTGACTTATACACTACTTATAGGTACTTATATACCTAAAACATTCAGTCTTAACAACATAGATAATTAAAATACATTTCTATAGTGATATTTTAATAATGAATAAAAACTGTTTAAGATTCATTTCACTTTTTTTTTTTATAATAAAATATTGGAGTACTTAAAATTAGTTGCTACATTATAATATTACCTGTATCCTATATATTATTTTATAGAGTATGTATTGTAGTTAATAGATATATACAGTATTCATAAAGCCCAAAGTTTTGTAGCAGTATAAAATAGAGCGACTTATTTAGTGAGAGTCGTAATCCTTATAGCACCAGAATAGTTGATAGTATTTTTTAATTAATAAACGATTTAATTTAATGATATAAAAGGAAATGTAAGTACTAAAACCATAGAATTAAACATTTAATCTATTCTAAAACTCAATAAGTAATTAACGTTAATATTATTGATTACTAATTAATAATCGGTTGATTAATAATTAATAACTTCGACATTCGAACTATACCGCATGGCACGGACATATTAAATTGTTAACAATACAATAACACATGTTTTAACGTTAACTAACTTTAAGTTTCAGTTGAACTGTGGTTGATTAAACTGTGATTAAGTGCTAATCGACGATTAAGAAAATACAGATATATAAAATATGGTCGTTGTACAGTGTCGATTAGGTAAGTCTTAATCATTGATAAAAGGTTCGTTAAGTTAACCGGTCATTATTGGTCGGTTAAACTGTGATTAACTAATTTTTAGAGTATTATCGTTATCAATAATTATAATTTAAATTTTATTTTATTGTTTTCCATTGTACATAAAACATAATATGTTTTACTTTTAATTATTAAACTTTATTATAATTTGAAATATTGTTATTTGTTAATACATATTTGACATTTGTGAAATTGATTGTATTAATGTAATATTAAATTTATTGTATTAATTAATTAATTGAATATTTGAGTTGAACCCTGGCTTTTGGGTCATCTTGAAATTAATGAAAAATATTACAAGTACTTTGTGAATATTTTGAACTATTTTGTGTTTTTATAAGGAATTATGGATTTTATTTATGATGGAAATTTTATTGAGGATGATTCTGATTTTGATAATGAAGAATTTGACCACTTAATATTAATGATCGCTTTTCCTAGACGAGAAAAGATATTTAGACTACGAACCGATCATTTCACTTGGTGGAGAGAAGAAAAATTCTTTGATCGATTTCGGTTGTCAAAAAATATTTGTTTTATTGTTGATATGATAGGAGACAGAATCTCTTCCCAATAAAATTAAGATACCAGTTTCAACTGTTGTAAAATTAGCTGTGCGTTTTTTAATGATTAATCCATATTAATCAACCAATTTCCAAATTATAATTTAAAATAAAAAAATTATGGTGAATAGTGAATTAAATTGTTTAATAATTTAATATTCAAAATTCAAATTAATTTAATAAAATAAGTGATAAACTAAACATCACAAATTTAGTACCAACTGTAATGAAAAATAATGAAAATATGGTATAAAATATTTAACATCTTATTAAAATCGTTGATTAACTAATCATAACCATATTATCAACTCACAGAGGTTTAATCAATATAATTAAAATTTGATCATTGATTTTTTAATCGGCGTTTAATCATGTGACTGTACAACGGGGTCTAAGCGTGTTATCGCGAGAGGTACAGAAAGCAAAATGTTTATTGTTTTCTGATACGCATTAGTTTAGATAACAAGTTTATGCATCGCCAAAACGAGTGAAAACTGATAATACAAATTTGAATCCTAATCACTTATTAAAATATCTATTTTATTTCACGACACTACGACAGTACGATTGTACAATACAGTGTATTATCATTTTTATAGTAAGAAGTAACAGAAATACATAACTGTTGGTGAAGATGTTAGTAAACATTTTAGTAAACAGTTTACTGTTTTAATCAAAAACAATCGCCAAAACAAATTTTAGTAAATAGTTTCCTTTCGGTACCTTCGTAAAAACGCGCTTTTATTGGTCTATGCTGTATGGTAATAAATAACGATGACTATAAAAAAAAAAAAAAAAATAGAATCTTAGACCAATGAAAAGGAGTAGAAGACTTTACCATTTTAAATGATATTGCGTATACATGGCTCCAGTGCGCCACATTGCAGTCAAAAATTATGCAATTTTATAATTTAAATATGAATTAAACATGTTTTTGAATTTTCATGATTATGGTTTTCTGAGTAAGTTTTGACAAATAATATTCTAGACCAAAATTAAATACAAGAAGTTAACCTATGTTTTTATCAGATTAATTTTAATTTTATTAATAATATAATATTTTAAAGCTGTTTAAAAATCAATAAATATTATATTTTTAATCGTTTATTTTTAGCATATAACATAAATATTTTCAAAAATCATCTAATATAAACATAGACAACGAAAGAACTATTTTTAAAATTAATAAAAGACCATTATAACTATGTGAATTTATAGAAAATCAAAGACCTTTTCAACGTTTAAAAAAATACAATGACGAAGACCCTTTAAAGTAAACAGTTAACGTGAAATCATCATTGGTTTTAGTTTAAGCGACTTTCAATAGTTATTATCAATTTAACAATTTCATTATCGAAACACAAAACAGCCGATTTTATAATATTTTATAATTCTAACTAAATTTATATGTATAAATGGATCTAAAATGTAAATTATTAATGTTATGTTAATTTGTTCCTGATATTCATGATTTTTATCTATTCTGTGATAACACTAAAAAATGATGTTCCTTTAATATTTTACGATGCCATGGTCATGAGTGTTGCCAGGCGTACAAAAATACGAACATGTTCGTATTTGTACGTACAATTTTTGATATTAGGTATATACGAATATTTTCCATAGTACGAACAAAAACGAACATTTTGCGATAATTACCCGAACATTCACATAATTTAACCTGGCAACACTAAGTGCCATCAGACATCAATGATGCCACCGCTGATGCCCTCACAGATGTATAAAGGAACGAATATTATATGAACTACTATATTTCATATAGTCTGTGTTATTACCTATAATAGGTGTTAGTAAACTTATCTATGGGTATTACATACCAAACTAATCATACCATTGTACACATTCAATATTGTCGACCGTCTTCTGTCACACCGCCATATTAATTATTATTTTATAATTTTTGTAGTTGTAATTATTTACATAATATATTTATAGTTTAAAGTCAATTAACTATTAAATCAAATTCCTTTATTATGTCTAACGATTTAGTTATATTTAACGTTCGTTGTGAAAAAAATCAGGTTGAACTAAAAATTAATGCATCATCGGATTTTACTGAATTCATTGAAAAACTGGTAATTTGAATTTATACGTATATGATATGATATATACATTTTTAAATAATTCTTTATAGTTATTAAAAGTATTGATTTACTTATATTAAGTTTCTACCATAGAACCTACACTAGGTTACTACCAAAGAAGTTTCTACATTTCTACTTATAGAAATGTAAAATTTTTCCGTATGTTCAAAATCATATTTTTTACGTTGTCATGAAATATCTAACATTAATATTGTTGATTTCTGTAAATTTTACCGTTTTTCCGTCATTCTTTAGGTGTTTTTTTTTACCCCAAGAAAAAAGTTTTGAGAAATTCGAAAAATGAGCTAAATAAAGTACCTAGTAGATTTAATTTACAACCGAAAAAATACCCTAAATGTGATAATCTGACCATTAATTCTACCCGAAAAAATGTTTTTTTACTTGAAACCAATTGTAATGGTACTGTTCTTCTAGTGAACGTCCGTTGATAGATTTGACTAGTGGAATACTGAGGATATAATTTGCTAAGCTATCTCTGCACTTGAAAATCTAAAGTTCTCTATTTAATAGCCCTAGAGAAACTCCCAGACTTGTATTTAATCTTAGTTCAAATAAGTAAACTCTCAATTTAGCAACACAATAAAATATATATATTTAGTAATGAAATACCTATGTAATTATATATATATATATATAAATTATACACTTGATATCTGGATCCAAGCAATTGACCAATGGAATTCCGGATGATGAGTTGAAAAGACGCGCACAGACAACAATTATTTAAGTATAATATTATAATTTAAACCTCACGCAATCACGGTAATAAATCGACTCCCGTATTTATTTGTATATATTATTTTTGTGTTGTATATTGCGTCTCCCTTGTCATACATGCTGGGATTGGGTGGTTAAGAATTTATGCCTAATTGGCATAAAATTGGAGCAGCCGTTTGGGTCGCATAATGTGACCGTAACACAATAATATATTCCTTGCTTCGCTTAAAATCTTAAAACACAATTTAAAGAATAAACTTAGTTAATTTTTTTTTCCAGAAATACGGTTTGGAAGTAGATGATGAAAATGAAATAGTAATACTATGTCCAACATCCGATGGCAAAATGGTAATATTTATAATATCTAAATTAATATAAATACAATAGTATACATAATGTTTTTTATACCTATTAATAATTATAAATACTATACAGAATGTGTGGAGGATTTAACAAATACAATAAGCCTGGTTCTATGCAAATATTTTATTTTTTTTTTTATTTTTACAGATTATGGTACACTCGTTCTTTTATTTTTTAATTAGATTTCTTATTTAATTTAAAATAGCTATTTTGTAGATTTTAATTTTAGAAAAATATTGACAATTCTTTTTTTCCATTTTCAATGATGTTTTGAAGTTTATGAAAATATAATTCAATTTATTATTTACTGACCAGAGTATCATTTATATCATTAGGGGTCATTATTAATAAACATACATATTTTAAATTATATCTTCATTAACTTCAAATAAATCATTAAAGATAATTGAAATCACAAAAATTTTGATGCCAATATTTTTCTAAAATACAAATCTACAAAATGGCAATTTTGAAATAAAAATAAATTAATACAATTTTATTATTTTATTTAAAAATAAAAATAAAAACTATTGTACCATATTTGGTGTATAGAAATATTATTTAAATTTTTTTTAAATATTCTTATAACCAGAGATATTTTATTTGACATATCCTCAAGTGAACACAGTTCAATAATTAAAAAAAACCTATATTTTATTTCAAAATTATAAAATAAAGCTGATTAATAATATAATAATTTATTTTCATAGATGGAAATTAATTCTAATGAAGATATTGAATTTTTAAAGGTAATATTAAAATATAATATAAAACTTATAAAGCAGGATGGTTAATTCCAGATGTTCCTCCTTTGGTCCTTGTAGAAATTAATAGTTTATTATAATTAAGATTTAAATGCAATAATATTGCATTCAAAAATACTATTCTGAGCGAAACTCAATTAGATATACAATATATTATATTGATAGGTCGTTCCACAAGTTTACAATGTGTGTAAACTATTTATGAGAATACTCAAAAAAAATTTAAAGTATCTACATTCAAAATTGCAGTTTTTTCAAATTATCATGAAAAACCTAAAACCAATTTCATCAAAATTACGATTTTCGTAAATTTTGATGTTTTCTGTCATTTTTTGGTAGTTTTTCTTCTCCCAAGGAAAAACTTTTGAGAATTTCAAAAATGAGCTAAATAAAGTACTAACTAGACGCAATTTTCTACTGAAACATACCCCATTAGTGGTAATCAGACCATTATTTCTACCATAAATTGTGCCTTCAGACATTAAAAAAAGAAAATATTGTAAAACTCATACATTGCTTGCTTCACTCAGAATATAAAATGTACCTATACTTTTATTGATATAATTATTTAAAAAAAAAAAAACACTAAAATAAAATATTATTTGGTATAACTTAATTAAGAACTAATACAAATAAATAATATTAGTATTATTTCAACTTATATCTAAGGGTTTAACATTTGTCTTTTGTAAACCTCTGGAATTTCTAATTAAAAAACATGTTCATTGCAGAAAACCAAACTTTGCTATAATGCTATAAGTAAAGAAATTTATTGCAACGTAGAACTTGTGGTGATAGTTATATATCCACAAGTAGCAGATAATCTAAACGATCAATTTAAGGTAACAAAAAATGTGACCTTTTAAGTAAATATTAATAAATTTTTTTTTTAGATTTTATCAAATAAGGTTAACCAATTGTCATCTCTACTTACTGAATTATCATGTTCATTGAACAACAAGATTGAAGAAAATGCATCTAGGACTCTTGAAAGTATTAGGTATTTAAATAGTATATATTAGGTATATAAATAAGTACTAAATACAGCATAAAATATTTGTATAAAGGTCTATGTTATTTGAGTGTTTGCAAGGCAATTCTGATAACCAGCAAAAGAACATTTCTTTAGGTAAAATAAAAATTATATTTTATGACAAAAATTTCTAATTATTTTATTTATATTTAGGTGAACAAAATTCTTCTAGGTTAACGGACCAACCAAAAACTGGTCAGCGGAAGAAAAAACCAATGACTGACAAAGAAAAAAAAACAGCGACTCATTTGAATTCTTCTAATAATGTAAATTTTAAAAATGATAATGTTTTTGTTGTATAACAAATGTGTTATCAGTAGAATTATAGTTCAATTTGTTTACAATAGTGTGTTATACTGATGACAGTTTGAAAGCAACTTTTTAAAACCTTTTGTTATGGAAACAGACAAAAAACTTAACTAGAGAATCACTAAGAACAAAAATATTTTATATTTTACAATTATATTAATAATAATTTTTTATGAGTCCATTATTTTATTATTCAAGATCAATAAATATTTATTATAATATTACAATATTGGTACATAAAAGTAAATAATTTTCTGGTCAAAATATATGTATGATTATGAATCGAGTCCCAATCTTTTGTTTCAATCCATGGGTATAGAAACTGATAAAGTATTATAATTATAATTTTTTCCAATAATAATGTATTCATCATTTTTTTATTTTATAATAATAATTGACTTGGTGGTTTTTTTGTTAAGTGTTTAATTTTTCTACTTCTTTCTGCATATTTACAAGTAGACACTTTTTTATGTTCAAGTAAATATAATTCAATTTATATTTCATTTTAATACAAATTGAAACGACTTTTTAACAATAAATGGTTATATAACCTTGAAAAATGATTATTATACCTCATATCATTAATTACTAGTTTATTATATGTGAAATAAAAAGTATTGTAAAGATAAATACTACTTTTTTAAAATATATTTCTTTTGTTTTTATACTTCAAAATTCCAATGAAAAATATAGTTATTTTAAAAATAGTTGTCACTTTTAGTTTCAAACTAAGGAAATAGGATACTTAATACTTTTTTTTGTTACTATTTCCAAAATAACTAATTAAATAACATTGTTTTTTTTTTGTTATTAAATATTTTAAACTTTACTATTATATAAAGTATTTATTTAAATAAATAAATTAGATACTACTTAAAAGTAATAATAATGCATAAAACAAGTTGTATTATTTTAAACAACATTATTTTAGGTAAATTCAAAAAATTAAAAATTATCTGTGTTAGGGCTTATTTGTTTAATCAGCTTATATACATATATATTTAATTTAAATTTATAAACCATAAATTGTGATTTTATTATATTTCTGTCATTTTCCAGTTCATAAATAAGAAGTATAGCACATTGTAATTTATATTGTCCATGATTATATTCATATTTATATATTACATTGTTTATTATTTCAGAATTCATTAAATTCTTCTGAAAGTTTAATTCAGCCAAAGAAAACTGAAAACTCAAAGATTAAAGATATCGATACTCTGTTAGAAATGTTGAAAAATGATGGATTTACTAATGCCATACAGAATATTATAGTACTGAAGAGATTTGATAATGATTATGAAAAAGCAATAACTTACTTAAAAGTAAATTCAACAGAAAAACAATTATAATTTTTATTTACATTATTAATTAAAATTTTTTGAAATTTAATGGTTTTTTTTAAAAAGTTGTTAATAAAGAAAAATTAGTTATTGTACAAGCAAATATTTAATGTTTTAAAATATCAAATTAATTTTTACAACCTATATTAAACAAATGTATCAAGTTTTTTTTAATAAAATGATAATTTAAAGAATTTGTTATAATTTTTAATAATGTTTGCAATATATTTGACAAAATATCACAGGTAAATCCATTCTGGGAAGAGATGTCTGGAAAATTATATCACTGACTTTTAATCTAAAAGTTAATCGCAGGTAAAACACTTAATATCACCTTTGTTTTATAAAGTTTCTTACTTTTATCTTGTAATAACTACTCTTTTTATATTTCTATATCCTAATTTTCAACAAACTATGCTATTCAAAAACCTACAACAAGAATATTATTTTTCAAAAATATTAAGTTTTCATTATTCTTATGTTAAAATGTGAAGTGAAAACATGTAATACAACCATTGGTTTAGTAATTCACTCTTAAAATGAATAAATAAAAAATTGAAAGTTAAATAATACATACAGATGTTTAAAATAAAGTATATATGTATTTGTTGATACTCGTCAAAGGATTAAAATGAATTTATATACATCATTACATAATATATTGTATTCTTTAATTTTTAATCTTCAATAAAAAAGTTACATTAACATGATCCTGTATAAATATAATTATATGAATTTCTGATATACATCTTAATCATAATCAGATACGTTATTTAAAAATGCATTTAAGAAATAATTAAATAAATTATTAATCATAGTGTCCATCATAATAGCCATAATTGTAGTTATTTGAATGCACGTCTTGTTGATATTGAGATACATTATGCTCTTTATAATAAACAATGTACTGAGGATAAAATTCATAGTCATTAAATTTTACATAAACCATACCATTTATTGATTTTGCTGTATCATAAATATTGGGTATCATGTTCAAACCATAACTAACTTTAACATCTTTGATTCTTTGGACTAAAACTCTACAAATAATAAATGCTCGCTCAATCGGTATTTCTAAAACATAAATTAAATTATTTACTTATTTGTATTAATAACTGATTTATTTAGAATTAAAAATTAAAAACACAATTTAATTACAATTTTCCACATTTAAAATAAACACTGTACAAAAAAGAAAAGATTTGATTTCTTATTTTATTTAAAAATTAATTTTTATATTTATGTGGGTATATTAACAGAAATAAAATTATGAGTTTCTTAATATAAGCTAAATTAGTACCAACTAGATTAAATTCGCTATAGAGAGGGTACCTTATTTGTGGTAATCGGACCATTATTTCTACCCGAAAAAATGTATTCATACATCAGAAAAAAGCCCATAAAAATTGCCGATTTTCCGCTTTTCGAGGAAAGACTTTAGGGAAATTCGAAAAATGAGCTAAATAAAGCACCAACTAGATAAAATTCTCTATAGAAAGGGTATCCTATTTGTGGTAATTGGACCATTGTTTCTACCTAAAAAAAAGAATTTCATACATCAAAAAAAAAAAATTATAAAAGCCAATAAAAATTGGCGTTTTTTCGCTTTTCAAGGAAAAACTTTTGGGAAATTCGAAAAATGAGCTGAATAAAGTACCAAGAGGATATGATTTGCTACTGAAAACATATCCCACTGTGATAATTAAACCATTATTTTTAACCAAAAAATGGTTTTCATACATCAGAAAAAAGCCTATAAAAATTGCTGATTTTCCACTTTCTAAAGAATAACTTTTGGAAAATTCGAAAAATAAGCTAAATAAAGTACAAACTAGATGAAATTTGGTATAGAAAGGGTACCTTATTTGTGGTAATGGAACCATTATTTCTATCTGAAAAATGGTTTTCTACATCAGAAAAAATATATAATAAAAAAATAAAGTGACGTGAACGTTCCTCCTTCGTCCATTCGGTCCTTGGAGAAATTAGTGACAAAATAAATTTCAAATCCCTATGATCAATATTCAAGGAGTTATCATTCCTTTTTTAAGGAAAAACTTTTGGGAAATTCAAAAAATGAGATAAAGAAAGTACCAATTAAATGAAATTCGGTATAAAATGGGTACCTCACTGTGATAACTATTTCTATCTGAAAAAAAGTTTTCATACATCAGAAAAAAAAATAAAAGAAGCCTATAAAAATTGACGATTTTCCGCTTTTCATGGAAAAACTTTTGGGGAATTCGAAAATTGAACTAAATAAAGTACCAACCAGATTAAATTCGCTATAGAGAGGGTACCCTATTTGTGATAATCGGACCATTATTTCTACCCGGAAAAATATTTTCATACATTAGAAAAAAAACCTATAAAAATTACAGATTTTCCGTTTTCAAAGAAAAACTTTTAGGAAATTCGAAAAATGAGTTGAATAAAGTACCAAGAGGACACGATTTGCTACCCAAAGCATACCTCACTGTGATAATTGGACCATTATTTCTACCCATAAAAATGTTTTCATACATCAGAAAAAAAAAATATAATAAAAAATTGTCAATTTTACGCTTCTCAAGGAAAGACTTTTGGAGAATTCAAAAAATGTGTTAAATAAAGTACCAATTAGATGAAATATGGTATAGAAAGGGTACCTTATTTGTGGTAATCAGATCATTATTTCTACTCGAAAAATGGTTTTCATATATCAGAAAAAAACGTATACAAATTGCCGATTTTCTGCTTTTCAAGGAAAAACTTTTGGGAATTTCGAAAAATGAGCTCAATAAAGTACCAACTAGATGAAATTTGGTATAGAAAGAGTACTTTTGTGTGGTAATCGGACCATTATTTCTATCAGAAAAAAAAAGTAATAAAAAGCCTATAAAAAAAATTTGCCTGTTTAGATTTTCAAAATATTTTGTAAAAAGATTAAGTAATATAGTATTGGACATCTATAAATTTTTCAAACAGATAATCCCAAAATTGTAGTTAATATTAATTTTTTTTTGGGAAAATGTTCAAAGCTCTATATTTTTCCAAATAATTAACTGTTCTGTTCCAAAATTTTACCACGCTTGTAAATAACTTATGTTAGTACTCAAAAAAATTTTCAAATCCTTACTATTAAAATTAACAAGAAATCACGAAAAAAAAATATAATAAAAAGCGTATAAAAAATTGCCAATTTTTGCTTATTAAGAAAAAAACTTTTGGGAAATTCTAAAAATGAGCTGAGTAAAGTACCAAGTAGACAACATTTGCAAGCGAAGCATATGCTATTCGTGAAAATCGGACCATTATTTCTACCCGAAAAAATGTTTTCATACATAAAAAAAAAAAAACATCTTTGTAGAATCAATACATTCTTCGCTACGCTCAGAATCTAAAATTGCAAAAGAAAATGTAGAGAAGCCAAAAAAATGTAGATGACTTTGCAGAGAAAATTGAAGATAAGGTATGTAAAGGTAGAATGGATACGAGTATACGACAAAATTAAATCAATAATGTTTCAAAAGAAGCCAAAAGTATTATAGTAAAAAATAAATTGAGATATAAACAATATATAGAAGATTTATATAACAGAGAATTTATCATATAAGATAATAATGACATCGAGCAAGAAGATCAAGTAGAAATACTTTTAAGAACTATCAATCACTCTGAGGGAGTTTAACATTGCATTAAAACAATTTAAAAACAAAAAGGCAACAGGTCCGAGATTTAATGAAAAGTGAAATATTTTAGAATGCTGATAAAAAAGTGAAGATCATTTATAACTATTATATCATGCATAAACATATACCTAAAATACTGTACTAATTTCATACCATTATTAAAATCGCGTCTTGATGGAAGAAAAGGTTCGGCATAATCATAATCTGTGATATGATCCATGAGCCATTTGATTGCTATTTCAAGTCCTTGATTATACGTGTAAAACAATGCTCGTTTGATTGCTTCTCTCGGAAAACTCATTCTTAAAAGTATATCCATTAAATTTTCATCATATTCTACTTCAGAATTTTGACCTAATTATATATTATTATTAAAAAAAAAAAATGAAATTGTAGCAGAATTAACTATTGGATTTGTGTTAAATAATTATAAATCTACCCAGAGCACATGATGCATATCTATTGGCATATAAAGGACAATATGAAAAGCATACACCTTTACCATATCTACAACGACTAGTGAAACGCCAATCCAAATTATTTTCTGCGATTGATTGAACATTTTTGGTTGCAGTGACGTGATATAATAAGAATTCATTAACCATAAATTTATTTAACTCCATTTCATTTTTTCTTAATTTGTATAATCCCCAGAGAATTGGATTTTGTACTTTATAAACACTTGTGATCTGGAATTTATTTAATTATATATCTAAAAATACTTAATTATTCAATAAACAATTAATTGTTATTTAAGCTTACATCAAATAAATCATATAAACGTCTAATTTCATCAACATTACATAATTCAGAATCAATTACTGGTTCAATAGTATACGCATTCATGTTTTTTACTATAAATAAAATATATAATATAAATACATTAATTATTAGTACATTAAAATAATTTTATATATTTTATAGAAACATTTATTTCAAAACATCTATTTTTAGGTAAACAATAAAATAATGTTTTTTATTTTTATTTTGTATATCATTTTTTGAAAAATCAATATTGTATGTATATATACATATATATGATAAGAATGTATGAATATAGCACAAACTAAAAATCAATAAATAAGTATAAAACTTTAACAAAAAGTTTGTTAAAATTAATTGATGTTAATAGTAATCTACATAGAAATAACACCTATCTATATATTAAAGGTTTATATTTATTGCTAAATATTATTTTTAATACATTTATAATATTATACTATTTAAAATAATTATATTATGTTGCTGACAATTAGTAAAATTGATTGGACCTGTAGGAGTACCAGTAGAGGTAAGAAGGTGATAAGATTGGAAGGAAAAATGCTGGAAAAAGTTTTTTGGTAACCATTTTTAAGGATAAAGGAGATATATAAGAATGTGGAAATTATGGTGGTATAAAATGTGTAAGTCATAGTATGAAGTTTAGGCTTATGCCGGGAAAATCAACAATTGAACCAATATTTGGTATAAAGCAAATTATGGAGAAACACAGGGAGAAAAAAAGGAAAATATATATAGTAATTATAGATTTAGAAAAGAGAGGTTTTAGAGAAAAAAAGTACTAAAGGAGTATATTAAAGTAATATAAGACATGTAAGAGGGAGCAATGGCAAAAGCAAGAGTAAAGAGTGTGTAGAGAAACAGAAAATTTTAATGTAAGAGTTGATGTCCATTAATGTTCAGCTTTAAGCCTTTACCTGTTCTCTTTGACAATACATGAGATATACAAGATATACAAGGTAATGACTAAGGTTCAATGGTGTAAATTTGCAGATGATGTAGTACTAGTGGGAGAGTTTGGAAGAAATATATGAGGTTTGAACAGTGGATAACAGCGTTAGAGGAAAGAGGACTAAAAATTAGTAGGATTAAAACTAAGGCAATAGTGTATGAATTTGAAGGGAGTGATTAAGGAATTGATAGAGAAAGGCATATAATGAAGTTTGGTAATATATAGTGACTGTTAAGTTCAAGTACTTAAGATTGGTAATACAAAAGAATGGTAGTTCTGAGGACATGAAAAATAGGATGAAGTGAAAGGAAGTGTCGGTGTTTTGTGTGACAAAAGGATGCCAAAAAAATGTTACAAAGGATGAGTGTAATGGAGATGAGAATGCTTAGATAGATGTGTGAAGTAACTAGAGCGAATAGAATAAGAAATGAATACATAAGGGGAAGTATTAAGTACTAAATGCATCAATTGTGGGGAAAATGAGAGAAAATAGGCTGAGATGGTTTGTGCATGTTAAGAGAGATGATTCAGAGGTAGTAAGTTGTTACGGAAATTAATGTAAAAAGTAGGGAAAGGAAAACCTATGAAGATTTGGATAGATAGAATCGAGAGTAATACAATGATAGCTTGTAAGAATGGACAAGATGTACATGATCGAAATCTATGAAGGTCTAGGTCCAGGGTGACCGTCTCCGTATAGTTGAGAGGTAAAACGAAGAAGATGACACTACTACAGATAATATATAAATATATTTTACTATATATTATATCTGTAAACCATAAGTTTTGAGCACGATTCTTATAAGCCCATATACTATATACCAGCCTTTTCGGATAGATAAAATAAAGTTGTCAATAATGTGGGGGTAGGCACATGCCCACCCAGCTACCCACCGAAATGACGCCACTGAATATCTTCCGAACGTCAATTATATAATATTTTATTATATAATATAGAAAAGAATAAATGATAATACCAAATGTTAAACAATTAAATACAATTAGATTAAAATTAAATATTATTTTATGATTAAATATTAATTTATACTCTTCCATACAGTGTACTTAATATGTATAATTTATATTGTACAAAATACAAATATAATTACCTGAAATTACAAACACTTAACGTTCACTGTTGGTTGTTACCTTAGTTATTTTATTTTTTATTATCTACTATCTATAGAATTTACTGGGAGTTGGAAAGGTAAATAATTTTTTTTATTTATTAACTTCGGGGATTTCGAACGTATTAGTATTTAGATATCTTGAGTGTTTACTATTTACTATAAAAATATTTAAAACAATTTAATGAATACATCTGCATAATATGGTAAATAAATACTAAACAATAAACACTGAACAGTCAATAGTCATCATTATAACACTATAGATTAGGCGAAATAACTTATTTAACCATGCGGAATGCATACGTTATATAAACTACATTTTTATAGATAACAAGTGTATTTTCAAATATACTAATTTATTTTTAACATTTATAACTGACAAGTTAACACCATTATATTAAATTCTGTGATAACGTTATGGACTTGATGTACTATTGTATTGATAAATAAATAATTAATTAGTCAGATTACAACTGAACAAATCAGATTTTCTGGTACTTGTCAAGTGTAGTGTGTACAGTTTACCTTTAAACGGGATGCCAAATGTCCAGGTTTTTCCCAAGTCCCTCAATGTATTTATGGGGGTGTATACAGTACTTCTAAAAATGATAAAAATTTCAGACTATTTGGAAATACTACACCAATCTTGAAAACAAAAAGTATTCTATAAAATATTAAATATCTAACTAATTAGAAATCGAATTTCTTAAAAATCTATCTACTTCCTTATTAATATAATACATCCGCATGACTCTAGTCGTGGATGGCAATCGTTGCTTCGCTCTTCGGCACTGTCGCTTGTTGTTGCGGCTTCACTTCGCAAATCATAAATATCCCTTGATTTGTTGTGTAAAGTTTGTCATATAACTTAACTAATCAGTTTTATATTATATTATAATTTACGAAATCTCTTTAATTGCATTTTCAATATTGGTATTGGCCGTTTATCCTAAGATTTTTTTAATAAGCATTATCATTTTTGAAAGTACCGTTTTCCCATGGCTTAATATATAGGTATGTCAGCAACTTTATGATATGCAGGTGTCATGGCGGCCACTGGCAGTGAATTCATTATCAATTATTATCATAACAAATAACAGTAATGATTGGTCACACGTAAATGAGTGATATTTCCATAGAGGTACTATTACTCTATGGATATTTCACACGAGTTCAGCAGGAAATAATAATCTACTCTAGGATCACTGCCAACTGAGATTTTTTTTCATGAAATATCATGGAATAATAATACATGCGTATAACATTTTACAAAGTTGCTGACATACCTATATATTTAGCCATGTGTTTTCCCGCCCCATATTTAATATTTATACAATGGCGACAAATAAATGTGTACTCTTAGATAATATAGGTGCACAACAGTACAACAAATAACAATATTCTTTACCTGAGTAACTTACTAGACAAGTATGTACTTACTATACGAACACATATAAATAAATAATCATAGTAATAAATTATAAAAGATCGGATCATATATTTCTTATTGTTCATGTATAAACTATATTTCTTGATTAAATATAAAAGCTCAATACTAATTACTTAGTCAGAAAATAAACCAATCGTGTCAAAATTTGTTTTCCTTAATGTAAAAAACCTATGTTGATACTCTAAAAAAGTCCTTATGGTCAAACCTAATTATTTATCATGAAATAAAATAATTAAAATTATGACGATCAACCATGTTTTAAAATTCAATATATAATTAAAAATTATAGGTTATAATAAATTTTTTTTTTTTTTAAAAATCCCCACCCATAATTAGTAGTATTAGTACTAATAATGCCTCTGGTGTATAAGCCCTGTGTACCTTACACCACCTGATCATTAGTTCAAGAATTCTTATTAAACACCAAGTACTTATTTATCATAGGGTATCGCGTTATAGTCCTGGGCAGAAATTGTTGAGCAAAAATTTTAATTTAAAAAAAAAAAAGTGGGAAGACGGATGGTGGACGTTCCTCCTTCGGTCCTCGGATAAATTAGTAGTTCATTACAATTATTAAGATTTGAATGCAATGATATTGCATTAGAAAATACAATTCTGAGCGTATATAAATATAATATATTATACGGATAATCCATTTCAAAATTTACCACGAATATAAATTACATATGTAAATATGCAAAAGAAATTTCAAATCCCTACGATTAATATTTAAGGAGTTATCATTCCTTTTCAAGGAATAACTTGTGAGAAATTCAAAAATTGAGCTAAATAAAGTACCAACTAGATTAAATTCGCTATAGAGAGGGTACCCTATTTGTGGTACTAGGAACATTATTTCTACTCGAAAAAATATTTTCATACATCATAAAAAAACCTCTAAAAATTTCCGATTTTCAAGGAAAAACTTTTGGGAAATTCGAAAAATGAGCTTAATAAAGTACCAACTAGATTAAATTTGGTATAGAAAGGTCCCATTTTAGTGGTAATCGGACCATTATTTCTACTCGAAAAAAGGTTTTTATAGATCAGAAAAAAAAAGCCTACTAAAAAATTTGCCTGTTACAATTTTCAAAATAATTTGTAAAAAGATTAAGTAATATAGTATTGGACTTCTATAAAATTTTCAAACAGGAAATCCCAAAATTGTAGGCAAAAATTTTTTTTATTTTGGGAAAACGTTCAAAGCTCTATATTTTTTCAAATAACTAACTATTCCATTCCAAAATTTTACTACACTTGTAAATAACCTATGTTAGTGCTCAAAAAAATTTCGAATCTACTATTAAAATTAACAAGAAATCACGAAAAAAAAATATAATAAAAAACCTATAAAAATTGCCAATTTTCGCTTATTAAGGAAAAACTTTTGGGAAATTCTAAAAATGAGCTTAATAAAGTGCCAAGTAGACAACATTTGCAAGCGAACATATGCTATATGTGAAAATCGGACTATTATTTCTACCCAAAAAAATGTTTTCATACATAAAAAAAAATTTTTTGTAAAACCAATACATTCTTTGCTTCTTCGCCAAAATCTAAAATGCAAACAAAAATTATTTCAATGGTGTCTAAAATATAGCTCTGCATATATGGTTACACATTACCAAAATTTAAAGAGAATATTTTCAAGACTGTTGTATTTCATGTCGTTTTTGTAAGATATTTTCTGACCAAAAAATTACAACATAAACCTAACCTATACTCTCATATTATTTTAATTACATTTTTATTATAAAAATGTATGTAAGGTTTTTATGTTTTTATGAAAATATTATAAAATGTTATGTAGTTAATATTTGATTCAAATATTTCCAAAATTTTACAGTAATTTTTTTTTTTTAATATTAATACAATCAAGGTAAATGTTTCAAAAATATATTATAAATTCTAACAATCATATCTGCACCACAAGATGCCATCTGCAAAATATCTTCTTGATATCGTATATCTGTTTTACATAGTAATGGTTGAAATTTAATTTTCTTTACTGTTAAATGATGACCAAATCTAAAAATGTAGTGTAATTAAGGAAAACAAATGAATCTAAAATAATAAAGATGGAATATTTGCATAATATTTCAAAATATATGCATTCATTATATTAATTATTATATTATATATAAAGTAATTACTGATTGATAAAAAAGGATACTCATTGCATAAATTAGCAATTTTAATCCAAGGTGTAACAGATTTTTCAGTACTATTCCATTTATATAAATCAATATTTCCACAATCAGCACCAACAGCTAATAAATATGTTATATTGCTGTCATCAATGCAAATTGGAGCAAAGTCAACAGCTGTAAAACTTTGTTCAGGTATTACTAAAGGATCCGTTTTAGGGTAGTAAAATATTTTATTGTCATCAGATTGATAATTTTGACCCCAAATTACTAACTTTCCATCTCTGGATCCAGTAGCAAAATATAGAGAGTCATAAGACCAAGCACAACACCATATTATTCTTGTATGGATACCAGTTTGTTTCTCTGATTTACTTACGATAATAAAAGAGTCTGTTTTTACATCATGTTCAAATAATGACCAAGTACGATCACGTGAGACAGAGAGAAGTTTTTTACTATCTGGTGAAAAAGCTAACTGAGTAACAGTAAGATTATGTGATAACAATTTTTGTATTTGTTGAAAATTAGTTGTATTCCTAAAAACCAAAATTGTATCAGTATAAGCATTGATTATAGAATAGATTCTATAATCAATGGTATAAGGTATTAGTGTACCTATATTAAATATTTGATCTATTTTTTATAATACAGTTATCATAAATAGTCAAACGTTTAAGATCAACTAATTTATATTTATAAAATATATGTTCTCCAATTACCATATTATAATTGAAGCAAGCTCTAAAGTCGTTGCTTTTGCTGCTGAGGCTATCCATTTATGATCTGCTGAAGAAGCTAAACAATAAACTTCATAAACATGGCCATAAAGTTTTTGAATTTCTGGCCATAATGTATTTTGAACTAAATCTTCTTCAGTAGGTGGTTCTAAAAATTTATTAAAACGTATATTCATTAATTTTTATAAAATAAAATGTATGAATAATATAGAAAAAAACAAACTAAAGAGTAAATTTCAAAGATTTAAAAATGAATTGTGAAATTAAATATACAAGAAATTATTTAAAAACAAATTAATTATAATTAAAAAACAAACGTTTTAAAGTCAATGGAATAAAATAATGTTCTGGATAATCTTTCTTTTTTGGTTGACTAGCAATATGTTTACAGTCCTCTTCAGAAACTGCTTTATTTGATAAACCAAGTGATGGAACAGAAGCACCAAGTGGACATTTCATTATATCTTAAAAATAAAATGATACAATATTAATTATTATTATATAAAATATAATGTGAAACTATTATATTTACCAATAGGAGGAAAATTAATTTTGGCCAGTTGACTCATATTTTCTAAAAAGTTATAAGGTGCTTGAAATGCTCGAATTACTTTTTCTTCAGCTGAAGATACAAAACTTAAACTAGACAACATAGCAATACTAGACATATTATAACCATGAACTTGCGGCCGTGCCATTTCATGCCAATTCTAAAATAATAATATAAACTTAAACACAAATACCCAATACTTAGATACATACAGTATTACTAAACATATAGTTTACACTTGTTTAAAAGATTATTATTAATAAATAATAAATATATATTTTAATTAAATTGTATACATTAACCAAATATTTATTCATCTATTATCTGTTCAATATAAGATCAGTAGTTGGCAGCTTACTTGTGTCTATGGATGGCATCGTTAGCCTTCAAAATTCTAAGATTTCATATTTTTGTTTTATTTTTGTCTGAAAATACTTTTTAGGGAATTTATAATAGTCCAATCACCATAAATTGGGTATGCTTTTGGTAAATAATTTTAAATGGTTGGCACTTAATTTATCATTTTTTTAAAATTTTTCTATGAAACAGGAAATTCTCTACTAACAGTTGAAATGGCAAAATTTGTATAATCTACATTTTTGATGAACTTGATTTTCATTATTTTATGATAACTAATAATAGTTAGATAGTTATATATACAGTGTGTAATCGCTAATTGAAAACAGTTAATAAATCTGTGTACAGATATTAAATGTAAGTTTTAATTAATGAAATCATTTTTATACACAATAAGACACATTTTCGTGTAATTATAACATTTTAAAATAAATTAGAATTGAGCATGCGCAAATAAACTTTTTTTTAAATGGCAACCTTAAATTATTGATAATTTTTTTTCATATTTTTCATAAATTTTGGTAGTTAATTCAACTTTCTAAGTATAAAATTAGCTGAATTGTAGCAATTTAATTTTATTTGTTTCTTCTTGAAAATGTATATTTTAGCTATTACAGTGTGTAAACGATAGTTGAATATACTAAATATCTTGAAGAAAAAAAATAATAATTAAATTTTGTTTTTTTTGGTTAGTTGTTATATTTAATAATACACATTTAATGGTCTCTAATTATTTTAATGTTAACAAATAAAATACATTTTCACGCGCAAAAATGAATTAATTTAAATTGCTTAACTCAGCTAATTTTGTACTTAATAAATTGATTTAACTACCTAAATTCATGATAAAATAGGAAAAAAATAATAAATAGACAAAATTTGGGGCTGCTATTAAAAAAAAAAAGTTTACTTGTGAATGTGCAATTCTAATTTTAAAATGTTATAATTACACGAAAATGTATATTATTATGTATCAAAATGATTTTATTTAGAACTTATATTTCATATCTGTACACAGATTTATTAACTGTTTCCAATAAGTGATTACACACTGAATATATAATTTTTCTGTTTCACAATATTTGATAGATAAAATAGACATAGCCAGCCTTTCTGCATATAGATTCTGAGCAGAGCGAAGAATGTATTAATTCTACTAAGATGTTTTTTTTTTTTATGTATGAAAACATATTTTCGGGTAGAAATAATGGTCTGATTATAACGCATAGCATATGCTTCGCTTGCAAATGTTGTTACTTGGTACTTTATAAAGCTCATTTTTCGAATTTCCCAAATGTTTTTCCTTAAGAAGCAGAACATTTTTTATACACTTTTAAATATAATATTTTTTTTTATGATTTCTTATTAAGTTTTAATAGTAGGGACTTGAAAATTTTTTTGAATACTAACATAGGTTATTTACAAGCATGGTAAAATTTTGGAATGAAACAGTTAATTATTTGAAAAAATATAGAGCTTTGAATGTTTTCCCCAAAAAATAAATTTTGCCTACAATTTTGGGATTATCTGTTTGAAAATTTTATAGAAGTCCGATACTATATTAATCTTTTTACAAAATATTTGGAAAATCTAAACAGGCAAATTTTTTTTATAGACCATTAATTATTTTTTTCTTCTGATCTATGAAAATATTTTTTCAGGTAAAAATAATGGTTCGATTACCACATAAAGGGAACCTTTCTATACCAAATTTCATCTAGTTGGTACTTTATCCAGCTTATTTTAAAATTTCCCAAAAGTTTTTCCTTGATAAGCGGAAAATCGGCAATTTCTATACGCTTTTTTCTGATATATTAATACCATTTTTCAGGTAGAAATAATGGTCTGATTACCACAAATAAGGTACCCTTTCTATACCAAATTTCATCTAGTTGGTACTTTATTTAGCTCAATTTTTGAATTTCTCATAAGTTATTCCTTGAAAAGGAATGATAACTCCTTAAATATTGATCGTAGGGATTTGAAATTTATTTTGTATACTTACAAATGTTATTTATATTCGTGGTAAAATTTGAAATGGATTATCAGTATAATATAATGCAATATATTTAGATACGCTCAGAATCATATTTTCTAATGCAATATCATTGCATTCAAATTTTAATAATTATAATGAATTACTAATATCTCCGAGGACCGAAGGGACGAAGGAGAAACGTTTACAATCGGCTTTCCCACTTTTTTTATTTTATCTATTAAGTGTAACTTTATTGTTTTTAATTTTTCTACCAAATTTTATGGGTGTGAGTACAATATTAATTAGAAAGTTACATATGTGTCCTAAACATTTTAGATTATGATTTTATTAGCATATAATTTTATAGAAGTTTATCATGTATGCAGTATACTTAACTAAAAAAATATACATTAAATTAATTCTTGTACTATAAAAATAAACCATGCAATATGAATGTCCTGTTATAAATAAGTTCTGGATATTACTCTGGTATGGTAGACTTACAGAAGATGATAAGTTGATAACTTGTTCATTTGATCTAAACCACTGTGCATGAATTCTAGTAGTCTGGTCAGAACTAACAGAAACAATATATTTGCCTTCTGGATCCCAAGCAATATCCTCAACAGTCCCAAAGTGACCTCCAATTGTAACTCCAGGCACCCAATTATCATCATTATTCTAAAATTTAAAAGCAACGTATTTAATTAATTTAATTACTAAATATTAAAATATTAATTTTCAAAGTGTACTTTTGTCCATAGATGAAATGATCCATTATGTCCATGAGCCAAAATACAATTGCCATCAAAAGAAAATTTTCCACCATAAAACCCTAATGTATTACCACCAACTTCACCTAACCTTACATAATCAACCCAAAGTCCACTGTTATCATCATAAGCCCAAACTGCTAATGTTTTATCCATTGACACTGAAAGTAACTCTAAACTTTTCCCTGAAATAAAATTATATAATGTACTTATACTATATATAATAAAATAAGCCATACATGAATACAACGAATTATTTTAAATATAACTCAGATTTATATGAATTAAAAATCAGGAAAAGTCAGTAAAATAATGTAAAAATAAAGTATTACAATCATTGCAATCATTTTTTAAGATAATAAAACTTGAATGTATTGACCAAAAATTAGACTTAATTATTGGTATTATTTTATTAGTAATATTAAATTTTAAAAATTTATTGGGATAATCAGATATTCAAATGTATTAATTAATTAAGAATTTATTGTATAAAATAGTAAATTATGTAAAAAAACATTTATATATAATAAAATATGTAAAATAAAAATGATTTTGTTGAGTATTTTATTAAAAATAAATTTTAGGCTTGTCAAAAAAAATGGTAAATTGTACGTTATAAAATAAAATATATATACCTCGCTTGATATTACGTTTCCAATGTACTCCATAAACCCAACCATCGTGGCCTGATATAACAGTTTCTAATTGAATTATGTAGTTGCAAGCAGAACCATCTTGTTTGATAGTACTTAATATTTTACTTTCTAATTTTAATGAATTTATTTCTGTATTTGATTTTAATGTATTATAATTTTCCTCTGTTGAAAATTTCCACAACCTTATTACAGAATCTTGAGAACCACTTGCAAGAAATAGATTTTCTGAATTATCTAAGTAATTAAAAAAAATTAATGTTATAATAATGTGTATATATTTTACAAGCAAATACAAAATCACTCAATCAATAACTAAGTAAAATAAAAATGTGTAATATTTAATTATACAACATAAAAACCAAATTAAAAATAATCAAACTATTTACAAAATAAAATTCAGTGTAATACAATAATTTAAATATTTTTAGATAAAATTAATGACAATGTTTAAAAAAATAAATATAAAAATCTATATATAATCTATTGATTTTATAGACTTATACAGTATATAATAATCAATAATATACAGTATAATTGTTTAAGCTTTAAGCATAATATATACAAATCGTAGTATTAGGTAGATTACTACATAACTATATAATATATTATTAATTAGGTTAACAACTCTGTCATTTTTTTTTTTTACAAAATAAGTAAATTGCATGTATATAATTATTTTTCGAAACTGTATTTTGTTTATATTTAATTGACCTAGATATAAGTTGTAGAATTAAGGTAATATATAGTTTGATTAACAAGAAGAAAAAAGAGAGTCGTGAAAGATGAGTTTTAATATTGATTTTTTATGTACTTTTAATATTTTATTTAGTAGCTTTTGTTACGAAAGTGTGTGTAGTTTTCTAATTTTTGATTGAGTATATATTTAAAACGAGTATACAAGTATATTAAGTATACATTGATAGTAATCGGCGTATCACATATACGATAAAATATATATTCTTTTACCTCATTTAATATAAAAACAATAAATTTAAAATAAATAAATAAATATTTAAATTTATTGATTACCTTCCGAAATGAAATCCAGTGTACGAACCCAATCTTCATGTCCCATTAAACAATGACTGGCGACAAATACAGAGTGGTCAATATTAAAGTCTTTTATATATAACTGTATTCTACTATTTGATAAACCAGAAGCCAATAAAAGAATATTAGTATGAGACAGAAGCGTAATTTTAAGAGACATACATAATATATTGTCTAAATCAATAGTTTGAAAACATTGTGATTTATCTAAAATAAAACAAATATTAAATTAAAAATATAAAATGTTTAGATATTGGTATAGTATTTATTATGTATTATTCAAATGTTTTTGATAAACTCGAAACCAACTTGCATAGTTTCATTATATATTTAGGAATATATTATATAAAAACTTCATTATTCAAAAAAGTAAATCTAAAAATTAAAATTAAAACAACTATGGAGACATATTTTATTTATTGTTTTATTGAATACAATTTATATATAATATTTTAAGTAATAATATTATTTTAAAGACAATGCACATATTTTACTTTTGGATGGAATATATAGCATTTTCAAGTATTTCAGAAAATTCAATAAGTAAAACCTAAAATATTTATCATATTTAATATGAAATGTACATCAATAACATCCTAAATGTATGTCATTGTACCTAAGTTATAAATAATTATTGTCAAATATTATATTATGGCATAAACCTTTAATTACGGTTTATTAGTAACTGTTATTTGTCGTTTGTCCTAGTTGATTATTACATTAAATTATTATTTTAGTTTGTTAGTTTCTATTACATTTGGGTATGGTGTTCTTTTGTGTTTACTAAAAGCTAAAACATAATAATATAGTATAATTATAAACTTTTTATAATACATAAAAATTAAATCTTCTAACATGTCACGTTTTAGAGCATTAGTCAACATATTTGGACGTTATATTTTTTCAACTGCACTAACAATCTTGTTTTGTAAAATTTGAGAAATTAAGGTTGACACAAATATTGTTTTTGTTTTGTTTTAGGGTAATTTTAAAAAACAAGAAATTCAACTAAAGAAGAAATTATACTAATAAAATAATAAATTTAAAGAGTATCTATATAATATTTTTATTTTTAATTTAAATGTCCCCTATTAATTTAAATAATTATTAAAATAAAAGTTGTTTAACTTTTTTTAAAGTCATTTTTAAGATTTTTATGTCATATTTGCATTTTTTCAAAATTTTTAGGTCATCAAGTTTCAGGCTTTAATTATAACTCACTATTATTCCAAACAATACAAACTAGTTCAAACAGTATGAGGTAATTAATATTAACTTACTTTCGTTTTTAAGTTTACTCCAAAGTTTAATAGTACTATCACCAGCAGCAGTAACTATATATAATGTTTCATTTGCGAGTCTTATGGCATCATTAATTGTAACAACATCAGAATGGCCTAAATACATTTTTTATAAACATTTAATTAAATTATAATTTGATGACAAATTATAAATTAATTAATTAAAGAAAAAATTATATATATAATAATAAATTATATCTAAAAATTTAATTTGAATATGTAATTATAAAATTAGATCACAAATATTAAATAATTGATTTAGTAAACATAAAATAATTTAATCATAAACATATGATTAAGGTGAACCAAAAGCTACTATTATTGTAAATAAGTACCTACTTACGAGACTGCAGAGAAAAATGATTTAAAATAATAAAACAGCAATTGAAAAGCACCGAAAATTTACAATTTTGTTTGCATAAATACTATATAAAAATATTGTATATAGTTATTTGTATAAAGTATATACTATAACTTTTATTAATAAATAAGTTACAATTATATTATATACATCATAATCGAGTCAGTTATAACTAAAAATAGCAATAGTTTTGTACAATTTCAAAATATTGAATATAATATCACTTTATTTTTTCATAGTATTCATTAATATGTTTACTTCTTTAGTTAGTAAAGATTAATTTTTTTATTAGCAAATAGTAACATATAATTTTAATAATACATTTTTATTGTAGTTTAAGTGTGCTGAACTTTAAAATCCAATGAATATTTTCAGTCAACATTATAGATGGGATGGTACTCAATATTGATTTTACAAACTAAAAATAATGCTCATATCGATACATCCAACGAAAAAAGTAGTAACTCCATTTTGTCAATTGTTCAGGAGAAACAAAATAAAATTTAAAATAAAGTTCCTATTCTATTTTATTTTTATTTTAAAATTATTTTATTATCTCTTTGGGATAGATGGAAATACAATCATTTTCGTGGTCGATAAAGAAAAAAATCCTTTGTCAGAATGCAATGTTAAAAGTCGTAACTCAAAAATGAAAAAAATTGAGTTACTACCTTTTTCATTGGATGTATCGATATCACATATTCATTTATATGTTATCCATAATATAATTATATACTCATGTATACAATTAAACTATTACAATATTTTAGCTATATTTATATAATTACAATATTATTCATAGAATTATATTTTAATATATATTTATCAATTATAACTCTGATCTATATGTAATAGGGATTAATTTTATTAAATTTATAAATTTAAATTGTATAAGTTATCAGTAACAATATATTCATAATATGTATAATATGTAAAAATACCAATTAGCTTTTCATAACCCTTATAAGATCCTGTAGGTAAGATATCTTCCCATAGTATAGCTGTATTATCAGTAGAACATGAAATAAAATCTTGTCTTTGAGAACAGCTGTCTATATTTTGTACCCACCTAACACAATTTACACGCATTGTATGAGCAACAAATGAAGATATAACGCGTCCATCACTTTCATCCTGAAATGTTTATAAATAAAACTATACATTATGTTTTAAAATTTAGAATGGGTTATTTCATAAAATGTTGATTTTAAAATTATTTAGTATTTTTATTATAGTTATCCCTTTAATTTAACATACCGTAATTTGAGGATCATATAAATGGATAGCATTACAGGAGCCATAAATAACTAACCCATTTGAAGCCCAATCCAAACAATTAGGTGTACTGTTTACTGCAGAAGACAAATAAATTGTATGAACTAATTTATTAATTTGTTCAAATTTGCACATTTTAAAAAAAAAAAAAACTACTAAAATTCAATAAGAATGTTGTTTAAAATATTATTCTAAAGAGTAAGTATCAAATGAATTTTAATATTATAAGTCTAACCAAATAAAAACCAAGTATAAAATGACAAATAATAAATATTGTTTTTTATTTCCATATTCGATGGCTATAATCTGTAAAGCTATGTTCAATGAATAAGCAAAGCGACATTGCACATGTCACCGTGTTATTGTCGGATACATAGATAAGAACATGACAAAAATATCTATGTTATCATGGATGAAAACATGACTAAATATATATTTCGCCATGGATGAGAATATAAAATTCTACAAAATACTACTAACCTAACCTAACATAGTATATTCACAGATTTTTTTTAAAAAAAAGAAACCATCTGTTTTCATAATCTGTGGTATCATAGTCTATGGTTCGTGATAGAAACCTATGATATATTGATATTAACACCATAGATATTAAACATATGTTTAATATTTATGATTAAATCAGACATTTTCATAGGTAATCTGTGATAATAATTACGTACCGTGATTATAGTCAAATATTATAATATACTTATGAAGTTATGAGTTCATCTGTGATAGCACAATATTTATATTTTATATAATATTATAATCTGTTATTATAGACTGTGGTGTAATGTATAAATGATCCATATTCTATTAATCCATTGTCCATAAATAAATTACAAAAAATACGAATAGCTAATAATATATACCTTTTTATAATAGTTAATAGTACAATAGTGTAAACTGTAAAGCATATATTAAGAGTTTAATTTAATTTGTGACGTAGAATTGTAAAGCGTTATAAATAAAAATCGAAAATATTAATGTTAATAAAAATTACTTAGATTATCAATTTATAATGTTAATACTCAATTAAACCTTATAAATTCTATGAAAAAAAAGACGAAAATGTTTTATAACTAATATTTAATTATAATTTACATTAATTATATATTATAATAAGATATTTTACCCATATATTTTGTATATGAGGTATACTATTAATCTATATCTATAAAAATTTAATTTTTTTAATTTTTCACAAAAGCTATTGTGGTTAATTATTATCAATTGGATAAAGGAAAAACATATTTAATTCATATCTTATAGTAAATAATTTATATTTGTAAGACATGTTGCCTAGAGGAAAAAATGGTTATTCCTGGGAATTAAACTCAGGAACTCAAGATAGTAAGGTAACACATTAAGATTAAATATCTACCTTAAAAATTAATTCATTTTACACATCACAGTAACAGCCAACAGAATAATGTTATAACACTATATTTAAGTATAAACAAATTAAACTACAGTATTATCATATAATTTATTATGTTTATATAATGGGGTAAAAACAATTTCAAATTTAATTCTAAATAAAAATTGGTGAATACTTGCAAAAAAAATTAAAATCTATAGATCTTTTTTTTCTATTGAAAACAAATATTTAAAATTAATACCATACCATAATGATTCAATACAATTAGTAATATGTACATATAAATCATAAACAATTTATTGATTTTAAACCATTTTAATGTAATCATATAAACATTCTTATAATATTTTATACTGTATTTTAAGCTTTTTTAAAGAAATATCTTTTGAAAAGACTTATAAAATATAAATTGTAATAATGGAATTGAATTTTAAATTGATCTAGTTTAATTTACTAACACAATTAATACATAAGTATTTTTGAGAAATTATTTGTATGATTATTTTTTAAGTTATTCTACTTTTATACTAAAATTGATCTAAAAATATTGCACAACATTAAATAATTTTGCATACAAACATTTTAAAATGTCTATTTCACAAAACATTTCCCTCTTCTACTTAATATTTGAATTATAATTTTATAATTTATATTTAAAAATCTTCTTGAATTATTAAATTGCTGAAGTCAGTGATCTTATTAAAATATTAACAATATTAAATTAATAAACTAACAATTAAGCATAAAATACTACTTTTAAATATTTTTACGATTAAAGTTTATATTACATTTATAATTTATATTACTATTCTGGCATTTATAATTACAAGTGTTTAATTTAATCAAAATACCTATGAATTTTAATACATTTTAACTAATTTGTTTATTTAATTAGCCATTGCTAGAAAGAGATACTGAAGATCCAGATGTGTTATTTACATCTCATCCTCCGAGTACATCAACATTTGTTGCTGATATGCTTAGTTCACATAATCATAAGATGAATGATCAACACAATCAACTTGATATCATATCCAAATCAGTAAAAACATTAAAAAATGTTTCAGAAGATATTAGTATTGAGTTAGATCAGCAAAATATGTAAGTTAACTATATCCAGTAAAATAATTGGACACAATTTAAATTTAAGAACAATTTATTCTTATAGTTCTTTATTTTATTTATTTTTTTATTATATATTAGGACATGAATATGTTTATAAATTATTAGGACATTGTTTTTTAACATGTTGCATGTATAATTTATATGACATATAATTTATTTATATAAAGCAAATATGATATAGGAGAGGAATTTTGGGATTGAGTTTGAGTACATGTTGCAGAAATGTAGAATATAAGCAATATGCATATGATTGACAACAAACTGCTTCATTTTCATAATAATTTAAATTAATATTATACAATTAAATAAAAAAATTGTATTAATAGATATTAAAAATAACTTATACCTACAATAACTATATAAAACAATTTTTTTTTAGTACACATTAGATAATACATTTTAGCTATGCATATTATTAAAAATGATATAATAAATATATATAACACATATGGTCCCTATTTACCATACCAGAAAATACAATTTCCAGATTCTGAGCGAAGCAAGGAATGTATTGGTTATACAAAGATTTTTTTTTTTTATATCTGAAGATACTTTTTCGGGCAGTAATTACGGTCAGATTATCACAATTAGGGTATGCTTTTGGTAGCAAATTGCATCTAGATGGTACTTTATTTATTTCATTTTTCGAATTTCTCAAAAGTATTTCCTTGGGAGAAGAAAAAAACTGCCAAAAAATGGCGGAAAATCGGCAAAATGTACGGAATTCGTGCATTTGGACAAAATTGATTTTAGGCTTTTCCTGATAACTAATGCAATTTTGAACGTAGGTACTTTAAATTTTTTTTGAATTTCCTCATAGGTAGTTTACTTACATGGTAAACTTATAGAACGATCTATCAATATAATATATTATATTATATTGTGTTTTGCTCAGAACCGTATTTTCTAATGATCTATCATTGCATTCAAATCTTTATTATAATAAACCACCAATTTCTCCGAGGACCCAGGGCCATAGCAAGAGGTAACAGCGCTCCTGGCAATGGTGTATAATAGATAATGAATTAAAATTAAAACTCATTGGTTTAATAGGTTAAGTGTTATAATATTATTAAAACCATGCTTTCATCTTTTAAACTTTAATATATGTTAATATAGTACTGAAAAATTGTATTTGTATTTCTAAATATCAATAAATTTGTGTCTTTTGCAATACTGCATCCATGGCAAAAAAGCCGGCACCTGGCTACTACTCTGCAAGGACCGAAGGAACAAAGGAGGAACATCCTAAATCGACCTTACTAATTTTTTTATAATATTCCATCTTAATTGTTTTTAAAGGACAAAATCAAACCTTACATAAAATTCTCCAAAATTTTAATAAATGTGAATTATGTTATATCAATGTTATTTTTATCTGTACTTTTTTTCTATTCTCATTTCTAAAATATTGCCTGATTTGGCAATGAATAATAATAAATAAATAGTATGTTTTGTTAGAAAATAATATTTCATTTTTATTTACGTAATACAACTTTAATACTTAATTTTAAAATTTTAGTTATGTTTAGTGCCATATCTAGGCATTGGTAAGGTGAGCAATTGCCAAGGGCGTAAATGTTATATTTTATTATTTTAAAAATTGTATATTATATAAAAAAATAATTCATTTTCATCTATTACTTACCAAGGGCAAACACAAAGCTAGTTATGGCACTGTTTATGTGACTATATAAAATAAATAAGTAACTTATGATGGTTTGATTTAATTTTTTTAGAATGCTTGAAAATTTAAGTACTGAATTGGACAAAACAGAATCTAGACTGGACACAGTATCAAAGAAGGTAGCACAAGTACTCCAATTATCTGATGGTAATTTAAATTTAAATGCTCTTTCAAATATAAAAAAAAATTACACACATTTAATAAACAATTAATAATTGTATAATATAATGTAAAGTTTGAAACATAATTATGTATATAATGTATCAAATGGCAAAATTGCTAATTTATGCTTTGATTATATTAATCTTTAAAAATAAATAATGCAAAAAAGAATCTTTTTTCCCGTATCGAACTCGTGATGGTGACTACTGTATATGACGCGTTTATCATTGATTATAAAAAAATTATTTTTCAAAAAAAAAATTATTTAGGTATTTAAAATAACATTACCTAAATGTCTTTAAATTACTTTAAATGAAAATAACTCAAAAACTATTGTTTTCCGCAAATTTTCGTTTGCATCATTGTTTCTAGAACACTAAAATTCATGTTTCAAAAAAAAAATAGCAAAATTCAAAGGGGTAGCTAAAGTAAATTTATGCCCATTTTTATTCCTAGTATCCTCATAATTTTTATATTTTTATACACAAGTGGTATTCAAACTTTTTCATCCCATGGCTCCTCTGTGTCTTTAATATTATGGCGGCTCATAAATTATGACAAAAAATGTTAATATTAATTTATATATGATAATCATTTTTTTTGGTAGAAATAATGGTATAATTATCACAAATAGGGTTCCTTTTCCGTACAAAATTTAATTTATACCCCGCACCATTTAAGGATGGTTAAGTTAGGTTCGGTTAAAAAAGGTACAATTTTGCACAAGTACAATTCGATTCACGTACTCGAAATCCCGAACAATGCCGACATATCACGAATGAAAATGACTTTTTCAAAGTCAGCGCTGCCTTTATACCATTAATTATAAAATAGACATAAATATACATTATAATATAATCGATATATTGATAACATAACAATTTATTAACCAATATTGAAGTTAGAATTTCCAACATTAATAGTAAAAATATTCTATTATTAGAAACGCCATCATAAGTTACTCCTCACACGTTTCATAATACTAGTCGGGACTCGGGGGTACCACCCACCACCTTGCAACCCTATACACCCCATATAACCCATCAACCTATGGAAAAGGTACTGCTCTGCACCCTTTCTTCACTAGCGCTCCACAGTGGTCGCATCCCAGAAGTAGTATCCAAATATTAACATTGCATCTGTCTATTCTATAATCAATGCTTTATACGTATAAACTGATCCGAATGCATACGCTACCACTATCGCTGATGACGGCAGTCAGCGTTATTACATATTTCTGTGGTATTGAAGAGGAACTTGATAGGGTGAAGTGTGGAAATGCGCAAAACCGACTAATTTTTGTCCTAACCTAACCTAACCTTTTTTAAATGGGACAGAGTATAGTTGGTACCTAGTTATTTTTATTCTATGGTTGGTATTTTATTTAGCTCATTTTTCGAATTTTTCAAAAAATTTTCTATGGTAGAGGAAAAACTACTAATAAATGGCAGAAAATCGGCAAAATTACGGGTTACGTTATTTAAAATTTTTTTATATCATGAATACTAATTGAGTTTTGATTCTAAGGCCTTAAAAATTATTTTGAGTACTATCTAAGCATTGATTAATTTACAGAGATGGGAATTTCAACTCTTTTAAGAAATTCAACTTCTACAACTCAATTTACCTAAATGAGTTGAATCATCAAATCAACTCACAACTCATAACTATTTAAAATACATACATAGCTTAATAGTTAAAATTTGAATAGTTCTCTTAAATCATGATTCATAACTTGCAAACAAACGTGAATAACCAAAAAGTTTTACACATGTATTAGATATTCACATATTTTTATACAATATATATAATTAAATGAAAACAAAATTATATAACATACATAAACTAGATAGTTAACTTTTATAGTATTTAAACTGAAATGTTATTTATTGATTGTTAAATTCCTTTATAACACTATAATAGAGGTACTGAATTGGCTAGTGATAAATAAGGTTTAGGTAAGTATAGAATACATATGAATTGAATGAGTTGCTATATTTTTGCAAGTACATGACTTGCCAAAATTCAGTCAATTAGGAACTCTTTAAAATTCATTTTAATCAGTAATCATTATGGTGACACTGAGTCAAGTGAATTGCTGATCTGGTTCGCATTGATTCAACTCATTCAACTCGCATTAGTGAATCAACTGTTTGAATCAAATAACTTATGAACTACCCACCTTAAAAATAATATTTTATATAATTAATCAATGCTATAAGTAATTGTAATATACACGTGTGGTAAAATTTTGGAACGGATTGGTTAATTTTCTGGCTAAATATTAAGTTTGAAATTTTTTTCAAAAATGTTTATGCAATTTTAAGTTCAACGGTTTAAAAATTTTATTGGAGCCTATTCATATACTACTTAATCTTTTTACAAAATATTTTGATAATCATAAGTAACAATTTTTTTTATAAGCATTTAAAGTTAAAATCTTTAATAGAATTGAATATTATGATATTTTATGTATTTTTAATAGTATGAAAAATTTTTTCGGGTAGAAATAATGGTCCGATTGCCACAAATAAGGTATGCTTTCTGTAGAAAATTGCATCTATAAAACTATCAACTATCAATTATCAACCTATATAGTCTCTATCAACTTTTTTATAGTTGATACTTTATTTAGTTCATTTTTCGAATTTTTCAAAAGTTTTTCTTAATGAAAAGAAAAACTACTAAAAAATGGCTTAAAATTGGCAAAATTATAGTATTTATCTTTTAAATGTTTTATTTCATGACTAACTCCTTGAGATTTGATTGTTGAGACTTGAACATTTTTTCGAATATTAACATAGGTAATTTACACACGTGGTAAAATTTTGGAATGGATTATTAGTATAAAATATTGTAATTCATTGAATTTCGCTCAGTATCGTATTTTCTGATGCAATATTATTGCATTCAAATCTTAATTATAATAAACCACTATTTTCCCCCAGGACCGAAGGGGCAAAGGAGAAACGTCCAGAATCAACTTTTCGACTTTTGCTTTTATTATCGTTTCATAATTATAATTATCAACATTACATTAATTTTGTATTCCTATTCTTTTATGACAGCTTCTAAGTCCCTCAAATATCCACTTTGAATACCTCTGGGTCTGGTATGCATAATACAAATTTGTATCAATAAATAACATACAAACATTACTATGTGAATAGTGTACACTGTAAAGGTAATATTTATTAGGGTATATTATTAATATAGGCACATTGCACATGTAAATTAATTTTTATTATATTATAACATTTATATTATAAAACTTGTTTCAGACCGAAGACAATGGATGGCAATTATCATTTTAATGGGCATTATTTTAATAACCATTGTTTTATTAATTATTTTGTAATAATGTTTAAACATTACATTTAGTTGAAAAAATATAAGACTGATTTTACTTGTTGTTATAATTAATAAACATAAATCTAATAGTATATAATATAATAATTAACTATAAAACTTATATTTACTAATAAAAGTATTATACTATTGGTATAATATATATAATACATAGTCTGTCCGAAAAGTAATGTCAGTGATTTTATTGTGAAGCGATTATTCTTCGTAACACAATCGGACCGATTGGAATTTATGGAGGGTGAAGTCAAAAGTCAGCGTTTGACTGTTGTGGCCAGTTATCTCTGACTGTCCGAAGAGTGAACGAACTTATTTTTGTTTCTCGTGCAAACCTTTAACTTTGTTAAATATTCTAAAATAATGTCCTTTCATAACAGTTTTCAAAAATGGTAACAGAAAGAAATTAAGATCACGTCCAAACAATGGTGGTCGCTTTCACACAAGTCCAGTGGTACTGGATCTTGGGGGGGGGGGATAAATATATCGGGGAGCAAATTATAATTTTGTCCCTCTGAAAATTTGTCATCATAGTTATACTTAAACATTTTAGAGTTATAGTTTATTTTTAATTTAATTTTTATTAGTTTTAATATTTATATAATATAATATGTAATAAAATGAATTTTGAAAGTTGTATAACAAATAAAATTAAAAAATATAAAACATTAAAATTGTTTTTAATTTTATATTCAAAATTAAATTAGGTAAATAGGACTATTAGTTTAATCTACAAAATAGTAGTTAAACCTATTTTCAAAAAACAAGAAGTATTTGTATTTTATTTTAATATACTATATATCATGATTTTCCTTAAATTTTTGCTCCCCGCCACAAGAAAAATAGTTTCTGCGCCACTGCACAAGTCTCAAAATTCCAGGCACAATTTTTGGTTGCTGCTTCATTGCTGATATCTTCACGGCCTTCAAAAAGTCTTTATGCACCGAACTGAATATATGGAACGCATATTACATATAACTCCTGATATGAAAAATGTCTTCGATGTGTAGGCTGTCATTTTGATTCTGTAACTCGTAAGTTGTTTATTATTTATTAGTTTATTACCGCATAATCTATATCTATATTCATGGCATTATTAATTCATTTCTATTACATTATTTTCTTTGAAAAATAATAACATATAAATATATACAATATATATATATATATATATTGTGTCTTCCATGCAAATGAATCAATATGATGACGCCCGGTAGTAGTCCAATTTTTTTGGTCCTATACGCGTTCCATACATTTAGTTTAGTAACTTTATATTACCGAAAGACTAGATTCCAACAATTATCTGCATTGTGGCTTGCACGGGAAACGGAAACAAATTCAATGGAATAGCATGTTCTTACTATCAGAATAGTTGACTTTACCAACCATCAGAACCAGTCCAGTCACACTATGACATATAGTCGTTTCACAATAAAATCCATGGACGTAACTAGGGGACAATTGGTAGGGCTTAGCCCTATCTAAACCATATTTAGCTTTAGCCCTTCCTAAAATATTTTGATATTTTTAGTTTTTATACGTGATTATTAAAAAAGTATGTATTAAGCTAAATTCCTTACTAAAAGACCCTAGTTAAGTCTATGATAAAATCACAGACATTACTTCTTGGACAAACCTTGTATTAATCATGACAAAATAGATCTAATTAAAATAAATCTATTTTGTCTCATTGCATTAATAATTAATTTTATGACTTATAGTTATATGTATTTTATGTAAATTTTAATATTTTGATGTCTACTGTCTAGTATAAATTAAATTATTAAATTATTATTTATGGCTTTTTATTGAATTATACTTGATTCTTATTCTAAAATAAAGTATTGCTTTTTTTTGTAAAGTATTTTATAAAATTAGATACCTATCTATAATAGATATTGATTGAATGAGGCTTAGGTCATTGATTATAGAATAATTTATTCTATAATCAATGCTTAGGTGAATGGTTTAAGCCAGTGATATTCAAACTGTGCATTGCTTCTCCCAAGTGCGTCTTGTGCGTTGGTCAAGGGAGCCGTGGCATAAAACATGAAAACAAAATTAATATAAAATTTAAGAAGAGAATTATTAAAATAAGGGTGTTATTGTTGACACGTGTGACATGCCCTTAGATAATACGTATATAAATACGTGTCACATGAGCTGAATTATTTTTAGTATTTATATTGTATCCGTTAATCAGTATTGTCGCACTAATAATATTAGTAATACTTACGTAACTTTACACGTGACATCTTGTCAAAATAGATTGTTTTGTCATGAGTGACATTATATTTGCCGGTTTTTGTGAAAAGTTGTGTTTTTTATTAAAAAAAAAATGATTTATTTGGTTAAATTGTTGTTTCCATTAGTTAAAAAGCACCAATATGGAAACGTTTTTAACTAGAGGTAAACGAGAATATTCGGAAGTAGCTGCTGATAGTACAAAATTTGAGAGAAAACTAAATTGCTGTAAATATGACGTAAGTGACATGGATTATGGATTTATGTATACTGTAGTGGGGAATGAAGAATGCCCACAGTGTGTAATTTTTTTTAAAGTGATAGCTGTTAGAAGCATGTTACCCAATAAAATGAAACGTCATTTGGAAACAGTTCATTGAATTTTGATAAACAAACCACGTGAGTATTTTGAGTCAAAGTTGAAAGCAATGTTTGCAAAAGTCAATTTTTGCTAAGTAAGCTACAATCCCATCTGAAGCTTTGCTTTCGTCTTACAAAGTAGCTTATCGAATTGCTAAATGTAAAAAAAAACCGCACACTATCGCGGAACAGCTCGTTTTACCAACAACAATGTATATGATGACAATTATTCTTAGAGAAGCTGCTGCTAAGCAATTGACTAGTCAATTAACGAGGTAAAACGAGCTGTTCCGCGATAGTGTGCGGTTTTTTTTACATTTAGCAATTCGATAAGCTACTTTGTAAGACGAAAGCAAAGCTTCAGATGGGATTGTAGCTTACTTAGCAAAAATTGACTTTTGCAAACATTGCTTTCAACTTTGACTCAAAATACTCACGTGGTTTGTTTATCAAAATTCAATGAACTGTTTCCAAATGACGTTGTCATTGCGCCATTATTAGATAGGTACTGATACTAGTCGCAGAGTACTCAATTTGTTTGAGGATACCAACGAACAGTTGATGGAAAAATTGAGGCGCAAATATTTTTCAATTCAATTGGATGAAGCCACTGATACACATAATGATGCCCATCTAATCTGCTACGTTAGGTTGATAGATCTTAGTATTTTTCACGAGGACCTCCTTTTTTGTCGAACTATTACTGATCAAGCTATAGAGCTAGACTCTGATAAAATTTTCAAATCGAAAAACAAAACATTACAGGAAATATTAAACATTTTTGGAAAAAAGTTAAAAGCTCAATATTTAGTCGGAAATTCAACTAATTATTTCAAAAATGTTTTCTATAATGTAGAACACTTATGTTAACACTCAAAAAAAGTGGCAAGTCCTTACCATCAATACTCAATAAGTTATCACGGAATATAAAAAATCAATATTTAAATTAATTTTGCTCATTTTTAGTAGTTTTTCTTCTCCCAAGGAAAAACTTATGAGAAATTCAAAAAATGAGATAAATAAAGTACTAACTAAATGCAATTTTCTACCAAAAGCATATCCTAGCAAAACCATTTATTTCTACCCAAAAAATGTTTTTAAACACACAAAAAAACATCTTTGTAAATCCAATATCCTCCCTTCGCTCGGAATCTAAAATAGTCCATGGAGAAAAATAAAATGAAACAGAAGCAGTGGTACAACGAAATCTTAAATTTTGGGGGTGCTACAATTACTAATGCCATGAGGGCTTTGCTATTATTAATAATATATAGTATAGCCTATGTATGATAGACTAAATACATGTTTATAATTAAAAATAATAAATACATAACTGTTTAAAGAATCAAACCAAATAGATAAGATACTTGAAGATTAATTGATAGTTGGGGGAACTATAGCAGCTTTTAGTTACGCCATTATACGAAAAATGAAATGGTTCACTGTAGAACCTTGGAAATTAGGCTTCGATAGTGAATATGTAGTATGGAACTTATGGTTATTTCCAATAAGAAAAAATTTAAAACGCATTTTTGCTAAAAGATTTGTGTTATTATTTATTATCGCGATTAGTTATCACGAAATTAAAATAATGAAACCGTTATTTTGCCGATTTTCGAGAATTTTTACTTTAAAAGTCTAAAAAAAAATTGTCAGTCACGATTTTCAAAATATTTTGTAAAAAGATTAAGTAGTATATGATTAGACTTCGATAAAATTTACAAAGCGATAAATCAAAAATTGCCGGAAATATTAAATATTTTTGGAAAAATTTTCAAAGTTCTATACTGGGCCAAATAATCAACCAATCCGTTCCAACATTGTACCACATATGTATATTACCTATGCTAATACTCAAAAAAATTTTAAAACTCAATTATTTATTACGAAATTAAAAAATTTAAAATAACAGAAACCGTACTTTTGCCGACTTTCTACCATTTTTTTGGAGTTTTTCCCCTCCCAAGGAAAAATATTTGAGAAATTCGAAAAATAACCTAAATAAAGTACCAACTAGATGCAATTTGCTACTGAAAGTATACCCTACTTGTGGTAATCGGACCATTATTTCTACCCGTAAAAGTGTCTTCATACTTATAAAAAAATAAAAAATAAAACAGTTTTGTAAAACCAATACATTCCTCGCTTCGCTCAGAATCTAAAAGTTTGATTACCACTGATCTAAACACATATTTTAGCACACGAGTCTATGATTCGACCTAGATTGGACTAATAGCCAGGGGCGTAATTGTGGGTGGAAGGGCAAACGGTGGAACTTGCCCCTCTAAACTTCATCGGGAAGCGGCAAAAGTATCATTTTGCTCCCCCCTTCCCAAATAAGTCAACAGTTCATTAGTAACAAATTAAAAATGTGTTTAAATATGGTTGACTGTGATTTTTTAAACTTATTATTATTAACATGTATTAGCATTTTTGGTGAGTATTTTACTTTGCCTCCTCTATTTTTTTACCCAGTTACGCCACTGGTCTAAATCATAAGTTTAGGTCTGTTACAATTAACTGGAAAAAAATCATTTGATTATCTAAAACATTATGTTTTAACATATTCGATACCTTTGATATGTAATAATTGTTACTGATTGTTAAATGGGGAACTTTAGATTTTCTAGTGCAAAAATAGCCAACTATATCCTCAGGATTCTACTAGACGATTAGACAAATCTTTTGACAGACAATCACTAGACGAATAAACAATAGCACATTAGTAACATACTAGCATACTACCATTCTTGTGGGGGGGCAAAAATTTAAGGAAAATCATGATAATATATAGTATATTAAAATAAAATACAAATACTTATTGATTTTTATAAAATAGGTTTAATTACTATTTTGTAGATTAAACTAATAGTCTTATTTACCTAATTTAATTTTTAATATAAAATTAAACACAATTTTAGTATTTTACATTTTTTAATTTTATTTATTATACAACTTTTCAAAATTCATTTTATTACATATTATATTATATAAATATTAAAAATAATAAAAATGTAATTTATATTTAAACTATAACTCTAAAATATTTAAGTATTAAGTGTATGACTATGATGAAAAATTTTCAGGGGGGCAAAATTATAATTTGCCCCCTGACATATTTAACGGGTGATCGAATGCTCCCTCTGCCCCCCCCCCCGCACCGGTAATACTGCTATCATTACAACTTGGTGGAGGCGGCGGTCTTCCTAATACTATTTTTTTATTTCGGAGACGTTCCTCGATAAATTGTACTTTTACTGGTAATTACTGGTATTTACTTTAACTTGGTGATTACCTAATCTAACCTACGTAATATTAATTTTGGTTTTGGAGACGATCCCCTATACATTTTATTTTAGATTCTGAGCGAAGCGAAGAATGCATTGGTTTTACGAAGATGTTTTTTTTTTTTTTTTTAATGTATGAAAACACTTTTTTGGGTAGAAATAATGGTCCGACTCCGATTACCACAAGTAGGGTATGCTTTCGGTAGAAAATCATGTCTAGATGGTACTTTATTTAGCTCATTTTTCGAATTTCTTAAAAGTTTTTCCTTGAGAGGGGAAAAGCTATCAAAAAATGGCGGAAAATCGACAGAACTACGGTTTCTGTTATTTAAAATTTTTTTAATTCGTAATAACTAATTGAATTTTGATCATAAGACTTGAAACTTTTTTGAGTGTCAATATAAGTGTTCTACATTATAAAAAAAATTTTGGAATGGGTTAGTTGATTATTTGGCCACGTATAGAACTTTGAACTTTTTTCCAAGAATGTTTGATATTTCCGGCAATTTTTGGTTTATCGCTTTGAAAATTTTATCGAAGTCTAATCATATACTATTTAATCTTTTTACAAAATATTTTGAAAATCGTAACTGACAATTTTTTTTTTAAGGCTTTTAACAACTAAAAATCGGCAAAATTACGGATTCTATTATTTTTAATTTTTTATTCCGTGATATCAAATTAGGTTTTGATTGTAGGGATTTAAAATTTTTTTTAGTATTAACATATTAACGTAGTATATAAGTGAGGTATAATTTTGGAATGAATTATTAATATTCAGAATCGTATTTTCTAATGCAATATTATTGCATTCAAATCTTAATTATAATAAACCACTAATTTCTCCGAGGACCGAAAGGACCAAGGAGGAACGCCTAAAATCGACATTCCCACTTTTTTCTTTGATTTCATTTTCGCTCTCTAATTGGTTGGCCAGCGGCGGATTGGGCCGCCGGGACACCGTGAGAATTCCCGGTTGGCCGAATAATAAGTTATAATTTTGGACCGATATTCATTTACGTAATTAATAAGTATTACGTAAATATAATAAGTATAAAAAAGTATGTGGTTTGAACATTCAATCGAATAATAATTATTTTCTACGTTGGTCGGCTACAGCCACAGCCTGTCACAGAATGAAATATATTTTATATTATACATAATATAGCCGGCATCAGGACTGGTCCAGGTTGGCCTGCGGGACTGCGGCCCACCCTGAAATCTTCTCGACCCCTGACTGGTCCACCCTGTATAATTTCAAAGTATCGTTGTTAGCGATTTTTGTTACAACAGTGGCAATCTCTCCAAATCAGTGGCCCTTCCAGACAAAAAGTTCTGATGCCGCCACTGAATATAGCTATAGTAGTAATATTGTTGCCTTTACTATTCTAAAAACAAATTTTTCGAAATATTAACTTAATTGAACTTAAATGTTATTTTCCTCATCAATTTAAGAGATTAACTACTTATATGATATTAAATACTAATTACAAATAACATATGTAATTAATTTTGAGTCGTAGTTTTGCCAAATAATGACGAAACCTAATCATCCACCCACCCCTTTTTAACATGAAAAAGATGCTTCATAGGAACGCCCCTGTCGCCACCACTGGTGATGTATAAACTAATATAATATTAATATAATGCTTATATTTTAAAACTGTTCATATTATTATTATTAATGTTTAATACGCGTTGTTTTTTACAAGCCTTTATTACCATATATTTAAATCATTATATCCTATTGTCAAACATAAAAAAATTAGTAAATGATAATTAAATATTAATATTAATTTAAAAGTTAAATTTAGTATCATATTATTATATTATTTATAATAATTCATCAATATACACAATATTATGTCGAATAAAAAAAAGTACAAATGGTCCGACTTTACCGTAAATTCCCGAGTCGAAATTTTTAATCTATCCACCGCTGTTGGTGGCACTCGTTTAACTATTTTGTCATCTATAACAAAATTCCCCACATTGAAATGAAGTATTTTTATTTATAATTTATTTGTATTACTATTATATAAGTAAAATTGGTATAATTAAGCTAGGCGTCCACTAGGTCGATGCGGCGTAGCATGGACTTTATGAGTGACTTCCGTTCATAAACGCGCGGTGCGGTTTTAAAATTTCAAAATATAATAAAATTAAAGTATATTTAAAATATTCTTTTACACAAATTCTAGTATTTATTAGATAATTTAGTCATTTAGGTGAATATAAATATTAATGAGTAGGGTTATAAAAATTAATTTTTATAAAGAGTTATTTTATACTTAATGTGATTAATTTTCAACTTACCTTATAAATTTATATTATTTATATTAATATTATTAAAATAAATATTTAGTACCTTCAACTTGATTAAAACCTAAACACGTGTCACAATATGACTCCGAAAATACCCGACAGAAGACGAATGTGGAAATATTAGCCTTAAGCTGGGCATCCATCCACTAGATCGGTCATTTGGTGCGGCGTGGCACCGTACTCCAATAGTCACCGGAGCAACGAAGAGCGACGCCGCGCCGACTTCCCAGTGGACGTCCAGCTTTAATGGGTGAATAACTGCTGTATGTGTAAAAATAATAAGAAAAAAGCGGGACGGTCCTTCATTCCTTGAAGATACTAGTATTTTATTGTAATTAAAATTTGAATACAATGATATTTTATCTGAAAATACGATTTTGAGCGAAACTCAATAATTTACAATATTGAATATAATACTGATAATCCGTTCTAAAATATTACCACTTTGGTTAATTACCTATGTTAGATCTCAAAAAAATTTCCTATATCAACATTTCATTAGTTATAAAAAATTTTAAATCAATTTCGTCTAAATTACGATTTCCGTCAATTTTTCTGTTTTTTCGTAGTTTTTCCTCGCCCAAGGAAAATGAGCCAAGTAAAGTACCAAGTAGATACAATTTGTTATCGAATGCATACTTTATTTGTTGTAATTGACATATTAAGATATTTTTGTCTGTGATAGCAGCTATCCTATAATGACGCATTATGGCCTACGAGCAGCCGCAGTGTCTATATATTATTGTATCATAAGACCGTGCACAGAATAGAATAAATTCTAGATCATATTATACGCATGATCTGAGATTCTGAGGAATAAATTTAATGATATAACGATAATATTATAAGACACAAGTGACCTACTCCAAATGGCGACATCCACGATTTCAACATATTTAATGCCAACCTGTAGTTTATTATTTATATTTGTCATAATATTTAATTTACGCGCAATACACACGCACGTTGTTTCCCGCAAAAGCGGTAACATTTTTTTTTTTTTAAAACACATTTTTGTACACCAAATACTCAAAAGCTGTAGGATTTTGATAAACCTCCATTGTTAACTTTCATATATATATACTGACTATAGATTATATTTTATATAGCATTACAGACTTACAGTATTAGTATTGATAAAATATGCTAATTATACATGCATATTTTATCAATGGTATTATTATACTGATGGGGTTTTTTTTACGAAATAGAAGAGTTTGTAATCGGTCATGCGTTTACTAAAGGATGTGTGCAATGGGCATTATAATTTTTTAGTCAATAACACGATTAAAGGTAATACGATTGATTATAGAATAGACTATTCTATGATAATAATATCTTATTCGTGGGGTCAATAGATGCCGCATTGAAGCGTTGCCCCGTTGATATAATTTACGAATACTCTAATTGTAACATAATTTTTTGTAGTGCGTGCGCATCTGACTTCTGGCATCTCATTCGTTACTACCTTATCGTGTATAATTTTGCGATTAGCATATTTTAGTATTTATTATTTTTAAACCGTGTATAAAACCCACAAATTTGTCTTTAACCTTATAAAATATACATTTTAGTAATTCGTATTAATAAATTTGAATAATTAGTATTCTTTTAAAACAAAATTATCATTAAAAAAGTCATGGATGAAAACATATTACCAAACAATTGTAATTATCAATAACAAAAATATCGATATATCGCAATAAAACGATTTTTTTGCTATCCCTAATCAAGTATATTATACATATATATATATATATTTTATTATTAAATTATAATATTAGATAAGAGTATAAGCTATAGGCTATTAATAATTATAAATTAATCACAAAAAAACAAGTTAATTGTATAATGTATTGTAATTATAATGCATTATTGTTTCTTTTTTATTAGCGCAGTTATTCTTCTCGCTGACTAGTGTTTATTTGTTTAATTGACTTAAATCATTTTAAAATGTGACACATTCGCAAGTGATATTAGTAAAATTATGAATGAAGAGAATATAGGTACTGTGGATATATTAAAAAAGCAGTTTGAATCTTTCCAATGTTCCAAGAACTCTTTACACGGGTTGGAAGAGAAACGACATGAAAAAAATGTGAACAAAAGAAATGTTAAAAGAACTCCTGCGTTTCGACGAGATGTAAACATTTCAAATTCAAGAAAATTAGTGGATCTTTCACGGGCATTGGCGGTAACTAATAATGTAAAACAATTTACTAATAATAATTTAAACACAAGTGAGTGTAATAAAATCTTACAAATCGATTATCATAGTTATAATAGTAACAACTTAAATCAGAAAGTGCATATGGACCCATTTTCAACAAATGTTAAAAATCAATTTATACCCGACCAAAAAATTCGTGTTCAATGTTTGAAAAATAAACTAGAAAATAATAGTGCTACTGCTTGTAAACCAAAAGTTCCAAAATTTAATATTGAAAATACACTGAAAACATCTTTACCGGGTGGTCCACCTCCAAAAAAACCACCAAGAACATTTGCACATGATAAACAAATTGATCAAGAACTACCCTTTAAATACGTAATGGAGTCTTATAAAAATTCTAAGTCAGATCCAAATAGGATGTTAAAAAAATTAGAAAAATTTATAACAGATAATTCTCATACATATGGAGTCAAAGATGAAAAAACTGCTGAACAAGATACTAATTCAAAAAAACAAACTAAATTATTTAATTTGGCAAATTCTATAAAAAAATTAGAAAATGTTGATTTATATGATAATCCAATAAATGTATACCATACAGATGAAGATAATTATTTAACAACAAAGTTGTATCATAATGTTACTGAACATATATATGATGAACCATTTTTTCCACAACCAAACCCAAGGCTAAATATTAACGGTACTAATAATAATTGTCATAATGAGTGGGTTTGTAATTCCAATAAATCTAATCTCTATTATATGGTAAGTTCTAAATATCAATTAAAATAATTCTTTATTTAATTATTTATTTATCACTTTATATTTTATAATAAATGTATTATACATTTTTTATACCTATGAATAATTAATGTATAACTTCACTTTTGAATGTATTTCTCTATATTCTGTAGTCTACTGCAATTAATGATCAAAATTGTGAAAATAATTTGCAAGAATCTAAATCATATTTGACAAATGACACTTTAAATGATGAATTGGATTCTAGAGTTAACAAAAATATGTCTATTAGGCATGAAAAAAATAAAAAAGTATAATATTATAATATTAATTTTATTTGGACTAAATATTTATAATATATTATTTTTTAAGATTCAAATGATAGTAAATGAAGCTTATGGTACATTTATTAAAGTTCATGAAGAAAGTGATTCAGAATCATTATCTAATAATGAAAATAGTTCTAGTGGATCAATAAATAATCTAACTGGTAAGTAAATATGTTTACTTACACATATCTCAATTGATAATCAAAAAGCACTTCGAACGATATGTCCTATCTAAAAGCAAATAAATCATATTTTCTAATGAAAGATTTGTTATTATTTGTGCACTTCGAAAGAAGATGTTAATTTTGTATAAAGATTTAACAGTGTAATTAAATATTGCTTATAAAATTACATACTACTTACTAAATCTTAGTTCAAATATGTCTGTACTTTTACTGATTTTTTAAAAAAACACCCGTTTAGCGTAAAGTTATGTACTCTTTCCAGTAAAATTTCTCTGCACAAAAAATTTTCACAGAAATAGGCAAACTATTTTAACTGAGAGCTATAAAGCATAACTCAAAATTATAGGTAGGTCAATTAAATGTATTAAAGTATAAGTATTATATATTTATTTTATTAATTTATGGGTTAAAGTTTATCCATCTGCAATACATTATGAACATAGTCAATATATTTGTTTATTAATATATTACTTCCGATTTATTTATGATATGTAGGACTAAGAATTCTACATAGAATTTTTAGATAAGATTTGTGATGTTGATTATTTTATTATCATTTCTATTATTTATATTAAAAATAGAATATAATTTGTACATGTTTTATACGAGGGCTATTTCAAAATCAACCTCCGTAGTGAAAAATATTTTTTTAAAAAACCAAAAACATTAATTTTTTGCACAAAATAGATTTATTAACATCTAAATTATTTTTTTACATAGTCTCCGTTTAAATCTATACATTTGTGGTAACGTGGGACAAGCTTTTGTATACCCTCCATAAAAAACGGTACTGCCAGTGCGTTGAGGCATTAATTCATACCATTCATAAGTTCCTCATTACTAACTTAACTTGTGGTTACCCAACTAACCTAACCCAAGCTTTCAGACACGATTCTTTATATAGAGTAATTTGAGAAATTTCGGAAAATCTTGTTGCAAGTTTTGAAATTGTAAAACGCCTGTTTTCTCGAACAAATTGGTCAACTTGGTGAATTATGTCGTTGGTTATGATCAATTTGCGCCCTTGTCCCCCTTCATTATGCACATCTGTTCGTCCGTTTAAAAATTGTTTACACGAATCACGTTCTGAACCATTATTCATCACCGTATTGCCATAAACAACACATTACCGACGATGAATTTGAGCTGCGCCATTTACTTCGGTTTGCAAAAAACATATTACACTTTGCACCTCACAGGCGGCAGGAGATAAAATTGTATTCTCTATGTTAAAACGGCAACTATTGGAAAAATACTAAACAAAAATGGTCTAAACTTGTCATATTATTAGAGAATAATGTACTGGTTGCGATATGCAGAAACACGTCACCAAAGTGCACGTATGTAATGAATTGTAACATATAGGAGGTTGATTTTGAAATAGCCCTCGTAATTATAGTTCAAGTTTTTAACCAAATAAACATGTTTAAAATACAATGTTAAGTTAGGTTACAAAATATATTATAAAGTTCATTATTATGAATTATATATATTTAATCTGATATTATAGTAGTATAATTCAATTAATATAGTTTATTATGTTTATATGTAATATAGTTATAACTAGGGCTCCCTTCATGCCCTAAAAAACTTTAAAATATGCATGCATTTATGTATTAAAAAATTACTAAATATGCTATTAAAAAGCAGGAAGATCAATTTTATAAACGTTTCACCTTCGTTCTTTCAGTCCTTAGAGAAATTAGTGGTTTAATATAATTAAGATTTATATGCAATGATATTGCATTCAAAATACAATTTTGAACAAATCTTGATATAATACAATATAATATTATAGTGATTAGCTGTTCCAAAAGTTTACTACATGTGTAAACTACCTATAAAAAACTTAAATATTTCAAGTACCTACGTTAATAATTGCATTGGCTATGAAAAATCTAAAATCAATTTAACTTTGGTACTTTCGCTAAATAAAATACTAACTAGATGCAATTTTCTACTGAAATCATACCCCAGTAATGATTATACTTAAATAAAATTTAATATTCAATTATCTTAAATATTTGAATTTTAAAAGCTTCTAAAAAAAAATTGTGATTTACGATTTTCAAAATAATTTTGAAATAGGTTAAGTATTATATAAGTATTAAACAAATTTTTAGTCTTTAAACCCAAAATTGAAGGTAATATTAAATATTATTGTTAAAAAATTCAAAGCTCAATAATTAGTTAGAAAATCAACCAATCTGTTCCAAAATTTTAACCCATTTGTAAACTACTTATGTGAATACTCAAAAAAAAGTTCCTACAATCAAAGCTCAATTAGTTATCATGAAATAAAAAAAAAATTTCTTCCAAGGAAAAACTTTTGAGAAATTTTATTTAGATCATTTCTAAATATAGTACCGACTAGCTGTAATTTGCTATTGAAAGCATACCCATTTATTGTAATCGGATCATTATTTCTATCAAAAAGTGTCTTCATACATAAAAAAAAAAAACATTGTAATCATTGTAATACATTCATTCCTTGCTTTGCTTAGAGTATAATAACAAACAAAAATTTAATAAAACTTTTATTTCAATACCTACATAATATTTATAATAAATAACATATAAAACATGTTACGAAAGTATAATATAAATAAGAATAACGCACAGCACTGTCAACTTATTGAAAAAAGATATTTTCACGGAAGTACAGATCATAGAATGTTATTTATGGTAATTTGGTATCATTATTGAGAATCATTTGTGTAACAATGCAAGTGTTTGGCAAAGAAAACACAAACAATAATTTTCTAGATTTATTTCGTATAAATAAAACCATTAAGCATTAATAAATATCTCTGGTCAAAGAAATTTATTTGAAATTAAGTTTTTTATTTCTTTTTTATAAAAGAATCTATTAAACCAGGTCCATCTAAAAAATGTTCATATATCCAACAAATTTTATATGTAAACTAGTATTGATGTTTAATGATTATTGAAAAACAAGCAAACTCCTAGACCTAGCCCTAATTATAAATAAATTATATTTATTATATAAATAATATTAAACTTACATATAAGTTGATTTAATTCAATATAATTTAAAATTATATATTAAAAAGACAACGCAATTTTTTTTTTTTTTTTTCTATATAGATACTAATATTAGTGAACAGACATTAGAACGAAAAGGTTATTTACGTCGAGTTTCAAAAAAACTAAAATCAACTTATTCAACTATTGTACCTGATAAAAAACATCTTTTCCAAGCTCTTCTATTAGTTGGACTAGACTTAAGTTCAACCAAAGAAAAATTACCTTATATAAAATATAAATACCCTGAACAAGTAATTATAAATATTAATAAAAAAATATAATTTTTAATTGACAAAAAAATTAATTAATTATAGTTACATACTTTTACATTTTTAGGTAAAAATACCAAAACAATTTGAAAATTTATGTTTTCCCGATGCACATGTCTGGCCATTTACTGCAGATAATTGTCGAACTTATTCCTTGACCGTTACTGATGAGAATGGTTGGCGTTACTATGGTTACTGTTATAGAGTGCAGCCAGAAGGTGCTGCTTATTGTTTACCATTAGTATATTGTATATACTCTTCAATCAAAGCTAATAGTTTTTACTTCAAGGTATGGTTATTTACTAATCTAAATAACATTTCGACTTGAACTAAATAAAATACATGATACTATATTAATTAAATTTTAAATGCTTAAATGTTATTTTATAGGTGTTGAAAGAAATTGAATCAAGACATGGATTGTCAGAATTCAATATGAAAAAGTTTATAGGATTATTATATGATCAGCCATTTCCAGAACTTGGTTCTACTATTTATATACCCCAAGAATCTACAAATTTAAGTGCTGATCTGTAAGGAACATAATCATACTTGTATAATTTTTTTTTTTTTAATAATTAATTGTATAAAAATAAATAATAATATACTACTATTCCCTTTAAAAATGAATCTCGGCAGCACTTAGTTTTTGTTGATAGCGATCAGGTTGCACCCTACCTGCTGTTATTCTATACCAAATGCTACCATAAATCTCCATCGCTGTGCATAGTATTGTGGTTTAGAGTAGGTAAAATGCATATTAAGTTATGTTACATTACTATTACTTGTTAATAGTTGATACGAAAGTAATGTGTTATTCCTGTCAGTGGCAATGCACGAATATTAGAATGTCGAGTTTCCTTTTTAAATTGACTAGAGTATAGGTTATATTAAGGTTATTGAAGTGAAATATATGCTCAACAAAAAGTTTATGTATCATATTTAAAATTGTTTTTACCATTTGTTCATATTTTTAGCACAACAAATGAACTCCGAAGACCATTTGATATTCGACAAGAACAAGATGATCTGTCAAAACTTTTGCACATTATAAGACCAAATACGTTTATACAAATGTTAGCTACAATGCTGTTAGAAAGGAAATTAATACTTCTGAGTAAATCAATTAGGTAAATAATTTTTACATACATATAATTATATTGTCTATGAAATTATTACGAGGACATTATTCCCATATTTGTTGTCTTTGTCTATCTAATAGGAAATAGAGACAAATAACGGTCACATAGAACTTAAATTATGGCATTTAAGTTAAACTTACACATTAAATACACAGTAAAAACTTAGGTTGTTACGAAATTTAAAGAGTGAAACATTTTAAAGTATCTTGTGACTTTTTGTAAAGTGTAATCTGATATTGAACTTATTTTTATTTAAAATGTGAAAACATTTAAAATACTTATAACTTTGTTGTTAGATAACGTTTTACAGAAAGCCAATGAGAAATACTCGAAAATGTTCCATTTTTTAAATTTGGTAATAATTTTTAATCTGTAAGTTTAACTAAAATACCACTATTTAAGTACTAAGTGGCTATATTTTTCTACATTTTTGTTGGAAAGACGCAGATTGCTATACAACAAAATATATGTGTGTAACAACCTCTTAAATATTTTAATTATTTAATTTAGTTAATAAAATAATTATTAAATAATAAGTTTTTAAATGAAATAAAGTTTATCAATATTATATAAATACAATTTTAAATTAGTAGTATGCTATTAATAGATTGATAAAATTGATAGTTTAATAGAAATTGTGATTTTTTTTATTATTAACATTTTAGTTTATTATCAAGTAGTATTGAAGGACTCACAGCATCTTTATATCCTTTTACTTGGCAACATACTCTTGTATCAGTTCTTCCATCTCAAATGGTATCTGTAGCTGATTTTGTTCAAGCTCCAACACCTTACATCATTGGTTTGTTAAAAACTGAAAATCAATCTGACATATTTTCACAACTTATTGATAGTGATCAAGTAAATAATTATTTTATATAAAAAAACTTTTTGGTCATTATGTTTTAATTACTTTAATTTATTATAAGGTGTTTATTTTTGATTTGGATACTAATAAATCATTGCGTAAAGTAAAAGATGAATATAGTGTCATACCTTCAAGAATTGCAAAAGGTTTAAAAAGTGTAATTGGGTTAAAAGTGGAATTGGATCAATCAACTAAAGCAGTTTTAGCATCCGAGTCACTTATTCGGTTGTTTGTTGAATTAGTTGGTCACTATAGAACTTTTATTGTGTCAAATTCAGAAAACAAACAACACTTCCAGGTTTAAACAGTTAATATTTATTCTGTAGTTCTAGTATTCTAATAATTTTTTTTTTTTTTAATAAGATTTATATCTCATAATTTGGATGATGTGTATTACTTTTTTCAGAAAATAATGTATTATACAAAATGTTATGTTTCAGAAACATTTATTTATCAATTCTAAATCCAATACAGCACATAGAAATTTCTTAGAATGGTTCACAGAAACGGCAATGTTTACAACATTCATAAATAATAAATTGCACAGCAATTTTAACAAGAGAGATGTGTTTGAATGCAGATGTGCAGAATTTTCTATAGAACTCTCTAAAATGAAACATAACAAATCAAAAACCCTACAATCTGTGAAAGCTTTAGGTGACCGGATAAAAGATTGGGCAGTTTCATGAATGAATTAAAACTATTTAATTTAATTGCTTAGATCTGATATATTTTTAAATGATAACTTTAAATTATATATATATTTATATATATATATATATATAACCTAATGATCAATATTTTCAAAATATAATTTATGTATAATAAATAAAAACATAAATATTGAATAGTATTAATAGTATTACTAAAATATTGATAATCTGATAAATGTATTGATAATTTTTTTATATTGTCTTAATATTAATGTTATCTGAATTGTTCATAATATTTATATATTTATTATCAAATTTAATTAATTTATGTTATAAATATATTGGTAACATTTATTTTGATACTATGTTTTTATTACTAAATTTAATTATACATTAATTTTGTTTTTATTCACTGGCACATACATTAATTCATTATCATTCTAATCTGGCATTAATTTTGATAAAACATTTTTATTTTCATATTAACTATTCTTATATTCTATAATATTGGAAATCTCATTTAAAAATGCATATTGCTTTCTTGTGTATCATAAATAGTGGAAAATGTATTTAGTATTATTTGCATGCATACAACAAAGGAGTTAAAACATGTTTCCTTTAATACTATAATTACTGACAAAGATTAAACTATATGTTTATTCCTAAATAATATTCATATATCTATTTATAAAAATACAATGTATATAGCCTATGTAGGAAATATAGATAATTATCTATTTTGTCTTTTGTCATGTGTAAAATTATATAATTTAACACTTAGAATGTTTTTTACAATGTCCTGCTTACATTGATTTTATAACCTAACCACCTGTCCACCTTGCTTATATATTACATTTTGCTTTCTAGTCTTTAGATATAAAACAAGTATTAGCAAATATCATTTATTAAAATATGGTCTATTCTATAATAAATGCTATTGGTTGCATATATTATGTTGTAATTTTTAATTATGATTTCTGATTATACTTTATTATTGTAAATACAAAATATTATGTTACGATATAAGATTTAACCTGGACATACATAATAACATTATTAACATAATACAGATATGGACATTGGACAGTAGTCAGCATTCAAGCTATTATCAAAGGGTCATAACACGGTTGTAGATAAAATAATGGTTCTATCTACGACCATGGATCATAATAACATTAGACCACAGATATATATAGAAAATATATTTCACAGATATTTATAGAATAAATTATATATTTATAAGGTTACATACATTGCCTATGCCGTGTTATTTAGTTATTGTTATTACTATTTAATGTTTACCACAGATATATAAAACAATATATATATTTATATAGCTCTTTGGTTAATTGTAATGTTATTTTATCCGAATATTTTATAGGCGGGTGGGGTGGAATTCATCTGTTTATAATTTTATGGTTTATGCAATTTAATTTATTATATTCTGTTATACTCACTTATATTCACAAGTATAATATTATTAAATTAATATAGGTACCTACTATAAAATCATGATTGAGAATGATCATAGTTGAAATATACAAGGTTATTGCAAAAATGCCAATAGGCTCTATCAAGTATCATTATCAATATAATATTGTTGTTAAGCAATATTATCGCATTTTATCCTCCATGATACTATTTTCGAGTGCAAAGAAAACAACAACAAAGTATTATAATCATAATAATATACTCTATATTATATTATAATTTATAATGTTTACAGGGCTATATTATAATATATAGTTAATTAGAATGTTATATAGTCAGTAAGTAAAAAGTGTTACTTAATACTTAGTTGTTATTGTGTATGTTTAGTGTATACCTATATCTTATATTTATAGCAAAATTTTATGTTGTAGAGTATTACAATATTATAGTATAATATTTTTTATTACAATATACGTTATTAATAATTTTCTACAGCTGGTGATGCGGTTTGCGGAAGAAAATATAATAAAACACTGGTATACATACACTCAGAGAGTAAGTAGTATGTTTTTGAAAGAAACAACATAATTATCTGTAATTAATCTGTCCATTTCAGTGTTCTATAGTCTACGGCAAAGAAGCAGCTGTGGCTGTGCTGATGCTCACATAGACACTTAACATTACTTTAAAGTTTATATAGTATTTATAGTTACTATAAAGTACATTAGATGATTTCTACTCAATAATAACCAGATTGACCTCCATTATATTTGCATAATTGACAATTATATATGAATTTTCATTTATAAATTCCACATTTAAAGCAACAATCAATAGCCATTAAACACTAAAATTTGTCAAATAAGCTATAAAATAATATATAGTTTTTGTTCCTGGATGCCACTGTTAAAATGATTCATTAGAGAATTTATTATTATTAATCATTAATAATTAGCACGAGTAGTCAGTTGAAAATATTTAATTTTATTATTTGATTATATATCATATAAATAAGTAATTAATGAATTTGTTTTCTGAAAGTTAGCGTAATGCGGTATTAAATAGCAACAGCAAAAGGCTGACATTTTTTGGATTTAAAATATACACATCTCAGGTAAGTCCTTTTATTATATCCCCAAAAAAGTAAAACCCAAATAGCCTCAATTTCATTAATTTCCAATTGTTTTTTGTTATGCTTTAATAGACCCTCACAAAGTTATTATCAATTAAATTATTTTTATTTTCGTTATATTAACATTTCATTTAATTATAAATATTTGATTTATTAATTATTATTTATTATAGTATAATTTTTTGATCTTAGCACATAATTTTTGTTTTAGTGCTAAGACCAAAGATCAAAAATGGATCCAATGGCTTTAGTCACACAATATAATTTACTTCAAAATGGCCCTCCAGAAGAATCAAAACTTGCTACTTATATGGTATGAACAAAATTTTATGTATTAATACATAATAAAGTAATTACTTCTTTTTTAAACATTTTTTAATCATTAATTTATATATTATACAATTATTTGACCTCAATTTTCTAAGGTCAAGGGAAATATGTTGGTACATTATTTATTAATATTTAGTTAATAAAATAAAATTCATTTTTTATTTTCATAGACTTTGTTTAAACAGTTTGTTTCAACAAATTTAAATAAGACTATTTTAATTTAAATATTATTTAATTTGCTTAATAATTAATTTTAGTTATTAATTGCATTGTTTATTTATTAATTATACATTTTATTATATAATTTAACCAAGTTTGAAAACTGAAGCTCTTCTCTAAAAATAAATATATCAATTAAGTTTTTTACATTTTAATTAAATATTTAACAATTAACCCTGGCTCACTTTCAGTAGAAATAAATTTTTCGTCTTTAAATATAAATTGTTCATTTTTTCTCCTATTAAAAATTAATTAAATATAGTTTAAATTTATTGATTTAATTTTATATATTATGTAGAAACGTCAAAATAATGTATCTCCACAAACAACATTGTTCCAGTCATTATCAAAAAATTATTCAAATTTAGAAATACATCAGTCATCTGTATCGATGAAAAAGGTAAATTTAATGAAAATATTGGTATTAAATTAGACCTAAGCTAAAGTAGACATTTTTATAATAGTTAATACAAAAATCAATTAGTTTCCATAATATTATAATATGTTATTATTTTTCTAGTTTATATATATATTTATTTTTTAAAAATAAAATTATATATGTACTACAATATTATTTTATGATTCATAAGTTAACAGTCTAATATCATCTATAAACTGTAACAGAGGTCATGAACTTGCGGTTTTTTAGCAAGTCAGCTGTACCTTTTTAGGGTATGCACTATGGTAGGGATTACCAAATAATTGAACATCCATTGTTCTTATTAATTTTACATTTTATACACTTAGTAGATGAATCACAAAATTAAAAATAATTAATCATAATTAAAACATAATTTTTTTTTTTATGGAAACTAAAGGAAAAAATGTATTTTTAACAATGCAGCTCCTTAAGTATCATTATTTTGCAATTTATTAAAATAAAATTGTTCTTTTCTATGAAAAGGTTCTAACTCCTGAACTTTTGATAGTCAATGAATATACATTGTTACCAAAAGCCTTATAATCATAATTAATTTCATACATATAAATATAAGAACTTTACAAGGACCTTAAAATAGACTCTGTTTTACCCCATATGTAATTACGACCCATGTCTTTGTTATAATTTGTAGATGATACTGATTGTAAACTGTATTTAAGTAAATCTTAAGTGACCTTTAAAAGTATGTTAATTGTTAATTATTTTATAGAAAACCTATAGATTAAAAAATATTTGTATGCAATTATTATGGACATGTTTTAAAATGTTGATGTGTTGTGTAATTGACAAATTTCAGGCATCTATATCAACAGTAGATTTTGTACCTAGAAATCTAGTTAGTTCATTAAATTCTCCTGATGGTTCCTCAATGTATGTTAAAGAAAAATCACAGCCAATACAAGCATATCAGGTATTTATATATATATATATATTATGTGTATTTATATAGATTTAATTCAATGTATAATAATTATTTAATACATCAAAAATAAGTTTTATTATAAAAGGTTTAGACTAACTACATATTACTGTATTATTATTTTGTGTGTAATAGAAAAACGTTAATGGTACGACATATTTCTATCCTCCTGACACTAATAGTACAAATCAACCAAATGGTAATATTTTTGATGATCCGTCTGGATATTTATCATTGTCATCTGTTGAATCTCCAACTGCTTCATTATATGCTCAAGATGACTTGAGAAGAGATTTGTTGCATAGAAATGCTTTATCAGTCGCTTCACCTGATTCGGACAGATGGCCAGGTACACAATATTTTGAACAAAATAATTTTATTGTGCTTAAAATAAATGAAATATTAAATTTTAGATTTACCAGAAAGCATTGAAGATTATCATGATGTATATCCATTAGATATATATGGCCATTCTTCTAAAATATTAACGTACAATACATCTACTTATCGAGCAACAAATTCCAAAACTGGAGAGAAATGTTGTTTAAAACGAATTCATGGTAAAAATTTTAACATATATAATGGAATATATTAAATATATATATATTTAAGATAATAATAATTTAGTGTAATAAACATATTAGGGATTATATCATACTTTTTAAATGTATTCATTTAATTGTAATACAATACACCTTAGATCATTTATATTTCTTACAGGCTTTCGACAAACTATCACAAAATATGCACCATTAATTGAGGCTTGGAAAAAAATAAATCATACAAACATTGTTCAGTTAAAGGATGTATTTATAACAAAAGCTTTTAATGATAGCTGTGAGTTAATAATATAGTTTTAATTATTTGCAATTTATTATTGTTTTTATATTTTTAGCATTAATATTTGTTTATAATTATCATCCGGATTCTGAAACTTTACAAACACGACATTTTAATTCGAATGAAACATTAAATGGTTATAATGATCCATTTAGCTCTGATCCAAATGCACCACGACCTTACAGTCATACAAAAAATGCTATTTTACGACATCAACATAGGTAAATGAATAGATATATTATTAATTTAATTAAATACAGAAATTACAATTCTTAGGTAACTGACAATGTTAGAGATGCTTACTAATAAAATATGAATATCATTATTTGTATTGAGTGATAGTATTATTATTCTGTACTACATGTAGTAAGTCGCTCTAATATGGATCCCTTTCTTTAGTTAAATATTAATTATAAAATAATGGATTTTTATAAAAATACTTTATTTTAATTCTAAATGACTTAAACCAATTTTATTTCAGTAATGGGTTATTATCTGAAAGTACATTATGGAACTATGCAATTCAACTTAGTGGAGCACTCCGAATAATACATGGATCTGGTTTAGCTCTACGTGGTCTTTGTCTTAATAGAGTTTTAGTGACAGGCAATATAAATGCTAGAGCAAGACTGAGAATTAACTCTGTAGCCATAATGGATATATTGTTAAATGACATGGCCAGTTCAAATATTATAGGTCACTTTCAAGTTAGTAAAAATTAAAAGTTTATATATATTCTATTCAAGATAAGAAAACAACTCGGCAATTGACTTGTGTGCATAGATATGGCTGTATGAGTCTATAACATCGCCAATAGTGGCAATTAATGAGAGGGCTATATTGGTCTATTATTGATGAGCAACTTGAACACAATTTAAAATGCATTATATATACCTTGCCATGGAAAGCATAATTAATATTGTCATATGTAAAACGGTTGCAGAGTCACTATAGCAAACCAGTGGTTGACTCGGTGTGACAAATAATGAATGTAGTCATTACCACTATTGAAAATTGGTCCCTGTCCAGTTGTCTTCTTAACTTGAATAGATTATAATTAATATGTGCCATAATTAGGTTGCCGACAATCCAAATTTTATTTTCCCTATAGAGCTATCTAATTTGTAAAATCACAATTACATTTAAATTGTGGTATTTTAAATTAAAATCGGAGCTTAAACATTATTATTAAATTTAAAGAGAAATATTATTGTAAGTTTTCAGTTAAATGTCATATATATTAAGCTATTTAAAAAATCAAAAAAAAAAACAGTTGTTACTTTTTGTTTAGTAAATATTTTGTAAAATGAATTTATCAATTTCTCAAAACTATTCTTCTCTTTAAATTTCATAATAAATTAATTAACGTTAAAGCTCTAAAGTTATCATAAACAACAATTTTTGTTTTGAGTATTGTTATTTTGCTATACTGAATATTAGACAGACAGAGACAGCAAATAGTATGTTGACATCTTGTTCTGCATAGGTACACCTTTGTTATATATCCTATAGATTAGAAAGAGAGATGTTTTAAATAATTTTGTATTTTGTGCATTTACACAATAATCATCTACCAGTAACTTTTTTTAATTATCTACATCAAAAAAAATAATGATAAACAAATAATCAATATTTAACATATATTATAAAATTAATTAATTTTTAAAATAAGTAAAGTATTTTATTAAGTTTATAATACAATTTTAATACACATTTTGTAATCTTAGGTTTTCTAATTGACCTGAAATTGCAACTGTACAAAAAAAAAAAATCATAATTTTAATTAAGTTATTTATAAGCACAAATTCCAGTTAATGGCAATATGTCAATAACTCATTAAAAATTGTTGCTTTACAAATACAAAAGCAATTAAGATTGATGGTAGTCTTGTGGCAAACAATACATTAAAATTAAAAGAAAATAATTACACATTTTAGCAAGAAGATTTGACAGATTTTGGTAAGCTTTTATTAGCATTAGCTTGTCGATCTCTGATAGCTATACATCAAGACAATCTAGCTACTTCTATTGATTTAATGGCTCGGTCATACAGCAGTGATATTCGAAATTTGATAAGGTTTGGTTCATATACTAAATCATATAATTTGATATTATTACTATTTTAATGTTTTTCTAGATATTTATTGAGTAGTCAAAGACGGCATATTACTGAGTTAATGCCAATGATAGGTGCTAGATTTTATACTCAATTAGATGCTGTTCAAAATCACTCCGACAATTTGGAAAATGAACTATCTAAAGAAATGGATAATGGACGTCTATTTCGAATGCTTGTGAAATTTGGATCGATCAATGAACGACCTGAGTATTATATATTTTTTATTTTTTTCTCTTTATTATCATTTTATATTTATAATATTCTTTTTAGATTTAACTTGGATCCTGCATGGTCTGAAACTGGTGACCGATACATGTTAAAATTATTCAGAGATTACCTTTTTCATCAAGTAACCGAAGAAGGACGCCCTTGGTTGGATATGTCACACATAGTTCAGACTTTAAATAAACTCGATTCTGGATCTTCAGATACTGTAAATTATATATTATTAAGTTATATTTTTTTACAGTAAAAATTATAAATAGTGACTTCATTTTTAGTTAATATCAAATTTAATTAATAACTAATTTGATTTCTGGGAGTAAATGTAAATTAATTATGATTTATTAGTACTATAGATGTCAGTACCAATACTTTAACTAGTTGTCACTATAACTAATTTATACTATATATATATATATATATATGGAGTCCCAAGGATTTACTTTTGTTTTTATTTTTTCACTAAAGTGTTTATTATTATTACTTTTTGAAATTTTAAATATAGCTTTAATAATTATTTTAAAAAACAAAAATTAATTAATTTACCTTGGCGATATTACAAAAAGTAATTCCTCATAGGACACCATAGAATAAGAACATCATATATCAGATAATTTTAATCTCAGATAATGACCCACTAGCATAATGCAGTGATAAATTATCGATAGCCTGAGGTTAGACTTATTTGTGAACGAAAATTTATTTATGAGTTAATTTATTAATAATTCTAAAGTAATGTTAACTTTTTAGATTTGTTTGTATTCACATGATGAAAAGACCATATTAGTGGTTAGCTATCAAGAGTTAAAACAATGTTTAGAACAGTCATTTAGTGAGATTTCCTCAGCTGCTGCATCTGATGATCTTAATAAGGCTGAATAACCTTAAACGCCCTTAAGCAGGGCTTATAAACAATTGCTTAGTCCAAGTACTTAATTTTATATTAACTTAAGATTAATTCATTTCATAATAGATTAATTGACTCGGTTGAATGCTTATAAGTTCTAATTTTCAAGATTCAATTTTTCTTATTCTTCTAATTTTATGTTACATTATGATTTTTACCAAATTTCATTCCTAATTCAACATTCCAATCATAAGTGTTGCAAAAATTAACTTTACTTGAGTAATTTTTTCAATTTGCTTCCATTTGGCTGTGTATTTACAAAGAAAAAATTAATATATTTTGAACTTAAAGCAATAATACTAAATATACTATAGCCTCAACATATTATCTTAATTTTGGTGAACTATTTGGTTTACTAATTGTTATATTTTTTGTTACATTTAATATTGTGTTAGGAATGAATATGATGAATGACGATAAATATTTAATAAGACTTAAGTTGTCTTTCAATATGTGTTCTAATTTATTCTGTTGCCTAAAGTTGATAAATATAATGAAAAATTAAGTGTTATAAAACACTCTTTATATAATTTATTATTTGATTAAAACAATGTACTGTTTCACAGTATTAAAACAATTAATTAATTGAATTTCTTTACATTTTTGTTTAATAATAATGTGCATATTATATAAATTATGTTATTAATGGATTATTTTTATTTTTAAATCTGTTTTATATTGGAAATTGCATTTTCCTTCATAATTTATTTGTTTACCAAAAATTAAGTTGCTGTGAACAATCATTATTACCAAAAATTATTAATTCCGCTGTTAATAAGCTTTTTGTTAATTTAAATACAAATATTTTAATACATATTGAAAGATAGCCAATTGTATGATAATTTTGTTAATATTTCTATAAATTATTGAGATAACTTAGTAGAAATTTACATAGCAGCTATTAAATAAATTTTATCCGCACAAATTCTAGTTTTGAAGCATTGGTGATGTCTTTTGTTATAATTAAGATATATTTTTTTTATATATAAATTGTTTGATTGTGTATTGTGATAGGTTTAATGTCCAAAATTGTAGTTTTTAAGATCTTGTCATGTAATATTAATAAAATATAAATTATTTTAAATAATGTCTAGTATTTATTTTCATATAAATGATGTATATTTTTTTTAAAAAAACAATGTTTATCCATTAACTTATATTTAGTTACAAAATTTATTATGGTTATTGTGATTTTTAATTTGTGTTGTAAGGTACAAATTTTAAATCCATATTTATATTTTACTTCTGCTTTTACTTTACTTTATACTCCCAACTATACGGGGTCAGCTGATCTAATTCTACACCTCCAGAGTTTTGATCACTTACATCTCAACCGTTCACAAACACTATTCCATCTATCCACATGTTCTTCAGTCTTCCTCTCCACCACTTATGTTAAGTAATTATGTTAAGAATATCTTTATAGTAAACTTCTATGTCTCTAAGTACATATAACAATGTTAATTCATTTAATCATTCTTCGCCTGTTTTGATACATAAATATGTTTTCAAACTACGAAGGGAAGAAAATCAGCGAGTGTCTGTGTACATTTTAGAATTCTTTTATACCCACATCAATACACAATTAGTATAACTTTATTTTATTTATAAATTCTATTGAAGTATTTTTTTTTTTTTAATAAATTAAAATGTATTAGTATTAAATTTTTATTTAACGATAGCCACAAACATAATGTTATATTATACCTGTCTATTAAAGTATAATGTAACATTAAAATTGATAAGTAAAAAACCAAACATTTTAAGGGTGTTTAAACAAATTGCGTTGATGTCATCAGAAACCTAACATTAGGTCAAGTTGAGTTGGACAAAGTTTTATATCAACCATATTCAAACTTCTATGAAATGTTAGATTTTCAACGACCTCAAGGTGAAAGTTTAGTAAAGTTCTATTAATCTCTCATCAATATTAAGAATATTAAATATAATTAAGAAAATTATTGAAAATGGTATATATAATGAAATCCTAGTACATTTACACAAATGTTGTTACAATATTTGAGCAATTTTTTTGAGTTATTGTAACTCAAGGTATTGAAATAACAATTCGTAAAAATAAATATGTAGTTCTTTTCAACATCAGAAAAAATTGTTTTAAATATCTCCTCCGCTTCTGTTCGTAATTGAACTATTTCATTTAAATCTTCATCAGAAATCTCTACTACAAATGCTAGTCCATATCTTCTCTTTGCAATTGACGACATAATGATAAATGACTAATTGAAAATATTTTCGCGAGTACAAATGCACGAATTTAAAAATCCCCTTGTTTTAATGAACAAAGTAGATCTAGTTTTAGATAATGTGGTCGACACATATCAATCCATGTTGTACTGGTAGTCAATGTACATATTATCTTTATGCTGGTAGTTATTGGTATAATCAATTTTTGATATCGTCATTTTTATATAATACCACAGATTATATAAAACACGATAATACGAACATAAAATAAAATAAATATTGTTATGTCATTTACATAGTTATATTTATATATGACTATATTGTAAAATAATATATTAATAATTAATCTGTCACTATTTTATCATATAAGTGTAATATATATATATAATATGTAGTAAGTAAACACGGCCAAGGAAGGGCGTTGCTACACTTCCGACCTACAACAACCCCCTCACACTACACTACGCCACTGTATAGGTTATAGTATTGATTATTGAATAGATTATTTTATAATCAATGGTTATAGTGTTTATAATGGTACAAATATTATTTCTTACCTACTGAATAGATTAATACGGATACCACCAGTATACCACAGATATTCAATCTAATATAATAATTTTTTTAATTCCTGAAATTTTTGGGGGGAGAAGCTGCAGCTACTGTGTTCAAAGTCTGATCACAATTCAAATACATAATATACATAATGCTATGTATTATAATATAAAAATGTCAAATACTAAATACATAATATTATATTATGTTATTTTCACCTACATAATATACAAATTATATGGTATTATATACTAACTTGCAGTAACCACTAATATAAATAATGTGTAAGCTGTGTATAGGGTAGGTCAGTAGTGTTCCCATAGGGTATACTACATATACGCAGTATACTCTCAAGTTTTTTTTTTTTAAACCATGGGTATACCGTATACCGCGTATACTCTCAAAGTATTCGGATAGAAGACATACATTTGTTATGAAATTAATTTGTCGGAAATTTAGGTCGATTAATATTTTCATAATAACATATCGGATTCTATACATTTTTATTTAAATAATAATATTGAAAAAGATCGCCTCATTGCAATAATGAATATTATTATATTTAGCTATTATTTCATATTTTATAGTGTTTTTATTAATGACTTTCTTCAATTTAATAATAATAATTTATGAATCACGTCAACATCTGGTGTGCTTATCGACAATTTCTGTTTGATAAAAATATTTAAAACAAAGATATTAGCGTAGGTAGGTAATATAAAAGTATTGCGGTAATATTGTTGATATAACATTAATTGACCGTCTTATTCTATTCTCTTTATATAATTGTAAATATCTTCCGTTTTGCGTAATGATTCTCTGAAAAAGGTATCTGATTTCAGTGGTGATTGTGGTGGCGAGTACTACATATTAAGCCATTGATTTCCCTTTCATAAAGTATAATGGTCATTCGATTAATTCTGTTTACGGAAGATATCCCTCGTTCTTTTTTATAATATTCAAGTTTCTTCACAATTCCTTATTAATTTCATCAAAAAAGTATTTATTATTTAAATGCATATTAATTACATTTATATTTATACGATATATATACAATGACATCGGTTTGGGTTTCGACAATTCTAAAAATCTGCTACCAATCTGTTTAGCTGCTGGTTTTTCCTTATGTGATTTTTTCGGTTTTGGGTAATAATGGCGGGTTTCTATAAATATTGTGTTTTCTTGCCGAGATTGTGCTAAATATTCCAAGCGTCTTGTCATCTTTGCCTTGAGGGCAGCAGGGAAATCTCAAAGGGTCCCCTATATCAATAAAACATACAACATAGTACATTCGAATTTATACACTTTAGTATACATAAACTACGATCCTTATTGGATCTGGCTATTTTTGTATTTGTCGACAAGTTGGTCTGGTCAATAAATATCTACAGACCAATTTGTTAATTTTAAAATGTCGGTTACAAATAGTTACAAATTAAGCACTATCGATTGCAAGTGGTTTCAGAAATTTTGCTCAAAGTTGGGGGGCTGGCTCCCCCATATTCAACAGGTTATAACTCGGAAACCATGAGGTTACAAATTTTAAAATTTTGGTTACAAATAGTTACAAATTAAAAGGAAGAAATTAAATTAAATTTGGATCGATTCGGACAACTTGGGGGGCTACGTGAAGTTGGCCCCCCATTGAGAAATCATTAATATTGCTCGGTATGGAAGAAGTTACAAATTCTAAAAAGTCATTTACAAATAGTTACAAATTAATTAATGTAGGTTACAAATATTTTTGTTGAGATTACAAAAAGTTGGGAGGCTAACCTCACACACGTAATCATACTTGACACTCTTTATAAATCAAATACTCGAGTATTTATGGAAGACGATGAAATTTGCGTTTCAAAAATGTTGTATCGCGGACAGAATATGGCTGTGATCGAATCAAAAACTATTAAAGGATGTCAAATATTACTCAAGCGAAAAGATTTACTTGCTTTATAAAATTTAGAAATTTGTATATTCGATGCAATTCACAGAATAAAATGAAAAATCACGACCAGCAGTTATGAATCAAATAAAACAGCAACATACTTTTCACAAACAGAAACGTTAAAATTCCGACAGAAATGATTTCTGAAATAAAAAAAGTTAACTACTTTGATTTAAATTATCAAAACATTGAGCAACTCGAAACTAATTTCACTCGGGAATTAGTATTATTTGCTGTGGAGGAGATTGCGCAATGCTGGATGTCTATGGCTAATTCTCAAGTATGAATTAATATTTACCACTATAAAATAAAATAAACTAATATAATATTTTATTTTTAGTTAGCTGATGTCACTGATAGAGGATTTTATTCAACACAGCTATCTGAATTTCTGATTAACACACCGAAAACCCCTAAAACAAAGGTAATTTAATTAATTTTACTAATTTTGTGATTTGATTTAATGTTTCATTTAATTTTAGGTTGTTGATCAAAATGACGGACCATCATACTATAATATGCAACAATTACCAATTAATTACTCAGAGAAAGATTTTCCTATACAATCAACACGGTGGGAAACAAAAAGGAAACTATTTACATAATTTTGTTAAAAACTTATTTAAAATCTGGTTTTATGCAATAAATATACAATTATTTATTAAAACATTTTTTTATTATTTATTTAATTATTTACATTACATTTAAATAGTATTATATATACATGGTATTTTACAACATTTACATTTTTCTAACATCACCGTTAAACGGGTTATAAGAAATAATTTGATCGTGTAATATCAAACAATATGCAACGGTCTTTTCAGCAATTGATGTCTCGGTTTCAAATTTTATGCGTAAATCGACAGACGATGCTTTGACATTATCATTTGGACGTGATAAATCCACAACTATGATTGGTGCAGACTGTTGAAAATTATATTTTGATAGTATAGGTTTGATATAGAGTTATAGAAAAAAAAACAAAGTTGATAATACAATTTTTTTTAGACAATTAAAGTATTAAATGAACATAATATAAATTATGTAATAGTTAGGTGGGATTGTTCTATTCTGTAATGTCATTTGATTGGTTTTTATGCGATTATATTGACCAACCAAAATGGATGACAATGAAAATGAGTAGAAAATCTGAGTTCGAGTAGTCCTCAGTCGACGAAGAATTGCACTTAGTACTTAGTTCGTCGTCGAGACTTCGAGGTGTCTGTTTATGTTTAATATCGTTTTTATGTTATTTTTAATATTAATTCGTCGCAAATTTTAAATTTTATTTTCATAATTACTTATTTTGTCTTATTTATTTATTTTCATTGTTATCCATTAAAATTTAATTAATTTGTTTGCAACTATGTCTACTTTTAGAAGAGTAAGTTAATTAAATTATCTAAATGTTTCATTTTAATATCTATGGGACTAATATACCTGCGTGTTCTCCTAAACCTGGGATAATATGGGACTAATATATTAATATTTTGTATGGATAAATTAAGGAAGAGCAGTGATATATTATTTATTAATATGTAGTAGGTACTAAATTTTAAATATATGTAGTTTGCAAGGGGAGTAGTATGTAAATAAGTTTTTATGATTTTTGTGAAGACAAAAAATTTACTTTATTTTTAGAATTCTAAATCTTACATGAAAAGTTTAAAAAGATGAATAAACAAAAATTATAACTTACAATTTAAAATTAAGAAGTCTGTAGATCTGAAAAAATGTGTGAATGGAGCAGTACATAAAAACGTGGGTTCTTATAATTTGGGTGGAAACAAGAAATTGTTAATGCTTTAGTAAATATTAAAATTTAATTTAAAAATTAATATGATGAATGATTAAGATGAATATTGTTTGTGATTATAAGCAGGAAGTTAAAAAGAGTATATTTGAGCTTAGGCAACATATTATATATGTAATAGGTAATAGGAATATTACCTATTGACCTATATAAGAATGTTACTCTGTGTCTATGATTGAGACTGGCTATCACTGGAGAATGGTTCTTCATGGCAATTATAATAATTATGTTAATATAGTGGTTTATATGTGAACATACACTTACTGTCTAGTGTCTTCTCGTAATTCACTACCAAGGGTAAAAAAATTAATAATATAAAATAAAAAGTTATAAATTGTTTTCATTATTGTTATGTTGTAGAAATTCTATATGAGAACACCGAAGCAGTCAAATTTATTAAGTCTCTATCCCCGATACAATGCACATCAACGTCAATGATTTTACGTAACAGCCTGTCGAGTCCGCTGACTTTTTCATAACTCCAAATACCGAAGCTAAATAAAACGATGGTCCCGAATCTTATAATTTAAAGTACATGGAATCACCATCAATGCGAGTTGCAGTACTGCATGTTTATTCTCCACAATGGAACGCGAAGCGGCAATTATTTCATTAATTCTATTATAAAAAATTGTTTATATACTTACAATTAATTTTTTTCTTTAAAACATAATGTTAATTATTCAATATGTATTGAATAAAATTATATATTTATATTTATAATTTATAAAAAAAAATGTTGTACAATGTCGATAATATTTTATCGATGTATTGTTTTAAAATATAACTTATTGGATAGTGTGTGGTATAGTATGGTGGTTGACGAGGGGAGTGAGTGATGGGGTGGTGGTGACGGATGATGAGGGAATGGGTGAAGTACGCCTTTACGGCGGCTGATGAGGTGCGTGGGTGAGGGGATGATGGTTGGTAGGGTGAGGTGGAGGAAGAGAGTAGGGAGAGTGGGTGAGGGGGTGTCGGATGGTAGGGTAAGTGGGTGAGGTGGTGGCATAGGGTAGGGGGAGTGGGTGAGGGGCTAGCGGATGGTAGGGTGAGTGATTCTAACCCAGAACACTATTATATATACATATTAATTTTTTTTTAAATGTATTTAAGTATTATATTATTTAAATATGCCTGAATTCTTTTCGGTAAAGTGTGTGGCTGGGTTAGCAGTGGTGGGGTTCTTTCCGGCAGCGGAAAACGTTTCTATTCGGTGGAGGCGGTGGCGGTTTTTGGACATACCTTTAACATCCTACTTATTACCTGCAGTTTTTGGTTTAAAGGTATGAGATTCGCTCAAAATCATATTTTATAATGCAATATCATTGCATTTAAATCTTAATAATTAGAATAAACTACTAATTTCTCCGAGGACCGAAGAGACGAAGGAGGAACGTCCACAATTGGCCTTTCCACTTTTTTCTAATAGATTTAAAGTGATCGGCGCTTTTCCGGGATTCTCGTGACTGGTTGCAGTTGCACTTGTTTTGTAGGCCTTTCTGAAGTTGGGCATCAGTCCGAGTTCGGCATAGGATTGCGAATGTCATTTTAATGTTAAAGGTCCCCCGTCTCAACAATTACGATTCCGTGCGGTGCGATCGCTCTCCGTTGTCTCTAGATCTTGAGATCTCGTTATGAATATACTGCGTTTCGACATGCAAATTGTACAATAAATTTGCGACTATTTCTCCATCGGCGTTTTGCTGCTATATTTCTCCACATTCTCGCCATATTGTCGTTATCATCGACGACTTCACCGAGTGAGTTGACGGCGTTTACAACTTCAAAATATCGTATGGGTATTATGCCAATAGCCCATCATCCAATTTCTATTTGAGTGCATCTTGTGTAGAGTGTGTAGTGTTAAAAATTAATAGTTAAGTCTGTAGCCGTGTTAAAGTTATACTGTTATAAAATGGTTTAGATTGTAAAATCACTAAGCATTAAATTTCATAGAAACCTCAGCCCCTTCTTAAACATTTTAAACAACGTTAATTCTTTTAGATCAGCTAATATTTTTTGATATATATATATATATACATATAATTCTATTGAAAACAAATTAAAATTTTTAAAATTCTATACATAATTTAGACTAAAAATAATTATATTTTGGAACTATGATTTACAAAGTTGTATCATTGATTATAGAATAGTCTATTCTATAATCAATGGTTGTATCACGTATACATATTACACCTATATGTGAAAAGACAAGAACAATTTCTCTATACGCCTTTATATTATTTCAATTATAAAAAAATAATGAAAACAGATTTCTTAAAAATAAATTTTAATGTTAAATAATTAATATACTAATTTTTATAATTAAACAATACGTCTATTCGAAATAACGTAAATGTCAAAGTTATTATTAGGTAAGTTACTTATTAATATATTATACTGACACTTCTTTTTGATTAGGTATGTTCAATACGAGGTCGTTTTTAAATTGATTGAAATACACGAATATCCTATCGATACGGGATGTATGAAGGTAGGTACATGGCTAAATAATTATATATTTAGCCATGGGTAGGTTAGGTATATGTAAATTTCAAATTTTTTTTAAATGCAATAAAGCTATTTTTAAACCGCATATTAAATGTCTTGACGGTGCCATCCAGGAGCATGAGAGATTTAATATAATTAAAAACGCTAAATTACCCTATATATAAATATGTATTTATTTAAATATAATAATTTATATTATTACAATTTAATATGGAAAATAGTCATTAAAACAATAAAAACATAAATAATCATACATGTTCTATATGAAAAATGTCATTTAAAATATTTACACATAAATATTCACTACATATTTATAACAAAAATTGTTAATAAATTATAATTATAATTATTTGAAAAATACACATACAATTATTATAAAATTATAATTTATAATTATATTAAATAATAATATATAAAGTTAAATGTTATACATTTTAAATAAAATTAATTTTGTCAATTTTATTCTCAAAGATGATTTATATATTATAGTATTTCACGCATATTAACTTCTTTTTGAAAATGACGCATTTTAATATTTATAAATGATTTACTAATTACTTTAAATAATTTATATTCATGGTTTAGTGCTTCTAAATCAACATTTATTAGATGTGTATCAGCATAAAAAAAAATAGTGGCTCCTTAATAATATACTTTTTTGAGCACATTCTATATAATACTTTGTTCTACATTTTTTAATGCAATTGTTTTTCTTTTAAAACAATAATTTTAAATGCTGTTTCTAAATATTGTACAATTAAAAAACAACTGTTGAAGGATTAATTAATTTACTTTTATCTCTATTAACTGAATTTGTTAATGTTACATTATTTATATAATTATGATTAAATTGATTTTCTAATAACATATCAAATATCAATACAATAATATAAGATTATAAGAACACACTAATGTCATTATACTTATATTACGAACAATATAACCTTTAATATAATTCAAAATATCTTTTATATATTCATATAAATAAGTGTCATTTATTTGGTTTAAATAAGATTGAATATAATTTTCATTTTCTTCACATGGTAGTTTTTCATTTTGTGTACTACAATTATCTATACCGTATTTACTTTTCTGAACGAAATTCCAAATACAAACAACAATTACCACTCTGAACAGTTATATTTTTATAATAATTCTTAATATTTAATTTATTAAAATTGAGAAAAATATATTTAAATCTAATTTTTTTTTTCGAATTATAAAATGTATATGGTGTATCACGTATTCACGTATAAAAACAAAATGTTTTGTCCTTTCATGGAGGATATTATGATAAAAGTGACTGCTCGTTTTTAAAGCAGTACGCACTTATCTATCTCAGTGTTCACGGCTGATTTATAGAAATTGGTAGTTGTAAACAAATTGTTATCGTCTTAATGCATACGATAAAATAGATTATATTGTGTATTATAGTGTTTTTTATACATTTAATTCTAGTTTGTATTTTGTTTATAATATAATTAATGTTTATGGATTTAATTCAGAGCATAAAATAAAGACAAATATGATTCATAGTTCAGCTTCACCTTAAAATGTTTTTGTAAATTGTTACTTTAAATAAATAATAATTAATAATACGTAAAAATGGAAGAAGACACAAAAAAAATATCGTTTTCCTTTAAACAGGTATCTACTAAACCTAAAGTAGTACCTCTTGTGCCAAAATTTAACAATGAAAAATCTGTTGACTTTATTGAATGTGTAGAAGGAAAAGAAATTAAAATAGTAGGTTTAATAGAAAATGTTGAAAATGAACTAATTATACCAATGCAACCATCGGTTAAACAGCGTTTACCCCCTAAATTTATGGAAATGAAACTAAACGGCACAGAAAACATATCATTAGAAAATAAAACTCCAACGCTGGATGAATTAGCTGTACAAGCTATACTTATGGGCTGTCAAAAAGATGAAGAAAAAGAAGATCCAAACACCATTGAATTACCAATGATAGTCAATCCTCCTGAAGGTAAAGAAGTATCTACACTTGAAGACTATAAGAATATTCCTGTTGATAAATTTGGTTTAGCTATGCTTTGTGGTATGGGTTGGAAACCAAAAGTAGGTACAGATAAAAATTCTAAAGAAGTTATTACTAGTTTACCAGAGGTGAGGCCAAAAGGTATGGGCTTAGGTGCTGATAAATTAATTAAGCGCATACTTAATAAATTGGATACTGAAGAAAAATTAGAACTTAAAGATGGATCTTATGTACAGTTTATTATTGGTAGATTAAATGGTCAATATGGACAAGTAAAAGGATTTGATGAAGGAGACTCAAGAGTGATGGTCAAAATTGCTCGTACTGGTCAAATAGCAAAAGTTAATGAAAATGCATTTCGTGTGGTAACCAAGAGTAACTATGATAAGAATAGTAGAGTGATTAATATTAAAGAATATCATGAATATCATGAAAATAAAAATAAATTGGATGACAATGAAGATCAAATTCATCATAATGAGAGGAAAAGTAAACGAGATCTTAGTAGTGATCAAAGGTCTAGACACCATAAAACAAAAAAAAGTAAGCATTCTAAGTCACCTCATAGAAAACATAAATCCGATCACAACAGGCATAAAAAATATAAGTATGAAAGATCTTCATCATAATATTAATTATCGATTTATAATTCAATTAAAATTAAAATATTGTTATTTATTTCTGCATAAGTAATTTTTCTTTTATATAATAATTTATTATTTACAATGTTTTCCATACAAATTTATGATTCCAATTCATGATTTAAGGATAATAAATAACCATATTAATAGTTGTTAAATATAATTATAATTACATTGTCTGTTTTTTTTACAAAGTTTGATACTAAATTTTATAATTAGTTAATGAATTACTTTTATATTATTTACATTATACAATTCATATAAGTTAAGATAATTATTTTTTTTTAAAGTCTCACATACGTAATATTTGATATTTCTTTCTTATTCCAGAAATTTATTCTTGAATAACCCTAACCTAACCTATCACAATTAAAATTTAAAATTAAAAAAATTAATAATAAAATATAATTTTTTTTTAATCCATGATCCATCAATTTTTCAGTTCGTTAAAGACAAAATAAAAAAAATGATCAATGAGAAATATTGTATCAAAAGGCCATGGGGGACACCACTTGTGTATACGTCCATGATTCTATTCATGAAACAATTATAAGAATATACTACACACAATTTCTGAAAAATCAAGGCATAATAGAATAGGAAAAAATTACTTCCCTAAATTATGCACTTATATGCATTATAACTTTTTTCTATGTATTCTATATAATGTAAATCATTGACATTTCTTCTCCCATCGAACTGGGATAAAATCTAATACTCTCAATAAAAATATGAAATTGCAAACGAATCCAGGCTGTATTATAAACAGTTTCTTAGTAGCTACTTTAGTTATAGAAATTATAAAATACAATAGGTAAGTGTGATTTAAATTAATAATGTTTTATTTTTATTCATTCAAGTAATAAATAATTAATGTTGGCACAATAATAATTTTAATATGTGTATAAAATACAAAAATGAAAAAAAAATAGATTCGGAGGAATGAGAGTCCCTAAAACTAGAAAAATATGTTTCTTATTGTTTTATATAATATTCCTATAGTATTAACTATTGATGAATTAATATTTAATATTATATTAAACTATGGTATATATTTGTATATGACACTAATGCGTTATTAGTTCAATGTTATCTACATTACCTATTTAATAATAAAATTAAAATGAAGTATCATTAATTATAATGTTTCGAGTATAGGTATTAATGAATATTAATAAATTAACTTATTTTTACAGAAAAAGATACAAATAATTTTTTATTTTTAGTAAGTTTTGTAATATAGCGTATACCACTATACCCATAAAATAATATTTTCTTTTAAGTATACGCAAAAATTCAGGAATGTGCTTATGGGTTTATGATGTATACTGCCCAATACACCACTGGTTATAGGTAATTAATAAATTACACATCAAGAAAATGAGTTTTAAAAAATTGTCTTTATATTTATATTAATTTTAAAAATACTTATATTTTAACATACAAGAACTATTACTAATATTATATATTCGGATAGTTTCTAAAAGATAAAAATAATAATTTTTGGTTAGTTAAAAGTACTTGATCTTGAAAAATCTACTGTATACAAACAATAATATTATGTCAGTTAAATGTTATTCAATATTCATCAAACTAAATTTACTATTCTAATATTACTCATATTTAACAGAAATAAGATAAAATTAATTTTTATGGTTTAAAATATATTATTTCAATAAATAAACAACTCACAGAATATATATATATATATATATATATTTTGATCATGTTTAAATGAAAATTCCACAAAATTAATATAAAACAAATATATACATTTCTTTTACTCGAAATCTCCAAATATATTGTCTTATTTGAGTAATTGACTAATATTTTCAAGTAGTAAGTGAAGCATTTCTCTGTCATAATATAGGATCGATAATATCAATTAAATTTAAAAATTAATACATTTCAAAATTATAACTGTAAAATAATGTATACATAATTTTAAACATATAAAAAGTTATTAATGAATGTTTTAAAAACATTAGTTTACAAACAGAAAAAGAGCGAGGAATTTAAAATGAATGGAAATAATATTAAATTATTGTTTTACATATAATATTACACTAAAACATTGAAAAATGAAAATGATTAAGAGTGTGGGAGGTGGTATCATACGTATCACATTAATAATTTAATAAATCTGATGGTGAAATACAATTATTAAATAATAATTTTATGAATACTATTTCTGTTTTGTCAATTAATAATACTTAAATAATAATAATAATAATAATAATAATAATATAATTGGAAACATGAAACTTTCAAGTATTGACTAAAAGGAAGTGATCAGTCAAATTGATAAAAAAGACCAATTCAATTAAAAAAAAAAAAAAAACTAATTTAATATCAGACTTGTTATGGAGGAACATAGGGTGGGGGTTTTCGATATGATGGTGTTGATGTTGGTTTTGACCTATGATTAGAACCAACATTAGAGAAAGGTGGTGGAGGAGGCTGATACGGTGAATCTTCTGTGTCGGCTAGTAGTGCTGTTGTAGCCATTGGTGGTGATCTTTGATATTCAGGTGGTGGTAAAGGTGGTTTTTCTTCTCTCATGATTATTGGAGTCTTATTTGTAGGTTCTAGTCTTTCATCCAATTCATCCTGTTTATTTAAGTTAATTTTATTATTACAAAAAACATAATAGTTATAAATTGAATAAATACCAATTACAATTTTATTATTTAAAAAGAGTATGTATTTGGTAATTTAGTGAAAATCGACATATAAGAACTTTTACAATTGCCATTATGACAGTCAGTTATTGTATATTACTAGGGCTAGGGACTTCTAGGAGTTTACATGTTTTTCAATAAACATACAAAACATAGCTAAGTTATATAGAAATTTGTTTCATAGAAATATGAGTCTATATTTAAAATGTTTTGTTGCATATTTTACTGTTTTTTTTTTATTTATAAATGCATATTTGACCATTTTAGATATAAAAATACTTATTTAAATATTTTTGATATAAATGTGTAACTTTCATGAATAATTTATAAAAATAACATAATAATAAATAGATTTTCTGGGCTTGAGATATTAGTTTAATGGTTTTATTTATATGAAATTAATTTATAAAATTAGTGTTTGTGTTTTCCTCATCAATCACTTGCATTGTTTGAAAAAAATAAGAATACAAGGTGGAGAATTTAACTATTAATTACTACAAGTTTTTTTTTTTATAAATAATAAATAATAATTAAGAAATAATATTATCTAATTATTAAAATAAAATTATATTATAAAATATTTTTTTATTTATTTTTTTTTAATGCATGTTTTAATAGCATTTTTAGTGATTTTTTAAGGCATAAATACATTTATATTTTATGGTTTTTTAGTGCATGAAGTTCCTAGCCCTATATATTACTATAGTAATCATTTCCATGGTAATAAACAATGATTAAAAAAAGCGGGAAGGTGGATTAATTCTAGACATTCTTTCTTCATCCCTTCGGTCCTAGGAAAATTTAGTGGTTTATTAAAATTACGATTTGAATGTAATGACATTGCATTCAAAAATATGATTATGAAGAATTTAGTTAGGTATATAATATATAATATTGATAATCCATTCCAAAACCTATGAGATTAATCAAAATAATTTACAAGTTCCTATGTCAAAAACTGCATTAGTTATCCCAAAATATTTAAAATCAAATTCATGACAACTGCAATTTTGCCATCATTTTTTTGTAGTTTTTCTTCGCCCAAGAAAAAAACTTTTAAGAAATTTGATAAATGAGCTAAATAAAGTACCAAATAGATGCAATTTTCTACTGAAAGCATACCCTATTTGTAGTGATCGGATCATTATTTCTACCAAAAAAAAATATACAGAAAAAGAACATTTTTGTTTAATCAATACATTCCTCACATCACTCAGAATTTAAAAGATGAAAAATATATATTAAAACAAATTAATTCTATTCAATTCAATTCTAAATTTTTTTTTTTCATTACAAGTGCTATAAAAACAAATTATATTGGATGAAAAATCAATAAAATAATTAGAAAATGAAAACAAAATTTTTACTTGAAATATAACTGGAATTCCACGACTACGGAAACTCTGCCTTTCATCATCCCCAATTCTTAATTTAGATGATGGTCTTCGACGATATAATAAACAAGCCAATAATCCAGCAATGATCATCATGGCTAATATTATGATAACAGGAATGATAAATGTTGAAAAATACTGATCGGGCTTGTTAAATATGAGTAAAATATTATCATCATTGGGTGAAACATTCTTAGGAGTTTTTGGTGGTCGTACTTCAGTAAGTCCTCCTTCACACATGCCAGTAGGTATAATATGTGCTTCAACTATGTTAAATGATGGACCCATATTCTTTGTTACATTTTCAGATAACTTTTCTTTTTCATTCAATAAAACCTAAAATTAATAAGACTAAAATAGTTAATAAACATTAAAATCAATATATTATATTCTTGTGTATATTAAGACTTAAGATAATGTGTTAAAAAGAAAATTTAAATGAATGTAAATATCCTATAGCGAAAGCTCAATTTAATAAATGTTGTTTATTTATTATATTTTTTTAGGAGGTACCCTTTCTTTTTCACAGTTAATTAAATCAAATTTGTAGTAAACCCGGATGATTAGTATTAATATTGGGTTCTCGATAAACAACTTAAATCAAATAAAAATTTTAAATGAACAAATAAAAATAATTAAATTAAAACAAGAAATGCAAATAATTAGATTAAAAAAGTTATTTTACAATAGATATAGATATGGTAAACACATACAAAATACTATTTGACTTGGCAATGTATTATTAATGATAATATTTATTGTAATTATATTTATAGTATACAATTTATAATTAATATTAAAATAATTTATCAAAATGAATTAACATTGCCATAACCTGTATGTTTTAACTCAAATTATTAAGCTTATCCATCCATTTCTTGTTTTAAGTAAATCAAAGAAATTATATTCCACTTACAAGAAATTTGACAAATCTCTTTGTAAACGTGCACACAATTTTCTATTATATCCAGAAATTATTTCATTGCATTCTAGAAGTAAGCACTTGACAAATTTTTGAAGTACAATTATTATATGAATTAAAAGAAATTCCAAGAAATCATAAAATTATTTACGTGAAATAACTAGCTTCAATTTTCTATAAACGAAAGGGGATACTATTTTTATTTCTTGTAACAGACAGGGAGATAGCTCCATTCTTTGGAGGTAGTTGGATTACTTCAACTTAACAATATGTGTAAATGATATGTATCACAAGATATAACAATATTAGGACAATTAATAGTAGATATTAGAAATTACCAAGATTCATTACTTGAAATCAGTTATAAGAAATTTAATAAAATTGTACGATTAATTATTTAATAAAGGTATTCCTTTTATCACGAATGTGATCTTAATAAAAAAAAAAAAATAAGAACCAGTACCAATATATAATTATCGGTTTCTTTGGTTCATGAAGAAACAAGTAGCACTAGAACAAATAGCCAAAAGTATAACAAATTACGACTATAGATTATCTAAATTTTAAGATTTAGACGACTGGTACCACAACATATATTTATATATTAATTATTAATATAATACAATTAATGTACATTAATTATTCAAAGAAATTTCCAATAACATGTTGTTTACATATTTTTACTGAATAATGAAAGGTAAGACTTCGATTTGAAAAAAATACAAAAACAACATTGTACTAATTTCTAAAAATATCTAATCAGGAGACTTATTTTTTGTCATAAAGATCTACCTTGATCTACTCATGGAAATACTAAATGATGGACCAACATAATTTAGATTTTGAATTGTATTCTTAATGAAAAGACATTGATGATCTCTTTCTACTGTATGAACCAACGTTCGAGTACATCAGTATTAACTTAGAATATAAGAAATCTCAAGCAAGTACAATAAGTATTACAATTAGATAGACTATTGTATAGTATACTACTGTTTTTTATAATTTTATACATTTTACTAAAATAATTTTGGTGTGATATTTTCTTTATTAAAAGTTATTAATGTATTAAAGTTTATTATTTATTTTACAATAACCGCAAAATAAATTGCAGATCATACAATGCCACTAACTTTGTCACATTAATATAGAACTTGTTATTTGTAGGTTCACTATACTCTGTGCAATGAGAGTACGCATACACCTTGCACATTTAAATGATCGTACTTCGTTGTCTAGAGGCTGTATATCCCCACAATAAAGCAGTCTATGTAGGTATACAGGGTAAACCTAAACCGAACAAAGAACAGAATGACAAAAACAAGATTTAAACATTCATCTCATGGTGTATACAGATGCAACTGAAAACAATGAAAATTGAAATGTGATAAGGAAGGTCGATCTAACGTATGTTTTAGTGGGGATGCACAAGAATGAGTTTTGGGTGGCTGCCGTATGCGTACTCTCGTGGCATAGGGTATACAAATTAATTCAAATTTTTTTTTTCCATATAGGTTATGATGCTTTATTATATAGAAATTTCATTGTTTTAGTAAGACTATATAAAAATATTAATAAATCATTAATTATACATAAAGATAATTAACAAAATTACTAAATGTTTATTTCACTATATATTAAAAATAACATACTTGTCTCAATTGAAGAATTTTGGCTTCATCACATCGATCAATTTCTAATGTTTTATTATACCATGTCACCATTGTCATATCTTTTACTGAACTGACTCCAAGAACAACAATATTGGATGTATTTTTATCTTTAAAAAGCTTGGCTACTCGTTCAACAAATAATTTTTTTAATTTAGCAGAATTGTTAAATTCTTTAAAACCTGGGGTTTTAAAAATCATATCAAATTCAGCTGATGGCAAAGGTTTTGTTGTATTGTGTATAGATACCACTAAACTGTCGTGATTAGATCTACCATCTCTATCAGTACAAATCTATACCATAAATAACAGATTAATAAGACACAGATATTTGAACAATTACAACATACCAGTTGATATTCAGAATAGCTTCTGTCACCCCATAATGGAATCCCATAAAATTCTTGATTTTTAGCATCAAACTGTAACCAACTATTGGCTGGTACTTGTGTACGATCAATAGTCATCAACGATAGTTTTAATCTTGGCGAAGATCCATCTTCTGGATCATAAAATGTGTCCTGAAAATAAAGATTAATTTTATTGTTAATCATATAAAATAACCAAAGTAAATTTAAAATTAATTATGACTATCATGTATTATTAATAATTAATTAATAATTATGCAGTCTATTGGTAAAATTAAGAATGTAATATGAAGTATTTACTTTAACCTCAGGTGTTAATTAAAACTAGTCTAAATTTCTAAAATTCATAAATGTCTAAAATTCTAATTTGCTTATACTCCATAGAATGAACTGTTTTGTAAATATCTTATTAACTTATTTGAAGTATATGTAAATATTACCAATGTTGCCTATCTCTTATTTCAACATTGACAAGAAATATGGAACAAATCCTCATTCAATCAAATTCTGGGGATGAGTTCCATATTTCTCTACGGTATTAATAGTAAAAGTTCTGCAAAATTGGTATTCACACAGTTTTAAAGTAAAAAGTTAATGGTCACATATAATCATATTATGATTATAAATTGTAGTTACCTAGGTACTAAATTTAATAAAAATGCCCTTGATGAGTCTACATGACAACTCTTATTATAAAACAGTGAGTGTTATTGATACAAATATATTAATTACTTACATCAGGTACAACATAAGATAATAATTGTCCGTAAGTGGCATTAATAAGATCAACTGGATTACGCAATATAGGTTGAAAGTTTTGATTAGAAATTTGTGGCGCTGAAGCACAATTCCCTAATCCTTGCCAGCTAACATCTTCCAAAACAATTGAAGCACCTAAAGGTTTAGTGGATTTTATTTTATTACTTTTTTCTGGTTTTAAAATCTGCAATCAAAAAATATATTATAATAAAAATACTTATAGAAAACTACATTTAACATACTCCTAAAATTTGATTAATTTGTGCATTGGGGCAGACTTCACGAGATAATGAGTCATTAGTCCAAGTAAATTGAACACTAGGTCTATCTTTATTTGCATTTAACATTGGAGTTCTTGGCCAATCTAATACTGTAATGTCTTTAACATCAGTTGAATAAAGAGAGCTTATCTTATCAAGTATATCTAAGCTCCAGTTAACTGGTTGAGTCCATGCTAATGAGTCTTGTTTTAATCGCATTTGTAATGTTAATTGATGATTAATGGCACGTAAATGAGGTAATTGCTGGACAACCAGTTCCAATGTATTGTTTACAGTTAATTTTCCAGAATCTTCTGCTTCAATTATTACTTCCCATTTTGATACATGTTCTTCCAATGGTCTGTTAAATAAATTAAATTAAAGATAATTGTAACTTTTAAGATAGATTTTTTTAACTTACAAGGCAAGTAAAATTTGTTTTTCAGAATCAAACTCTACCCATGATAATAGTGCTGGTTCAGTTTTTAGCAATGTCAACTTAAGGTGTTTAACATCACCATCCTCTGCATCATAAAACACATTGTTTGGAATTGGATACCTGAAATTATAATATTTTATTTTAATTTTTAAACATTTAACAATTTTTATCTATATTGTCTTACCTCAACGGTTTGCCAGCTGTAATAGCAAGTTTAGGTAACTTTTGTTTAATAACTGGTGGTGAGTTAGGAATTTTTCCATTTGTTGTAGTAGCAGTTGAAGTGCCTATTGAATCAGTAATTAAATCCTTTAACTTTTCTGTCACTAAAATAGGCGGTGTTTCAGTAGATACATTTTCATCAGGTATAGTTGTAGGATCATCACCCATAACCACGGATTCCTAAAAGTTATATTATAATGTAATTTTTCTAAAAAAAAATATCTAATAAATTTGTTTGGAAAACTTACAGCTAATTCTGGTGTAGTAGGAGTAAAAGACTTAGGTTCAAAGGATGTAGGAGTTGGTTGAATGTTGTTATAAGATCCAATAGCTCGATTCGAATCAATTGTTGAAAAAAAATTTGAATCCTATAATAAGTTATTTCATTAGTCTTTTAACAAGTAAAAGTCCAGTTGCATTTTATTTAATACTAGATTTTGTTGTTGTATTACGCCTTTGGCATACTCAAAACACCATTTTTTTGGAGATAAATGTATTAATATTAAAATATTTTACTTGAAAAGGTGTAGAGTTAATAATGCCTTTTGCGATATTCAACACTGATTCATCTCTACGATGATGTCTATGAAGATGGTCAGTATCATATTGATCTCGTGAAAATACTGGGGATGGCTCAATGATTGTCTGTCTTGTATCAGGAATAATTTCTTCTTCGTCATCATCATCATCATCGGATTCACTATCTTTAAGCGTAGTTTTATTTTCATCATCATAGTCATCTGATTCTGATTTTTTTAATGTTTTGTCATGTTTTGTGCCTGTTACCTAAATAATATTTATCATATAAACTCAACATTAATAAAATATTTATATTCTTACTTGACGACGACCTCGTAAGGGGTTTAATGAATTTACTAATCTCCAACTAGTAACTGGTAGTTGCAAAACTTCAGATAGAGTTCCATCAACTACATTACTCTGCATTTGACTTACATAATCAACATGTTCTGGCCAAATATCACTTCCACAGCCAACCTGAAAATCATTGATATTGTTTTTATTTTAAAATTATATTATATTAATAAATAATTTTAATTTTACCTCCCATAAAACAAAAGATGTATCATTGAATGGATGATTTTTATGAAACTGACGTTCAGATGAAACTAAGTCCATTAACCAGGTAGATACACTTTCTTGAGGTACCAATAACACAGCATCCTAAAGAAATTAATTTATATAATTGTTTCAGTTTTGCTTTGTTGTTTTAAATTAATAATACACTTACTTGGGGAAGACTTAAAAATCCTGCCAAATTTTTTAATGCTATAAGTCTTTGTAACGGTTGTATGCTTTTAAAATTCATACCAATAACAAGACAAAGTGAAATAGAATCTTCTGTATTTTTACACCGTTTCTATATAATTTTAATTTTATAATTTATAATAATTTCATAATAAAAAATATTTAACAAATTATACGAACATTGTTTTGAACATTTTTCCATTTTAATGGTGCTACTCGGATATACGCTACATCAGTAACCATTCGGCGTTCTTTGTCTCCTGCTCGTACCAATAAGTGATCACGAACATCTTCAGGTCCAGGTATTCCTTCAAGTTCACCTACACCTTGAACTAACCAACTTGGAAGACCACCACCATCTTGGCCCAAAAACTAAATAAAGAAATAAATATATTTAACTATTATTCATTGAGGTATTTCACAAAATTGTAATTAAATTTTATATATTTTTTTATAGAATGAAAAATACAAATACATTTTTAATAAGTTAAAACTTTATTAAAAATGCATGTTGTAATCAAATACTTTTAATAAATGAATAATATTAAAAATACAAAAAACATAATATAAAGCATATCAAAATATAATATATGTAAATTATTTTTATAGGTCAATATTGAAAATGATCAAATGTGGTGTCAGTTAATCAATTTTGCTATCATTATAGTTTTTAAAAAAGATAATATTAAAAATTAAATTTTAGCACATTTTTTTTTTTAATGATGCAATATAATTATATTGTGTTATATGTTATAAATTTAATTTAATATATGTAAACAATGACAAAAAATATATTATAAAATATTTATGGAACAATATGACCTTAGAATTAAATATTAAATGTATTGCATTAAATATTAATGGATTAAAATTATAGTTTTGTAATATTGGGAGATTACTAAATTACAGCAGGTGTTAAAGAGAGTAATAGTTTAAATAATTTCTATGTTTTTGTAAACTAAAAAAGAAATCATGGTAACTTTATGAAAATACAAACAATAGTATTTAAATACTTTGAAGCATTGATATTATCACTGAACCGGAGTTGAGATTTTAATCCCAATTTCATTTAAATTTTTGTTACATTTATTAAAGTTGTGTAAAACAACCCTTCAATTTTTGGTTGAGCGAAACGAGGAATGTATTGGTTTTACAAAGATGTTTTTTTTAATGATTGAAAATATTACAAAGAATAAACTTCTTAACCACTATTTCTACAAGAACCAAAGGAGGAACATCCGGAATTGACTTTCTCGTTTTTTTGGATATTTATCGCTCATATTATACATTATTTTAAATATACTTCTAAAACTCTCTATTAAACATTTAAAACATGATATACATTACATTGGTCACTTATTATCTAGTATAAACAACAAAATTAGTTTTTAATTTAAAAAAAAATCAGGCAAACAATTTGAGACATTCCTCCTTCATCCCATCAATCCTTGGAGAGGTTATTGATGGAATGCCATTGTTTTATATTATAATTAAGATTTGAATTCAATGGTATAGCATTCGAAAAATGATTCTGAGCAAAATTCAGTCAGATACACAATATACTGATAATATTTCTTTTTATAACTTTTTTTTTATTTATCAAATAATGTGCAACAGAAAAATTAGTTATCATAAAATAATGAAATTCTGTGAATTTTACAGTTTTTTTTATTTTATCTTATATACCAAAGAAAAATTTTAGAGAAATTCAAAAAATGAGCTAAATTAAGTACTTAATTATGACTAAATATATATTTTCATAGTTTTAATAAATTAAGTTAAAATATTTATTTGTTTCTTTATTAATAGAAAAAAAAAAAAACTAACAATATGTCTAAAATTTGTACAACACATTTTATTTACGAATATATTATGTTCTGTATCCATACGTCAATATTTGTATATTTTGTTTTAAAATAGATATGTTTTATTTAATTTTTACAAATATTTCATTTATTTATTATTATTATAATAGTACTAACTAATTTAATTAGGTACTAAAATATTCAAAATGAATTAAAGCTACATAAAACAATTCTTATTATAGTGTAGAATTAGGTATTATAATATTAAATCCAGTAAAATCTTTTAAGTATTTTGTTGCTATATAAGTTTTGATTTTTACTAATAAATTATTCCTAATAATTATGCCTTATAGTTTTACAATGTTTTTTAAGTACCCATTGTGATATTTACATTAACTCATTATTATAAGCAATCCATTATCAGAAATATACCTATATATGTATACATTGAATAATTTGTCTTACTCTAATATATTATATTATACTATAACACAATTTGATTAAATATTAAAGAATTTATTGTTTTATGCTTATATCATATTTTATGATAAATTAGTAGACTTGTAAGCGATAAAATTTTAAAAACCAATTACCAACCAATATATGATTCATAACTCATTATTGAAAATATTTATTTAAAATGCCATAAGTCTATAATTGTTGGTAAGATAAAAAATAATATTAATGAAAAATTTACAAAAATTAATATTGTTTATAAACACCACCTAGTGGTTGGTATAGAAAAAAACCAGTTATATTCAATGTCAAAGAAAGGATAAAATAATATCAATGTCATTGAACTACTTATATGTATTATATATTTCAAATTTAAATTAACAGCTTTCATATAAATCTAATGTAACTGTTAGTTTCCATCTATCAAAATGAACTTATTTATACTTTTAAAAGCTCTCTATTAGGTATTTGGGTAAATAAAATAAAAAATATAATTTTACCAGTGGCGACAAAACAAGCCAGTTTAATTTATTTTATTCGATACCCTATTTTTACACATTAAAAAATAATTTGATATAATGCTCATTATCTATATTAGTATCAAGTGTATAAGCAGTTTCGCTCAATTTTAAAGGGGATATTTCTCTGGGGACCCACCCACCACATTTTTAAGGCAGTTTATTTAAATTATCTAAAGTACTTGTTTGGCGTATCGAACTGGATCTTACAGATATTAAATTTTATCCAGTTATTAGAACCAACATAAATAATGAACATTTATTAGTTTTTATGGGTGGTATAAAATAAATAATAAATTATTAAGTAATATTCAAATAAAATATATTATGTACCCACAACATTTGTAATTTTAATTAAAATTTGTCTTTATAATCAAGAAGAAAATTTAAAATAAGTCGTTGATGATATGATTACCAGTATGATTTCAAGTGTTATACCTGTTAAAAAATGACGGTAGAATACTTACAGGGTTTCTACTTTCCATTATAATATTAAGTAAATTTGTCAAATAAATAATCACATAGAACACACATAGGAAATGCTTACGTCAATAGGACCAGTATTGTCGACAACAGAGTCATGGGGTATTTTAAAATAAAACAGTTTTCCAACGGTGGCCACCGGTTCCGGAATACTCCACCATTTATGTTTGACGTCGTTGGACTTATGTGCTGACGTCAGGCACAAGTAAAACGCAAAGGCAACAAAGCCCCTCATTGGGACACTGGAACAAAAAAAATCAAATGTCGATCGCAAACGTTCTGAGAAAATCGTGTAGAATTAGAGAGTGCGACATATGGCACGATGCACTTGGTAGGGTCACAAAGCGTTCAGACTATAATAAAAAACACTGTACACCCACACACAGGAACGAACAACTGGCAAACATGTTACCCGTTGTCGGGATCCCGGGCGTTCCATCGACCGTGGACGGGTTTGGCGGACGTATGATGGTCGAGACGGGATAAAATAATGCGATTTCGTTGATACTCACTGTTTAAGTGCGATATTTGAATGCGAAATTGGCAAATCGTACTTGGCACGGTGATACGCGTATGACAGCGAAAGACGACCGGCACCTGATCAGTCGTCGCAACTAATGCACAATGATGGCTGATGCCCGACGGTAATCTTCTGGTCGCAGCGATAATGATAATAGCATAATAATTTTTAATAATATTATATACATATATTGTGATATTATTATATACACCGCCGCGCGCGGTAACCTGTTCGTGTGTGTTGTACTAGTCGAATAGCACTTTGGGTTGGACGTGGGAGTTAATGGTATCTTTATATATATATATATATATATATATATATATATGTGTGTCTATATAGACTCGGTGGACGGTGGTGTGCAGTGTGCACTGTCCCGTAATGCCGAACGATCGTCTTACTCACTCTACTTACTACTCGGTAGTCATCCAGGTGATAGCGTCCTACACTGCTATTCAATGACTATTAGAAAATTTAGAATACAGTATTTAATATTTATAGTATTACAGTATCTATAACTATAGACATATGATAGTATGCAAATTGCAAACTACCGACTGGATGACTGGTGGTTTTTTTTTAGGAAAATGCGAGAGAGGGAAAATATTATATATAATACTTATTAACATAAAATCCCGGCATCTCATAATACCATTGACCACGGTTCAAGATAAAGCACATAGATGGCGCACAACATACTGCTTATTTTAAATACATTATTTTTATATAAAACTATAAATTCATTTATATTGCAATTAATTATTTTATATTTTTATAATATTATAAAACATGTTAACACTATTAACACTTAGCTGTTAGCTATTATCAACGATAAACGATAACTATAATAGACATTGCTTGACTTGAAAGTTGAGAGGTCAGAGATCCAGGGGATGCAGTGCTCCTTTTTAAAAAATATATATTTGAGCATTTTTTTTTTAGCATATCACTTTCAACTTTTTAGTAATACAAAATCTAATATATTTTTCGGCACCTCTTCTACTTTTTCCAATTTGAACACTGCTAATTAGTGTGATGTGTTTATGGTTTATCCGTTTCTAAATTCTAAGTTTTCTATTTAATAAAATTTGTATGATGGTTCAGGTTCAGCAACCTTGTTAGTTGGTCATTAGGTTTATAGTTTAGATTAGTTAAATTTATTAACATATTTATTATTATTTTTTTATCTATAATTTATAGGAAGTTATTGTTGTTAATTTGCATACTGTATATTTTGTGCTACCGCCCTTTACTATCATAAATACCTAATAATATCATACATTTTACATTTTTACACATATAGACAGGACCAAACAGTGGCGTAGCGATAGTGATAGCGTATTATGTTTTTGAAAAGCAATTGATTCCCGATATTTTGAATGATTTAGGTGGTTGGGGATTTGTGGTAGGTACATGTATATATTACCAGTGGCGCCGGAGCTGGGGGGGCAGAGGGGGCATTTGACCTTCCCGTTAAATATGTCAGGGAGCAAATTATAATTTTGCCCCCCCTGAAAATTTGTCATCATAGTTATACACTTAATACTTAAACATTTTAGAGTTATAGTTTAAATTTAAATTACATTTTTATTATTTTTAATATTTATATAATATAATATGTAATAAAATGAATTTTGAAAAGTTGTATAACAAATAAAATTAAAGAATGTAAAACATTAAAATTGTTTTTAATTTTATATTCAAAATTAAATTAGGTAAAGACTATTAGTTTAATCAACAAAATACTAATTAAACCTATTTTACAAAAATCAATAAGTATTTATATTTTATTTTAATATACTATATATCATGATTTTCCTAAAATTTTTGCCCTCCCCCCCACAAGAAAAATAGTTCCTGCGCGTCTATATATTATATTACTTGGTAATTAGTTGATTTGTTTATTTACGAAGCGCTACGTGCGGCACGTAACGTGCCTTATAGGAGTAAATGGGTAATTAATATAATGTTTAAATATTTGCTTCAATGAAATTTTGTGTTCGCTACGCAACAAATTAGTCCAAAGGTAGTAAGACTTGAAAGAAATAATAAAGCTGCTTTCACACATAATGATTCGACCGATAGCAGTTTTACAATATACAACATTCATATATAATATATACAATATTTTACCTATAATATATAACACGTGTGTTAGGTGGCAGGTTAAAAACCACTGTTGCTACTGGTCGGGTTTGATAATTTTTTTATGTACAGGTGGGCAAAGATCATAATTTCAGTCTCTACATTTTTATGATCAGTACCTGTTTTATTAGTATATAGAGTGTCCTTGACTTAATTAGGTATTATTATTAATTATAATATCTCTGTGAAAAATGAAGATTTTTAAATGTATTTTTAAAGAAATAAGCTATTATAATATTACATTTACCTGCAAACAAATTTCATATAACTTAAAAAAATAAAAGTCATTAGACTTTGAAAAAAAAAAAGTAATATTATATAGTCGTTTTCCTAAATAAAAATTAAAAAATAGTGCATTTAATAATCTTTATTTTTAAGAAAAGTTGGTTAGAAAATTAGTAGGTACCTACAAGTACATTATATCGGTGGTAATTAGACAGCCGGTCGCTACCATCGTTAGCTATAACTACTTCTATACTCATATTTACGCGCACGGGATAGCTATTTATTTTTCATGCACGATTTTTCGTTTGTTTTATTACTCGTATTTATAAATAAAATTGAGTAGGTATCTAGGAATAATATTTTCAACCAATAATATATGTGCTGTATAAAAGGAGAGATAAAGAAGTTCTGACGACATATGACACTGTAATAATGAGATGAAACCCCGAATTTATGACGTATGAGCACGACGATTATAAAGTAAAAACTGTGTGAAATATTTGATGATTTTCATTTATTATACCAAACTTTTGACCTTTTGTAATATAAATAGATTAGTAGAATATTATTATCGATGATAAATTTATCGTCACCATCCCGAGTCGAGAGCGTTATTGTAATTTAGTGAAGCAATAATTATCCATTATTGTACAACTTATAAACTTATAATTTTAACTACCTATTGTTTTGTAGTTTTATCGATTTACCACAGATTTCTATATTATACTATATAACTATAGTATAGTGCGATTTACTCACTTTTGTATTTTATTAAAATATTAACTTTTAATATTTAATAAATGAACGTTTTAATTTAAATTTCACATTTTCACCTAAGACCCACCCACTTCTTTTAAAAAGGGTGGCTACCGCCATCATTGAGATATAGATTCAGCGCCACTAGTTTGTAGGTTACTTATAAGTATGGTATGTATTACTAACTTAGTAAATACTAATTACTAATTTATTATAATGATATATAGTTAATCGAAAATGTATTCCAAATATTAATTTATCTATTTAATTATATTTTTATAGTTACTTTTCTGTCGTTAAATAAAGAAAAAAAAGTTAAAGCGTGATGTTGAGTGTAGAGTGAAAATAGAATTAAGAAACACTCTCGAGATTTTATTCTGCAGGGCATAGGCTACGCAACTGCAGAATGTCTCTTTTCTGATAAACCGTCATACAACACAATGATAATGATGACAATATAATATAATATATTATGTTGGTATATATATATATATTGTGCATTTATGCGTATATATTGTATCATAATGTGTGTGTGTGTGTGTGTAGACAAATGGTATCCCTTACTCCGTACCGCCACCGGGCCGCTTAACTTTTGTCGGCAACTTGTACGCGGTCCTCTCGCCGTGAGTGGATTTTCAATCCAAGCGATTATCAACGCGCTCACGGGGCGTTAGGCGTGCGCGTCACCAAAACTGCCAATTAAAGTCTGCGGAAGCGAAGCGAGCCGTGTGTTATCGACACCGGAGCAGCGCAACGCGCAACGCCCCCAGGGGGATCCGGTACGCCATATCGGACGTTCACGGGCCCTCTCCGTGCCGCCTTCGCACAACTTCCCTCCCGGATCCAGAGAGACCCCCAACCCTCCAGCGCATCAGGAGATCACATTTAATAGCACGTATAATCAACCGTCAGATGAACAAGTGGGAATAGTGGGAATAGTGGGTGTATAAGGGGTGATGAGGTGGATAGGTACTGCGTTGCCGTAAACCTTTCATCATATCATCGGAGGATAAGCCTATATATATATATTCCACTCGTCAACCTTTTGTCAGTACTTATTCGCGTTAAATCCAAAATCGCGAGTATATTTCCCTCATACTTCCCTATTATACCGTAGGCTGCAGCACAATATGGAATTTTATTTATACATTATAATTTATAATCAATGATACTATTATATTATAATAGCACCGTATATATGTAATTCGTCATCATCTTTTATGTCTATATAATTTATAAATACATTTTATCAGACTATCGCAATAATTTTTTTGACGAAATTGGACTAATAATAACAATATAATATTATATACCTACGTATCTATATCATGATACTGACCACCGTCAACGACCCTGCATTCCATGTTAGTTCTATATTTATACTTATAGTAAACGTATAAATATTTTTATATAATAATAGTATTATAGTGAACATAAAAATAGAACGTCAACAATATACACAAAGCTCCTGCAAATGACTAAATCGTTAAATGACAATGGAATAAATTGTTAGAAAAGTAATATATATCATAATTAATAAGTATGTGTGTGTATGTGTTTATTAAAAAAAAAAATTGTAATGCTGTCTCTGTGCTCTGTTTATTCAAGAACCGTTTTTTACATTTTTTCCTGAACATTTATAAAATATTATTTGACAACGAAATTATACCTATAGGTGATTTAATTTTAATATTTAAAATAAATATAAGTTAATTTTCAAATTAAATTTTACAAAGAGTAAACGAGAGAATATAGTAAATATTCTACACTTAAAATTTGGTAATAATTAATATAATACATTTAGGATTTAATTGAAAAGATAGCTGCTTATCTCTATTTTCTTTTAATCTAATAAAATTTACGATAATGTAATTTTTCTATTTTTAGAAACGATAGTTCGGGAACTTTTTGAACAGACCTCGTATATTAGCATCAAGTACTCGGTTGATTTCTGAGGACAAACCCACTCTATTTTCAAGAGGGTATTTAACCACATTTAACTACCTGACTTATCTGTTCGGTGCCACTGATTATGACTATCGTGTAGTATTAATTATTTTACAAATACTTTATTTCCAAATATTTACAAACGAAGTGATATTTGTATATATTATGTTTATTAATACTTCTTTATAACACTGTTTAAAAAAAATACTTGTCGACTGTTGCATAACAGATAACTTAAAAACTATTTTATATCTTGAATTTATTGATTTATTTCCTTAAATTTCAAGTTGTAGAGAGTATTTTGTAATTAATAATTGATTTACACGTAAAGTTTATAGCATTGATTTTATAATATACTATATATAGTATATTATAAAATCAATGGTTTATAGGTAATCTATATTATATTGTTTTTATATAATATTATATCTTTTTACAAATTACAACATTAGAAATTAAAATACTATTATTCATACTTCATTCAAATAATATATATAATTTATGGTGTTTTAAACTCTTAACGTACATATATTATAAATTTTAATGGAATGATGATAAGATACTGAATATAATTATATACACTATAAAGTTTATGTATAAATATAATAATATTATATATTATGTGTAACTATAATATAAGTAGGTACTGAAATTCAATAGATCTACTTTGGTAGGCGAAATTAATTTATAGGCGGTAGGTGTATATATGAGGTTTATGCTTAGTCTTATATAACTACACTAAATGTTATAATTTATCATTTTTTGATACAGATAACATCTTATATTTCACTTAGACTCGTGCGAGAATTACAAAAACATTGGATCGAAACGAATTAGTTCCGTTGGATGAAAATATTATACACGTAATAACTGAGTGCAGGAAGGTAACTTAGTCAAAACTTGTATAGGTTTTGATATTCAAATTTAAATTATTATATTAATATATTTAATAAACGTGTGGTCTTGTTGGACACATATTTTACTTTGTTACAGTATACAGTAGGAACAATTATTAATAATCATCGATTTTTGATTACCTATAATACCTATATACTAATATATATTACAAGCATGTATATATTTACTATTTATAATCAATGGTAAAATTATTTTACGGGTAAAAATTAAAAAAACTAATAATTAATATAGATATACGCATCTTTTAAATATATTGTATACGTTAACCTATATAATTTTTTTATTAGCAATACTTTTCTTGTCCTACTTTTATTTATATAAAATTAAAATTATATACATTTGTATAATAAAATAATATTAAAATACAAATTTAATCACATATTATTATAACGTTTTACAGTATCATCCAGTTCTTATTTTCCTATTTTTAGTGAACTTCAACACAAAATGTGTAGTCCAAATGGCAAATAATATAAATGTACACAGTATATTATAGATTTAAGTAGTAAGTAGTTACTTGTACCTGTAAATAAGTATATACAAAAAAAAGTAAAGTTAAGTGGGAATTTCGATTGTGGACGTTCCTCCTTCGTCCCTTCGGTCCTCGGAGAAATTAGTGGTTTATTATACTTAAGATTTGAATACAATGATATTGCATTAGAAAATACGATTCTGAGCGAAACTCAATATATTACATATTATCATATACATATTAATTCTATACTGATAATCTATTCCAAAATTTTACCACGTATGTAAATTACGAATGTAAATACTAAATATTTAAAATAAATTTCAATTTCTTACGATCTAAACTTATTTAGTTATCAAGAAATAAAATAATGAAACCGTAATTTTGCCGATTTTCAAGAACTCTTATTTTAAAAGTATATGAAAAAAATTGTCAGTCACGATTATCAAAATATTTTGTAAAAACATTAAGTCGTATATGTCTAGATTTCAATAAAATTTTCAAACTAATAAAATAAAAAAAGCAGGAAATATTAAACATTATTGAAAAAAAAGCCAAAACTCTATACTTAATTAGAAAATCAATCAATCGTTTCTAAATTTTTTCTTGTAATGAAGTTCACCTAAGTAAATACTCAAAAAAATTTTCAAGATATTATGATTAAAATTCAATTATTTATCACGAAGTTAAAAAATTTTAAATTTCAGAAACGTTATTTTGCCGATTTTTCGCCATTTTTTAGCAGTTTTTCTTCTCCCAGGGAAAAGATTTTGAGAATTTGGAAAATAGAGGTAAAAAAAGTACCAACAAGATGCAATTTGCTACCGAAAACATAACCTACTTGTGGTAATCGGACTATTATTTCTACCTGAAAAAGTGTCTTCATACATAAAAAAAAATATCATATTCATTTCTACTACATTTATTCAAATTTTAGAAGCTTATAAAATAAAGTTGCAACTTACGATTTTCAAAATATTTTGTAATAGGATTAAGTAGTATCATTGATTATAGAATAGACTATTCTATAATCAATGGTAGTATATAATTAGACTTCGATAAAATTTTCAAAGCGATAAATCAAACATTTCCGGAAATATTAAACATTTTTGGAAAAAAGTTAAAAGCTCAATACTTAGTCAGAAATTGAACCAATCGTTTCAAAATATTTTTCTATAATGTAGAACATTTATGTTGACACTCAAACCAAGTTACAAGTCCCTAGGATCAAAACTTAATTAGTAATCACAAAATTTAAAATTTAAAATAACAGAAACCGTAATTTTGCCGATTTTTCACCATTTTTTGGTAGTTTTTCTCCTCCCACGGAAAAACTTTTGAAAAATTCCAAAAATGAGCTGAATAAAGTACCAACTAGACACGATTTTCTACCGATAGCATACATTACTTGTGGTAATCGGACCATTATTTCTACCCGTAAAAGTGTCTTCATACATATAAAAAAATTAAAAAATAAACAGTTTTGTAAAACCAATACAATCGCTTCGCTCAAAATCTAAAAGGGTTTGAATACCACTGATCTAAACACATATTTTAGCACACAATTCTATGATTCGACCTAGATTGGACTAATAGCCAGGGGCGTAATTGTAGGGAGAGGGGCAAACGGTGGAACTTGCCCCTCTAAACTTCATCGGGAAGCGGCAAAAGTATCATTTTGCTACCCCCCCACCTTCCCAAATAAGTCAACAGTTCATTAGTAACAAATTAAAAATGTGTTTAAATATGGTTGACTGTGATTTTTTAAACTTATTATTATTAACACGTATTAGCATTTTTGGTGAGTATTTTACTTTGCCTCCTCTATTTTTTTACCCAGTTACGCCGCTGGTCTAAATCATAGGTTTAGGTCTGTTACAATTAACTGGAAAAAAATCATTTGATTATCTAAAACGTTATGTTCTAACATATTCGATACCTTTGACATGTAATAATTGTTACTGATTGTTAAATGGAGAACTATAGATTTTCTAGTGCAAAAATAGCCAACTATATCCTCAGGATTCTACTAGACGATTAGATAAATCTTTTGACGGACGATCACTAGACGAATAAACAATAGCACATTAGTAACATACTAGCATACTACCATTCAGAGGCGCAAGAACTATTTTTCTTGTGTGTGTGTGTGTGTGGGGGGGGCGCGCCCGCCAAAAATTCAAGGAAAATCATGATAGTATAATATATTAAAATAAAATACAAATACTTATTGATTTTTATAAAATAGGTTTAATTACTATTTTGTAGATTAAACTAATAGTCTTATTTACCTAATTTAATTTTGAATATAAAATTAAACACAATTTTAATATTTTACATTTTTTAATTTTATTTATTATACAACTTTTCAAAATTCATTTTATTACATATTATATTATATAAATATTAAAAATAATAAAAATGTAATTTAAATTTAAACTATAACTCTAAAATAAAAAAAGCATCTTTGTAAAACCAATACATTTTTCGCTTCTCTCAGAATCTAAAATTTAGTTTCGGTTATTAATTATTAATAACTATAAATATTATTCTCCCATAAAATTACGCGTTTAATAGTATAGTTCAATATTCCTAATATTGAATATCAATATGAGATATACTTGTATGGCTGTATTAACAATATATAATGATATAATCTATAAGTATATATTATAGATTTATAGATGCCTAATTAGTGATCATATTATTTTTTATTAATTATAAATTGTATGTAAATATTATTATATTTTATAATTGTAAAATATTATATTTATACAAATAATATATACTATATATAGATACTAAAATAGTAACAGGTATACCAATATCTATTTAGTTTATAGAAAAACTCGAAAACGTATGAGATTATAATGTGATACATATTAGGTACCTATACTATTGGTCATTAAATTTTTTGATAAATTTAACATGTGGTAGTTTTATCTGATATTTTATCGTTCAAAATAATAACATGCATGGACATCACGAAAAATAGCGCGTGTCAGTTACTATATCGTCTATCATCAAAAGAAGGGGGATGGCATTTTATTTTTATTATTATACATTTATAGTAAAACAAAATATAATAACATGCTGTGAACAAGTGGCAATTATCACTATGACATCCTTGCCGAAAAAGAGCTGTGTATAATATTATATAGGTATACATATTATAATATATGTATATTGTTTTTGATGGTTTTATTTTACTATGTTGTAGAAAAGGTGGGAATAGTTAAAAAAAAATGGCGGTTGAATGTTTTTGGAATGTATGAGAGGATAAAACTGTAAGGTAATAATTATATTTATCTATATACATAGATAATTAGTATGTATAATACTAATGTACTTGAATATTGCTAGTGAAAATTTAGAATGTGTGACAGATGGTTATCTTGTGTGAGGGGGTAAACTGTAAAGTGGATCACGAGATACTGAACTGTCCAGGTCATCTAAACTAAACAACCTATCGTGACTGATTGGCAGGGTTGATGTAATTTTTTATTATACGAAAAAAAAATAATATAGTTATTTTTTTTTTTTTTTAAACAGTTGTTTCTGTTTTCTGTAATTTTGTAAATATTCACATATATTAATTAATATTTCATAAAACTATATTATACTTGATATAAAAATAGGTTATAAAGATAGGTTATATTAAATCTAAAAAAAAAATCTATATCTATGTACATTTATTTATATCTATCTATAGATTATTATGGATCGTAAAATATATATTAAGATAAAACTATCATATTAATTATTAATTACTAATTAAGTACAAGTTGTTATTAAATATTAATTAATATGTGATTATGTCAATATATATTATAAACAAAATTATTCATTGCTGTTATAATGTTCCAAAATTTATTTAAAAATTGAAATTTTCCGTCAATAACTATAATTTTGAATGAATTATTTTTTAACATTATTATAGTTAAGCAACAACTGAACAGCCTATAATATGACCTATATTACTTTTTTAAAACAAGACATTTCATAAAGTTATAATAAAAATATACTCTTTAAAAAGTTATATTTGTATAATAATTTTGATGCGTGTCGACCTTCTAATTTAATCAAAATGTCGATTTTTAGGAACTTTTTTCATATATTGAAAAAATTATATTTCTGACGTCATTATTTGTAATAATTTAATGTTTTTATTATAATCTTGATCTGAAAAATATGTTCTTCCTTCCTTGTCATAAATTTATCGTAATATTGAATATTGATAATATGAATTTTACATTTCGCGATATAATAGATAATTACAAAAATGACGCAAGAATATAATTTTTCCAGTAACTAAATTAAAAAAATTTTTAAATATCACTACTTTAATTAAATTATAAATTTGACCCATTAAAATGTTCATAAAAATATAATCTTTAAATTGGCTATCTTTAAATTTCACATAACTCAAAATAAAAGTTTTTTGTTATTTTTTTACTAGACGTTTAAAACTAAAAAAAGAATACTAAAATAGAGGTAATATATAACAATAATATATTATATATTTATATTAAATTCTATTGCCTATATACCAAATAAAAAAACTGCATTTAAGAATCTTCATTTTAACGGAGACGTTACAATTAAGAAATATATCTTTGTTTAAGGTACATAATAACATATATACAATATATCGTTCAATTGCTTGTATACTAATAAGGTTAAAAATAAAACTAATAAACTAAAAAAATACAAATATTAAAATTATCTAACATACAATTCATTAAATTATGTTGTATATTAAATATAATAAACACAATAAAAACCATACATATATCCTACTACAGGTTATTATAGATAGATAGCCTATTATAGATTTGAATTTATTATTTTTGAACATTATATATGTAATATTATGTATATACCTAACATTTTTGTATGATAAAAAATATATTCTGGTTGAATTTTGTAAATTCATATTTTTACAATGTAAATTTAAACTTTAAGTTTAAAATAGTAAAAAAAAAATACATGTTTTTAGTTCTATTAGATATTTAGATATTATATTAGATTTAGATACCTATTTAGATTATTTGATAATTATAAACATTTAAAAAATAATATCACGTATGAAAAATGCCTGTTAAACGGTCAAGTTCTATTCCCATTATTTTTAATTATCATATAATATAAAATCAATTTTATTAAAAATAATGGTATATAATTTTGGTTGTTTTTTCATAATGTTTTTTACTGCTTCAAATAGCTCATTTTACTGTTTCATCGACACCAAATCCGCACCATTGTAAAACCAACGTTCTTTGCACTTTGATCAAAGTCAAAATCAAAAATAAAATAAAACAATTGCTTGTTTTATATGTAATTTTTTATGTCCGTGATAAAGTATTGAAAGTTGAAACATTAATATAATAAGTAATAACAAATATTATAATGTACCTATTATTTATTAGTATATAACAATGTCCAGAGCGTATACTAATAATATATTTTATGATAATATTTCTAATTAATAACCTATTCGAGAAGATATAGAGGAGTACCTCTAAAAACTAAGTCCCCTGCACACACCTATTATATTATAAATTGCACGAGGCTGTGAGATGTTATTTGTAGTTCAGAACAATTTAATTTTGAGTTGGGAATAATATTTCTTTTATAATATGTAAAACATTTATAATACACCTGTTATAATATTATTATAATTTATATTATTACTGACTCATATAATATAAAATATAATAAAAACAGAATTATTCACAGTGAAGGAAACAATTGTAATAAACCAGAACCAGGAAGTTTTTGTTAAGGGTTGCCAGAAATTGTTCGATGGTCGTCAAGGTGACGCGCGTGCCAAGAGTTTAGACATGGATTGGCTGCTCGTGTGCCCCCCTTTTGGTAGGCGGGGTTTGGGTTGGCGCTACCGTGTCCCGGTACCCGTGTAACCATCGAAAGCATCGTGAACATCATATTCAGGCAGCTGTTATCCTTTACGGTACGCGATCAGTTGCTGCTACGCATAGATTACAAGAGTAAAATTGTATAACTATAAAGTGTTGAAATAGTTGTAATCTGTATGTTATATTCATGCTTTACGAATAAATGATATATATCGGGCAGGTAAGTGAATAAGTAAATATTATAATTATTATTTTAATTTGTTGTTTTATAGTAGGAATAGGCGGTTATCTATATTTATATGTCGTTATAAAATAAACTATACCTATTTCAATTAAATAGTTAAATTAAAAAAATTATATTTATTCCTACCTATTTATAATAAGAGCAAAGTTTAAACTATTCGATTTATTTTGTCTATATATAAGTAAGTGTGCTTCATTTTCGTAAATAGGCATAAGTAATATTTTATACAGACATACAGTAGCGGTGCTAAAAACGGATCAGGGTGGATTATAGCCCTACCTGAAATTTTAACATTTTGTACGATGAGTATTTTATGAATGATTTTATTTTATACAGCCCACACTAAAAAAATTGGCGTTACCTAAATGTCTTGACGTCGCCACTGATTTTATATAAATCATTTTAATCAATAAACCCACAATTTATAATTTTGTTTTGTAAAGATAGACATGATTTTACTATTAAGATTATTTTCATGAATTGCCCAATTGTTTATAAAATATAAATAATTACATGTGTATAAAATAAAGTAATAATAAACTATTTATAATAGAAATACAGAATAACGTAAATGGAAATATAATTTTCATATATTAAGTAAAAAATTGTGTATTTCTACATATAATATATAGTTAATAATACACCTACTTATAATATTTCACATTTTATAATAATATATATGTTATAGGTGCATGGATCTTTTTTATGTAAAAATAAGTAAACATAATATGTAAATTAAATAATATTTTATGCGATTCTATAATATTATTATAATTGGTCTAATTGGTAAAAATAAATGAGACTATTTTCACATTTTCATTTTTTTTTTTTTTTATGAGTTTTGACTAGATAACCCAAGTTATGCTAACTGCAGTAAAATGTAATTTTATATTTTCGATATTAAATAATAAATTATTTGAATATGTACTCGTATATATTAGTAACTATTTATAATTATAGTTTATGAAATAGTTAATTTTATATTGAAATTTAATATCATATTATACTAAAAGTCTGCAAAAAATTACAAATTTTTATAGTATAACATCGCAGAGTTTTCAGTATTGGAAAAATTATTATAATATATATTCTTCTCAATTATAATTTATATTTGACTGAACTATTATGAAATGATTTAAAAACTCATCTCTCATAATAATATATAAATGAAACATAATTTAATATTATAATAGAATTATCTTATGTTTATATATTATTTAATTTGTATTTCCTAGCTATTATATATATAATTATTAAATAATTATACTTGCCTATTATTTTTTGTTTTACAAATATATTAAAGTATACAAAGTATCTTTAAAAGTTTAAAATATGGCACTTTATATAAACTAATCATATAATCAATAATTGACAACGATAATTATATACTATTATTATATATTAATTATATTACACAATAAATAGATACCTAAGTATTAAACAATTATTATAGATTGGATTGAAATTCGGAATCACGGAATTAGGTTAATATTGTTTTATGATTTTGTTAATATTTATTTTGTATACTGGGAGTCTGAGAAAATAAATCTTAGGGGTATAATCATATAACTATAGTATACAATTATTTTATATAATATTTATAATATAATATAATCTACAGAATCATAGTGTTATCATGGTTAATGGTTATATATGTGTAGTTAATGTGAAATATTAGCAGGATTAATAATATAGTCATTTTTACGAGTATAATATGCCTACGAGTTGTATGTAATATTATTTAATTTCATAAAAATGCTAAACTTGGCATTCGGGAAAATATTAAAGAATTTTGCAGCTTACTCTCAAGTAACGCGTCGACTGTGATGTTTATACAAAACTGAATGTATACAAGTAATCAAAATCATTTAAAACATTTTATATTTGATATCAATTTCAATTCCAAATAATAGTTATATATAGTTGCATCTTGCACATTCATCAAAAATCATGTCGTATTTTTGTGTGATATTCTAACGGATAACGATATGATAGCTATACTAATATATACTATTATAATATGATATAACAATATAGCTCATATATATTATACATATGTATATTAAATATATAATATATAATGTGTAAAAAATGAAAATATCAGTAAAAGTTTTACAAGTTTACGACAAATATATCATCTATAAAAATCAAAATCTTTATGATGTTTAAAACGATGAATACCTATTTGTTAGTTTTGACTTCAATGTAAGTTTTTTTTTTTTTTTTTACAAAATCGGTTTCAAATTTGTTAATTAATATATACTATAAGTTTCTCATTGAATTATTGGCATATTTAACTGATGATGTTTGGTACTTGGTATTGGGATGGTCGTGAGAAGTGATAGAAAAGCTAGAGATGAGTATTGAATGAATTAGCGCATCGCGATATTAATATGCGCCAGCGCGCAATGTTGACTCGTGTAGTCGAATTTATCGTAGGCAAAACCAATTAAAGTCACCGACTGGCGACGGGTACGAACGGGTAACGACGATAACGGACAACACACGCGCGTCCTATTGTGGGACACGGGACGTCGACTATACGATCCGCTGCCGCCGTCGTTTATTATTGTAAACAATTCATCCGTGCAGTGAATGGGATGACAAGGGACGCGTGTGACGCACAGGCCGCGCATTTAACATGGGATTATGGTGATAATAGTAATAATAACAACAAAATAGTATTTATGCGTGTGTGCGTCTCAAAAAGTCAACGCGACCGATGATAAAGGCGCCTCTTGGGAGACGTGTGTGTATAGACGTGTTGTTGCTAGCACGCACTGCACACGGACGCCAATGATACGGTCCGGGGCACATCACCGCGCATTACACCGCACGCAGGGATTTACCCCCGGGTCAACCGGACCGTGGCCGCTGCGGATGCACTCGCGTGTTATTCACGCGCACTTAACGACTGCACCGGCAGGACGTCACCCGTTGAAATGTATATGTATATAGATGTCTACATACTATTATATAAAATAAATGTATATCGAATCATGAACATGTGAGTACATGTGACATATTTTACGTACACGCCGAGAAATACGATAGACCTAAATAAAGATCCGCGAAGTATTTGTTTACATGTATTTAACCTATTAATGAAATAATAATTCTAAATCATAATGCTTATTTTTTCTTGCCACATATAACTTTCTATGCGTTTTATAAGTATTGTTAGATTTACATCATCAGAAGTTATAAATTATAAATCAATATCCTGCTATCATAATATGTGAGAATAAGTGAGAAATATATAATAAATTATATACACGTATAATATTCGAAACATAAAATTTTAATATTTTTAATATGTACCTACTTTAGGTACATTATTTTGTAACTTGTAATAATATAATCGCATTATTATAGTAAAAATTAATGTAATAGTAATGAATAATCAGTTTATAAAATTAATTATTAATTAAAACATTAACATAAAAATATTGTTTTATTTATTTTTACTATTTTATTATAAACATGTTTAATCAATTAACAAATCATAAAGACTTTTATCTACGTATATAATTATAACAATAAATATATACCACCTATACGAGTAAAAGTATAACAATAATATTATGATTATTATTATATTAAAAATATAACATTTAAATATTTAAGGAATAATGTTAATTATTTACGACGTATCTAATAAAACAAAATTATTTCCAGATGAATTATTAAAGTATTAAATGGCAAGTGGAGACATTTTAAAACAATAAGTTCAAACACTAAAATAAGAAAATACACATATTATATTAAACACCTCGAATACGTGTGAACACTATGCCACATACTGGTAAGCATTATATTATACATCAATTAGCTTTGATAAATCAATATGTTAAAGTTATATAGAGTAATATAGATTATATTTAATTATAATTAAAATAAAAAAGTTTAAAACTTGAAATGATTGTTAGAGTATTGAAACTTAAATTAAAAATAGCTAAAACCTATAATGTCTTATAGAGTAATTATTTTAGAATTTGGGTAATGTTTATTATACAAATACAAACATCCATGATCAAAATATCTTTATATATTTTATATTATATATTTATATCCATAAATTTTAAATGTTTCCCGAGATTTTGAAGTTATTAAAATGTTATTATTTTTTTTTTTTGCCAGTTTATGCTATAAATTATTTTATAATCAGTTCATTTAGATCCAAGCTATAAACCCTTGGCATCCGTCAGTGCCGTATAGATACGGGAAGGTTTAGGGAGTTCAACTCCTCTTTAAACGACACGGATAAAATATACACATTTCTACCATATTTCAAAGTATTTATTTATAAATTAATTATTTTCGGGATCATAAATAGAGTAAACATAGATATTAAATTATAATAAGCTGTCTATTATTCTATTATACGAATATTATGATTATAAAACTTTTTTAATATAATTATGAATACCTCCCCGGAATACGGAACTGGCATCCGTATATAGAATTTATATGTAGGTACGTATGTTTTAAATAATAAATATAAGGAAGGCACGTGCAACAGAATTTTAAAGGTGTCAGCATCATAATAATAAATATGCATAAGTATACCTACCTGATAAACTACTTACATAGAATAATATTATATATTATAAGATATAATTGTATTACAAAAAAACTGGTTTTTGTCCGTGATATGTTATCCATTTATCATTTATGTTTCGTAATTCGTTGTCTGCATAAAAATCAATTATGTGCAGATCGTATTATACACCATAATATGTATCTTGTAGTGAATCAAATGATAAATACCGGGAGCCGAGCCGGTACATCTGCTTATTGTTACCTAGGTGTTAATGGGCGGTAGTTTTACAAAATTACAGAGACACATCATCATTTTCACCGGCTCGGATCCGCCCTAAATCGCCAAGGGGTCTTTCAATCGACCGCAACTTTATACGTATATTATATTATGCACTATCTAATACCACGCACGCAATATAAAAATTATATTTTTTTATATATGGGTGTTCTTTCGTTCGTTGGAAACCTTTAAAAAAAATTAAAGTATTTTTTTTTTTAACACAAATGTTTTGTGCAAAAATAAATATTATATTGCAATAGTTATAAGACATTGACACTTTACAGTGTTGTAATTTACTTGTATAAGTAGATATAATCAATAAGCTATAAGTAAACTACATATATATTGAAGCAGAATAATTTAAGTGTTTTACAAATATATTTCATGCCATCTAAGAGGTTATATTTCAAAATTTAATTTTAATATTATTTTAAAATAAATTCATATTTGAGTATATTATTAGAAAAATTAATCAGTTTTGTTTTTTATTGTCTATATATCAGGTAGTCTAATCTACCTGATGTATAGATTAGAAGTATATGCAATAAGCAAATTATATAATTATATTATAGTTTATTGTTATTACCTATTTATTTTATTTTTTGATACACGTTTATTTAAATTAATGAATTTATAGACTATAGGTATTCATAAATTAATTGCATGATCTATTATTTAATAATTCTGATATAATATAATACATAATATATTAATAGTATAATGACGAATCATGAAGGTACATATTAATTAATAATTATAACTTCAGAATTGTTTTTATAAATAGTCATATAATATAATTTAGGCGATGAATATATGATGATTAATGAGTTATGGTTATATTATATTATATATAATAAATTTGTGCTTTTATGGTATACAATTCACAGTTAAGGTTCACAGGTTTTAATAACATTCTTTATTTACCTATACTTGATTTTTTGTATACTAGTTCTAAGTTTATTACGTATATTTATGTTACATATTTTATATTTATAACCAGGGCTTGAGATTTCTAGTATTTGTATATTTGATTGTATAGTAAACTAAAGTCTAAAAGATAGAGTAATTCCAATAAATTCGTTTTATAATAAAAGGAATACAATTATAAATGTTTTATAGTGCATAATTTTGCATATTTTAGATATTTTATATTTAATATAATTATTTTATTGTTATTTTTATAACTTTATTAATATTTATTACAAATTATTAATTATGTGGAGTAAAATTATGTACCTACCTACTTATACAGCATCAGCGACTGTGTTGGCGAATGGTAAAAATATTTTAGAAAACAATTGTGACCCACCGATTTGAAGAAAATTAATAATATATTATTATTAATATATCAACCATAAAGAACGTTCATTTTCAGTGTACAAAATATTATTGAGCAATAGCAGACGATCGTTTGTAAATATATTATAAAACACATATTTATAATAGGTTCATTGCAATTTCCAAGGTATACAGTCTGATAAATTTAGTATATTACTATTTATCAATGTACTATTTTAGATACTCTTACATACAAAAGTTAGATTTAAAATGTTTAGTTTTTTTTTTGTATTTTTAGTTTTTAGAGCATATTATATAGTATGTATTTAATATTTTTAGGGAATATAATAATATTAATAAAATAATAACGCATATTTTATAATTTGTTAGTGCTAGTAGTATCGAGCCCTGCTTAACTATTTACTGTATAGTAAATAATATTGTTATTTTTAATAACCAATACTAAGTATTTACATACATAGGTAGATCAATAACTTTTATTATACTTTTATTGTATTCCACTAAGGAACGTTATTACTAATCAATCATGAAATAAACATACCAATTCTCGAAAAATGATTTTTATATATACCTATTATTAAAAATAAAAAATAAATCAATATTCTTCATTAAAATACTTCTAGGAAATAAAAGTATATAATTATATATTATATTGAATCCGTAAAATCAATCTACATATAGAATAAAATTAAACTACCTGTATAAAAATTCGAATAAGTATATTATAATTGGTATAATTTTTTACTTTATATTATTATGTATATTTTAGAATAAAATAAAATGAGTGCAGTATGCTACTGCAGACTATTAAACGACCATTACTTTACCAATAGGTACGGTAGAGGTGAACATTTTTACCGTATACACGCAATATAGCATTATAATTATTGATTATAAAATACCCTTACTATCTTGCCTCCTGCGTTCACAATGAATAAACATTTTTTGCTCATTATATTGTATCAATCTATTAAATTATTAATTTCAGTTTACATCTTAAAAATTTAGTAACTGGTTACTTGGTAACACCAAGTTTATTGTCTTTTTTTTCATATTTAGTTTTAATTTTTAAAGTACTAACTGCATGTAATACAATTTGTACATTTTTAAATCTTTTTGACATTATGAATTCCGTAAAAAATAGAAGTATAATTATTTTATGAAAATGTTGAATTATTGAATTATATATAAATAAAATTAATTAATTAGATACTAATTATATTAATATTACATACTTAGTAAAATGATCTCAACAGTGATATATAATTAAGTCCCATACATTTTATATTCATATTTTGGGTAACTTATTTGTATACATTTACTTAGAATTAGTTACTTTAAAATGTTATTAAATTTAACACTATAGCTCGTTTATTAAAATGTATTATTATTAAAATCTATTTAATACCAGAGCTTGAAGTAGCAACAAAAAGTAGGGAAACTCTTTTTATCTTTGAATAAATCCCTTTTACCCGATTATGATGTGAGGACCACCGTTCAAATAGTAGAGGGACAGACAAATTTCTAAAAAAAAAAATAGAGGTACTCAATCCCCTACGCTCCTCCCAAATTCGAGCACTGTTTATTACATTATTAAATTATTTGATATTATGCATAATACGCGTTGATGCTTGTCTTTTTATTTTGTATATTATCACTCATTAGCTTGTTAACATTATAGGTCAAGCGGGCGTTAATCAATTAGGCGGTGTGTTTGTCAATGGTCGCCCGTTGCCTGACTATGTTAGAAGACGTATAGTACAACTTGCTTTATTAGGGGTCCGGCCGTGTGACATATCTCGACAACTTTTAGTTTCACATGGATGTGTTTCAAAAATCCTGACTCGATTCTATGAAACTGGCTCGATACGACCTGGTTCTATAGGTGGTGCCGGATTACAAAAAAATAAGGTAAGAAATATATTTTATACAATGGTGGTTCATCCCAATTATGAGCCCGTGTGTAAAATTAAAAAAAATTCCCTTTCATTTTTTAATTCTAAATAATATAAATATATGAATTCATTGCATCGTTTAGAACTAAGTTCAAGTTATGTGAAGCACAATCGATATACGTGACTAATTTAAATAAATAACGTTTAGTCACCATAAATTGTTTTTTTGTTTCGCAGAAGTAAAGATAATTAAATTTGATACAATATTTATGACAATGATATATTGATATCAGATTGAGAAAATGAGAACTATGTGAAACTGTAAACAATCTTTTTACTTTTTCTTACATAATTGAATTTTTTCTGGGACGTTAAGTAATAATGGGCCCCGTGGCATTTGCACACATTGAACACATATATGACATGCCACTGATTTTATATAATTACCTACATAGTTTTGGTTAATGTGTAAAGTATATATTATAAACTAATTGTTATTTTTTAGATAACTCAAGGAAATTTCTCAAAGAAAAGTACTAGATTCAAGCAAGATGTATCCAATAGAATTACCGGATCCCTTAATGCACCTTCTCCAATGCGTAATTTTCCATGGATGCATCCTTTAGGTAATTTATTTAATTATTAAAATTATAAATTAAATAGAATGCTATATATTTTATAATATAAATATGTTATGTTTTATGAAATTAATATTTTGTAATATAAATTCATTTTATAAGTCGTAAGTGTAAAATTTATCATTGAGAGGTTGCACCAAATTGTTAATATTATACTGTATACAAAATATTTAATTACAAATATTTAAATAATGACTGTAATTTTATTTTGTAAAAATTATTCTAATTTCCTACACCTATTGGTATACTTACCTAAAATCAACATAAATTCATCCTTTATAATTCGATTTAAGTAAATATATTTGTATTACTATTTAAAATACTGTTTTTAATATATTATATTTATGCTGAATAATATAAATATATATAATGACTTGAGTTGATATATGTTAAACAAAAAATAATGGATGGATAGGTTTATACTTTATGTTGTAGGTATGATATTTAACATTATAATCGCGAATTTGTTATTTTATTTTTAATTATAATAAATAATTAAAATTAATTATTATTATCCAAGTATCCACCGATAATTTGCTATACAGTATTCTATTATATATATACACGTTAAAATTTAAAATTCAAGATATATTATATATCATCTATACGTTGACAAAATTAATTGATTCATTATTTTTATTATATAATAATATATGTAATCTGTATTTAATATTCAACAGATATGTACTACGAACGAATTCACCAACAGCAGCAAGAAAATGGACCTAGTGTTGTAGGCGAACCATCAAACGGTCTACCTGCACCGAGCCCTAAGAAACCGCACACACCTTACACTATCGAGGAGATTTTGAAACCTGTGGCACCACGGCCGCGACCACCGTCTCCGTGCGGCCTTCTCGTGGACGGCGTCTGTACGTGTGGTCTGACTGGAAACGTAATGTCATCGGCGGCGTTTTACATTGATGTGCAGCAACAATTCATGTGTCAGCAACGATATTGAAATTATTATTATTTATTTCGTTTCTTTTATTTATTTATTATTTCCATGCAGACAAAATAAATAAATGTATATAATTTATATAAAATAGAATGTACCTATACGTCTTGAAAATCGTTTTAAGCTATAATTGTTATTAATTTGATGAAACCTATAACTATAACTTATAAGTATGTATGTATGTTTTTAAATAAAAATAACTTCATCTTGACGATTGATTTTATATTGTGTTAATTTAGTAACTCAAATATTTTAACGTATAGGTTCAAGATCTAGATACCTATACGTTAGTCAATAATTCGATTGGTATCAAGAACAAACAACAGTAATATTAGGAAATACATGTGTCGGTCACGACATACTTATTATTATAGTTTCATGTAATATATCTTCAGAAAAATATCTCTAGTACAAAAATATAATTTAAAATATATTGATTGTATTATAATAAAACATAATAATTATTATGATCCAATAGATATGCTCGTAATATTAGGTAAATTTTAAATATCAAAAATTAAATTAAATAAAAATCAATTACTATGAAACACCAAAATTCGACTATTAGAGTGGAATATTTTAATTCTCAAAAACTTACTAATGTAGTTTTGTATTTTTTATGATTTTAATTATTTAAAGTAAAAAACATTGTTTTAGTTTTATTATATACCTACCTCTGTATAGACATAATAATATGGATACTATTTCTATCATAAACTTGTACCTATTAACTATTTTGCAAGACTGTAGCTAGACTCAATTTTTGGTGAAACCAATTGTAGGTACCTATATAGCAACTAGTGATGTGAAAAAACCGGATTCGCCGAAGTTTGAAAATCCGGATTTCTGAAGTTCGAAATCCGAAATTCGAATTTTACTGTAAATCCGAATTTCGAATTTTAAAATCCGGATTTTGCATTGAATCCGGATTTCGGATTTGAAAACATTCAATTAGTCAATTAAAGTATTCTTTTAAGAATTATTTGTAGTAAATACAGAATAATTACATATTCTTAAAATAAAATGATATTTTAAATATGTTATTTATAGATTTTAGTACCCAAACACTAATTTTATTGTAACTAGAACTTTATTTAAGACAACTAACAAAAAAACAAAAAAAAATACATCAAAACTGTAACAATGTATAAGTTCAAGGCTTTTAACTAAATTTATAAGTTATAGTATAAGTATTGTTTGGCGACTAACTTCACAATTATATATTACGTGATATGATATTCGCCAATATATATTATATTATTAAAACTACGGCATTTTACACATTTATTTAATAAACTAATAATTATACACGCCAGTGGCGTAGCGTGGGTTTCAGCCTAGCGTATGCGTTGAAATTTTAAGCTAATGAAATTGTGGGGGGCTATGCCCCCCACACCCCCTATACTGTTTTTAAAATTTTACTTTAAATATACAAAGTTTTACATATTTATATTACGTAATTTTTTTGATTTTGTAAAAGGCAATTTTGGCATGGGTCTTCCTATCTCGATAATACTTTTTAATATAACCGGCAGAATAATGCGATAGACGACAGCGTACGCAATTCTGATCGTGCATACATGAGTGACGAATACACGACCGCGAGCGTAACATGTTTTGTTATTATCGATAAGAAATATAAATATCTGTCGCTGAATGTCTGTACCCGTATGCAATCGTCAACGTGCATACTGCGTACATAATAAGCATGGTAGATACTAGCCACTAGATATTATAAGAACAAAGGACTATAAGCGCGGTGCGGCCGTTGTGTTGCGGATTAATCAATTTCAAAGATTAATGAACTTGGAAGAAAATCCACATAATATATATTATGAAATAGTAAATTAGTACAATTGAAAAAATTTTTATAAACATATAGTATTATTAATATATAAAAAAAATTATTTTTATAATTTGCGAAGTGTATGCTGTGCATACGCACACGCTACGCCATTGATACACGCGGCACACACCACGTATTATAAAATTACAATAATTAATTCACTAAAAACAATATACATCAACCAACGCTAACACAACGTATTCGTTCTATAACGATTCAAAGTTTCTTGTATATCAATAAAAAACAAAATATATAATATATGTAGACATTATATTGTCAACAAAAAATATATCGAAACAAAAACAAACGGACCCATGGATATCGCGCGCGACTCGGGTATTTCACGGCGTACTACCGTGACCGCGCTCGTCGTGTCGTTTACCTACGTTAGATTATTATTACATATCGCGAATCACTAAAAGTGCAATATTGATTAACAATTAATATTTTAATTTATAATAATGTTTAATATTATTATGCACACTGAACAAGCATTAAATTAAATTAATATCATAATTTACAATTATCATGATAATTATTCATAAAGGAACAAAAAATAGTTTATATAAATATTAATAAGCACACAATACAAAATAAAAAGTTTTATGATAATAATACAGAAATTTGCAATGATAAACCCAAATCTCGGATTTTCTAGTCAGAAATTCGAAATTCGAAATCCGGATTTGGCGAACTTTCGAAGAATCCGGATTTCATTCCCATCACTAATAGCAACATGTTTTTTGGTTATATAAAATAAAACTCGTTGTTCCTTTTTTTACGACTAAACTAATATAATGATTCAGAGAATTAAAAAAAATACATTTACATAATATTTATAGGTAAATATTTATATAATAGTTTATACCAAACTGTAGGGAATTATAAATTTTTTTTTTTTTTGTATTTTAAAACGATATTGAATATCCTTATTCATTTTAAACTTAATATATATAAATATAGTTATAAGTTATAATCAATAAAATGTTTAAACATAATTTTTATAATAAAAAATAAAATATTTTCCTGTATAAATTAAATTATTTAATTATATGGACGTATAATATAATCGTATAACCATACAGATTAGATAATAAAATCCAGACTTCATGACTCTGAATATAACAATATAATAATAATTTAGCAATATGGATAATATATATATATATATATTATATATATGCATTAGGTAGTATAGGGTGATACAAAAAATAAAATTACTACCACCACCATGGTGTATAAAGTGTTTTTTTTTTCTAAATCTTTAGTCCTGAGAAATGTAATTATTTTTAACTAATACAGTAATATTTCACATGAGTACATATTATGAGTACCTGTAGACTGTGAGTACTACGAGTTACATATATATATATATAGGTGATTATAATGTATGAAATTACAAAAATGATAAATAAACAGAAAAAGTTTTCAAAGGTTGAACCAGTCAAGCAGGAAGGGAGTCCAATTTTCTAGAATTTAATTTGTCGCATGTATATACGTAATACGTATTATATATTTTTCGAGTCTCAAGTGTTCGAGTATAATATATATAATATAAATATAGTATATTCGTGTACAGACGAGCAGTATATACGAGCGTGTGTGTGTAATGTGTGTGGGCATGCGTGCAATGTGTAATTGTCCGATGTAATCTATTATCATCAGTAGTCATCAAAGAAACCGGCGCGGCGGCTGACCGTGTAATTTTCCAGTGTGATCCAATTGCACCGTATAATATAATCGTGATCCAATGACATGACGTGTCACGCAAACTGTACCGTTGATGCTTAAAAAAAATGATATGATTACCTATGTGAAACATCAATTTTAGCATGATCGAAAGGTAAATTACACAAGTTTTTATGCGACTATAATATCATATAGGTATAATAATAATATAGACTTCGGTTTCGTATAACTGTATACTCCATACTCGTATATATATATATAATTATAATAAGTACATAATAAACAATAGTTGTGAAGCTATTTTATAGTGAATATCATTATATTACATTATTATAATAATATTATATAATAGAATTTTGTTGCTATGTGTGAAAAAAATTGGTAAAGATATAATATCGTATATACTGTATTATGTGGATGCACCATGCTGCACTTACGGCCAGTGGAGCGAATTTGTTTTTGAATAATCTGGTCAATGTAATAAAATGCAACGTTTTAATCACAATTTTGTCAAATTTATTAATAATTATGTACCAAATCAATCAAATTAAAATATTATACTACCCATCGCCCCTCAACCACCAAATTATGGTCTGGTCATAACCATACCCGAACCACAGTATAAAGAATGATAGCATTTTTTAAACTGTGCCCGAACCTACGGCATTTGGTCAGAACAAGTTGGTCGCTGTAATATTGGCCGCATAAAATATAGATCACAAGTACATATGGGCTCTAGGTAATGAAATGTCAAATACTTAGACGAATTGAATCGTTCATCCTTCAACCGCATTAACTGTTCTAGATCTAGATAAATTTGCAATCAAATAAAACAATTCCAATTTCAATGGAAAATTTTGAACTTCTACGTGCTTATTTTCAATTCTTTATGAAGTGTCTTTTCGATCAAATATCAAAGTCTATTTAAAATAAAACAAAAATATAGATAATTTATTTTCATTTTCCCGGTGGAATAGTGTTTCATTAATATTTTTAAATGAATTGATTACAAACTCTTTTGGGACAAATATTAATGAATTTAATTTACAAATTTAAAAATCGAACTCATGATCATCCTTATATGATTTTGAAAATCTACATTCTGAATATGCTCCATATAGATTGTTTAAAATGAAAATTTAATCTTTTTAATAACTTTTTAGTAATTATATATATTAAGTTTCCTATAGATATTATGGGTACTGTGGATATATTATTTTCCGGATATTAGATATAATCATAATTTGCTACATTGAAGATTGAACATCTAAATTGGATAGCGTTCACATATTATTGTATTACAATGTCCAATAGAACACTTCTATGACACAGTTTCAAGTTTGAACCTAACATATAAATATATAACCTATATTTAATAAGTCCACGGCTGCTTTATAAGTTATGTTGTTTAAATTAAGTGTACTCATATGTTCATTAGTAGTTTTAAAAATCATTTTGTCATTGTAATCAATCGAGTTTGGAAGGCTAGCTATCGAAGAAACTAAAAATTAAGAATTCTTAAAGTTTTAAATGTAAGTTATTAAGATCTTGATCTTTTGCTGTGAATCTTACTTGTTAACGTAAGTGTATTCTATAGACATTTTCAAGCTCATTCCGTTTAATTCGAAATTTCGGTAATCTGGATGTGATAAAAACTTTTAAAATAAAAATTTACAATATTTGTAATATAGATTTACTATAAAATACTCCATTTATATTTTGTTTTTTATAATTATAAATATTAATATATATTCTTCCATAAATATTTTACATTTTACCGTTAAATACAATAGGATTTAATGTAGATTTATATATCGATAAAATTCGTGTCAGGTAAATTTTTCAAATCATATTTATTTTCTATATATTTATTCAAAATAACTCATTTTTATATACGCCGCATATTTAGACCCTAGTAATATCAAAGCAGTAAGTACAACAATAACTATAACTCTTTTCAGTGCCAAACAAGACATCGGATGACACAACGGTAAATAAAATATAGTTTCAGTGGCATTTTAATTGGGTGTATAATATTATATAGGTATACACGTGTAACAATAATAATAATAAAGATAATAAGGGACGAACGGATTGAACAACTGCCCTGCTTCAGGCTATAAACGGATGTTACCTATTGCAGCAGTTAGGAGAAATGTCTATACGAAAAACCCTGCACACACCTGATTATTTCGAATGTCTCTAGCGGTTTGTATTATATGCGTGGCGTTATAAAATACCGGTGGCAAAGGGTTAACGAGATCGTCTCCGACCTGTTTGCAACACACGTTATGTACCTACTTAACTATCACTGCCTATAATATACCTATAGAATTCGAGTTTCAAATAATAATAACAATAATAATAATTGCTGTAATAAAACACGGCGGCGACAATTCGGACACGGATTAGTCCCTTTGTACATAATTTAACCAGGTTTTTTTCCCGAGCCATACATGAAATAATAACGGTCAATTATACACATGTGTACCTATCTATTTATCTAAATATACCTAGGGTTAAAATATCGAACAAGAAAGAATTGTACATAATAGTACCCATATACATGTATTTATATGTAATATATTGTAACCTACCTATTTTTTAAATTTTTTTTATCGTGTGGAACTGTGGAAAAACAGATAGCGGCAAAAACGGCATAACCAAAATGATTAGGGTGTGCGAGTGAATGAGTGATAATTTTTACTTCCCACCATGTCATTAACTATATAAAATTAACTATATATAATATAATATATTATATATATATATGATCTATACACCTAAGATAGGTAACCTATAAGTACTTATACGGTTCTATATTGTGTATTTGTATTTTAGGTGTTATAAGTTTGGTTTAAGTATCTATATCGTATTCTTATACATTTTAAATATTAGAATTTCAAAATTCTCCTAATCAAAATTTGTAACTACTAACTACAGTATAGAATTTAGCTAATCTGGACTTAATATCACCGGATCACATCAGGTATTATTAAACATTGTTATAATGTATTATTAGTTATTACCTAACAATATAATATTATTTGTATTATTGGAAGCTTTTTTCATTTTTCTGTTGAATGCCTTTCTAAGGATCTTTTCAGATGAATTAAAAATATATGTACAATTTATAGCTAATAGATTAATATATTAATTACTTTATAATTATTACATTATTTATAAACCTATTACGAAAATTTTGGACCCTCTAGAACATTTTTGAATAAGCGCCACTGTGGTCCAATGATAATCTTAATTTATTTTGTATTCTTTTAAGAAATAAAAATGATTGATCATACTAGAATAATAATTATAGTTACTGTCATTATTAAAAATATATGAAAATATGTTAATATATTTTGAAATATACCTTTGGGACATTAGCATATCTCTTATAAATTTTAATGCGTGCCGCATAAACTTTTAAATGTCTTGATTATTATTTATTAGATAACTACACAAAAAGTGTATTGTTAATTGTTATTGTGCCTACTCTAGGAATAAAGTTATTTTATTTGTTTAAAATTATTGTTCACAATTGGTCACGTAATATTATAAGGGGTTTCAAAATGTGTATCTATTTGGATATATACTTGTATATTAAATATTATTAATTCGTGTCTTCATGTCCTCAAATTGCCAGTTATGAAAATGTATCAAAATTGAGGAATATTTCGAACAATTACTATAATATAAAAATGTCAATTTAAGTATTAAAACAATTTGTAGTGTGGTAAGAACTATTTTATCTATTTCATATTTACAGTTTAAGATTAAAATTTCACAGTAATATAATATAACACGGAAAAATGTTTTTAATTTAATTGATAAACATAATTATTTACCAAAAAAATTGTATTACCAGGGAATTTTCAATAAAATGTTTACCTAAAATGATGTGTCACACCACAAATACGTTTTGGAGAACCATCTTAACACTACTTTCATGAAATAAAAAAATCACATGAAATGATTTAATTTTAATTATCATTGTTATTTAATGAGTAATTATGATAAGTAAGAAATTTCAAAGCTAATAAAAAAACGGGAAATAATTTTCTCAATTTTTCGTTCTAGTGAGTACGAATATATGATTACTTGTATTCGCTATTGGTACACTCTGTATTTATATAATATCTTAAACATAGGTTTAAGTACAACTTTTATTTTGTGTTTAATACATATATTTTAGATAAACAGTTAGGTACATAAGGGAAGAGTACACGGGACTAAAGATCCCCATAAAATGATTAAGTTGGAGCACAACTTCCGATTGATTTATTGAAATGAAAATGCAATTTTAAATTACATTAATATTAAACTATTGTATAGGTATGTATTGATAAAAATTATTTAAAATAATATTATATTATTTAAAAAAGTGTTTATTAATTTACTTTATTATACTACTTTATATTATACTTGACTAAGAACTAAGGATATTCTCTCAAAAATAACTAATGCAAATTTTTTATATTAAATTTGTAAAATATTTTCATTTTTATTATCCATAAATTTTAAATTGTTGAAACTATACACTTATATTAAACGTGCTATGAGTATTTTAAGTTAGTGATAGACTAAAAGTAGCTAAAAAAAACTAAATTTTAATGTACATAAACACATGATAAGGTTAGGTATAAATGTATAATTTAAAAAATGAATTATCTGGTTTTTTGGTTATTTAAAAATTGCGCGTTATATCTAATAAGGTGATAACAGATAATCACCTGTACCATGACCATGGTTCATAATGCCTTCGACTCCTCACTGTAATTTTAGGAAATAATGCATAAGCGAAATAATACATATCAATTTACTATTATACCTAATATACCTATGTACCTGCTAATTATATTTATTATTTAATTTTTTTATCTCCTTTTCTGCTGTATTATGTGAAATTGCATGATTAAGTGGGACATGGGAGGTGGGACTCATTTAATCAGTGAATCAGTTCTAACTCTATTCTAACTTCTCTTATCTTAGTTATTAGTTAGGTAATTACTAATTGTTCATCAATTACTTTTATTTTATATTAATAATACTAATATTACGTACATTTATAATATTTCTACGAGTCAATTATTGGGAGTCATTGGGTTGAGACAACAACTAGATTACAACTTTATGCTCCAGTCGTTTTACGTGTCAGTGAGTGAAACAACTCGTAACTCGATAGTATGTGGTATTTGCAATAATAGGTTGGTATAATTTTCGTCTCAAGAGAATTTAATTTGAAAAATGAGTTCCAAAATCGAATATGTGGACTCGTCTCAATTGTATGCTACTAATTATGTGCGTAATGCCAAATCCGTCGGTGTGTTGTGGGGTATATTCACTGTATGCTACGCAATAATTGTTTCTGTGGCTTTCATAACTCCGGAATGGATAGGTGACACAATGACGTCAGAAAACCCTGCTCGTTTTGGTCTTTGGAGCAGCTGTTACTTTGGCAATGGTGTATCTTCTGCCGTTGAAGACTGCCAAGGAAAACTGGACGAACTGTCAAGTATATCAAGTACTGCCATTAGAGTGGCAACGATATTTGGTGGCGTAGCTGTATGCATCGCTATATTAATTGTGGTGATGTTGTTATTGTTTTTCTTTTTTCAATCAACAACCGTTTATCTTATTTGTGGATGGTTAAACATTATATCTGGTACGTTTTTATTTTACATAATCAATAATTATATTTAATATTTAATTGGTATAATATTTCATATTTAGCTGGTTGTTTGATCACATGTATTATTGTCTTTCCAATGGGTTGGGACTCTCCACACATACAGAAAACGTGTGGTCCAGAAGCTAAAAACTACAGTCTTGGTGACTGTCATTTCCGTTGGGCATATTTATTGGCAGTTATTGCTGGTCTAGATGCACTTATTCTATCAGCTTTAGCATTTATTTTAGCTACTAGACATATAAAACTTCAACCAGAACCATTGTATTCATGTACTTTACGTAAAGGTAATTGTTAATATTTTTTTACCAAATAGTTGTATAAAAATATTTTTAATTTTAGGTGAAATGAATGGTGGATACTTGGGTGATAGTAGTGTATCTATGGCTGGCTCTAGAAAATCATTAAATTTGCAACCTGTTATGCTAATGCCACAACCAATGATGGACCAAGATAGGTTTTCTGAATTTTCAAATAGAACAGGCCGCTCACATAAAGGTGCTATGATGTATAGACCCGAATATGCTTCATCAAGTATTCATAATTTTCAATTATAGTATTTTCCAGATAAAGTTTATTTTAAGATTATTGTTTTTATATTTTTTTTTAGATATAAACTAAATATTAAGTAATAAAAATAAATTATTGAGTTACAATTTTTTTTATTGTTGAATATATATTTTTACAAAAACTATTTTTTTATTTTTTAAAAAAAGTGAAAGAGAAAGTATTTATTTTTCACATGCAAAGTTATGTTAAATATTAAAGTATTTTAGACTCTAAGAATTAAAATAATGCATTTAACTATTTGATAATTGTTAAGTATATGACCTACTGGACCACGTAATCTACCCATATTTGAAATGGTGACCTATTAAGGCAGAAATAGTTTTTTTTTAGAAATTATAAAAAATATATTTTAATATCATATTATTATTTTTATGTATAAAAAGACATTGAAGTATTAGTATTAATATACTTAAAAATATTATAATAAAAATTTTAATATTTCATTATTTTGTGACAACAATTAAATTAAATTTTTTTTATATACAATCTATAACTGAACTTTTAAATTATAAATAATTTTATAAGACTCAATTGCTAACATTTCTTATTTTCTTTAAAAACAATGGCAACACATCATATTTCTGGTTGTCTATAAATACATAAAATAAAATAAGGTGGCAATAAGGAAAACCACATATTTTGGAATAATAGAATAATATTATAATACAATATTTAGAATATTAATTAATTAGATACATTATAATAGTATAATATAATCAAGATCACAATTTTACAAAAGCCTGTATATAATGCATATAATTATTATCGTTACATATAAGTTGTCTTGGTAGGTCATATACCAAATTATTTTGTTTTAAGTTATGTTACTATTAAGTTTTTTAATATCTATAAATTTTTAAAATTGTGAATCAAATATTATTTTAAATGGGTCAGATAAAATGTAATCAATGAGTTATATGAAATTTGTTATCCACTGTGGCAAAACGAAGTATAATAACACACACTAAATTCATAAAAGAGTTAAAGAGACTTAATTTGTTTATTTATAATATTCATTATTTATTATCATACGTATGATGTATATCATTTAGCAGATTAATTATTGTACTATTAATTGTTGCGATTTGTTTTTCATTGATCTTGAAAGATGAATGTCAACATTTTATGCTACGATTCTTATTTCGTATATTCGTTTTGCCATAAGGTTGTCCGTCCAATTGTAAATTATTTATTAATAATTTTATTAAGTTAAGAAATAAAATATATCTTTTTTTATTATGAAATTAATTTGTGCTTATTGTTTAATGTTTAGATAATCCATTCTAAAAAAATTTAAATTACAAACATAAGTAATAGAAAATTACTATAGGCAGCAATATTAATATTCTCTATACATTTGTATATAAAATTATATTTATTAATAGTAATAATTTATTTAAGTTCAAAAACACTGATATTTAATATCATAATTAGTTTCAATTTGCACGTAAAATAGAAATTTTGTGAAAAGAAATCTGCAAAATAATTGTAATTAAACTAAATTACTTTTTAATAAAATTATTATAGAATATATATTTTTATGGGACATTTTAATATTAAATTTAAAGACTATTATCATTGATTATAGATAGTTATTGAATATACCACTATTGAAATTTCTAACTATAGTCAATGCTATTATTTATTTTATAAATTCAATAATTAGTTTCAACAATTACTAAAATATAAAATTAAATAATAGCATATTTAGGACATTAAGGGAGACGATTGTACATAGAAAAAAAATTGTCACTTAAATGGTTGAAATTTGGGAAACCAAAATTTTTTTAAATATATATCAATTTTAAAGACAAACATTTTTCAAGCATTTCATATTATGGTAACATCAGTCAACACAGATAACTATATATTTTTTATAATAAATTTATACATAAAATTACATATTGTACATTTTAACATTGAAATAATTAAAACATGTATAGACTGCTACAACACGCAATTATTACAAGGTGATATAAATATTTAAAGAAATTATATATATTATGATACTAAAATACTGGAAAGTATTATAAGAATCCAATAAACTAAGAATAATTTTCATACACATACATAACATTTTATGTAATAATTATTGTTTTATACATTAATTAAATACATATATTAAAAATTATTTCATGTGATAATTATGCCTTAATCTATAAGAAGTTCTGTATGATGAAACATGAAAAAGTAAGTAAGACCTCATAGAGTAAAACAAAACACTGAAAGATTCTACAGAGAAGTCGGGGACATCAAAGCAGTTATTAAGGATAGAAGACAAAATTATTGTCAGCATCAAGTTATCGAGATGTTTGTTAAATTACACACAATGGAATAATCATGGTTATTCAATTTTTTTTTATATTATAATACAGGGAGGGGAAGGTAGAGCCTCACGAAAGCTTCCAAAAAAAATATCTAAACCCCCTTTATAAATTGCTAAATACGCCTCTGGTACAATACTAGTTAGTATATTTCAGCTTAGCCCATCTAGACAAAAAGTTCTGGTGTCGTCATTGCTGTTGTTGTGGGCAAAAAAACTAAAAACTGAATTATAAAAACAATACTTACAAAAAATAACAAATAACCTAACCATATAACGTATTATTTCTCCTTGTCAGTGCACCATATAAAATTAGTTTGCAGGCTGCCATTTAGTGACATCTGGTCTATACTAATTAATTAAATAAATTCTAATATAGTCTAAAATTAAACACAGAAATTAATAATTCAAATATACATATTCTATATTTTAGCGAAGCAAGAAATGTATTTGTTATTCTATTTCTTTTTTGTATCTGAAAACATTTTTTTGGGTAGAAATAATGGTCCGATTACAACAAATAAGGTATGTTTTCGGTTGCAAATTGCACCTGCTTAGTATTTTATTTAACTTATTTTTCAAGTTTTTCCTTGGCAGGAGAAAAACTATCAAAAAATGACAGAAAATCAATAAAATTATGGTTTCCATTGATTTTAAATATTTTGCAAAAACTAATTCAATTTTGACATAGACTTGAAAAAAGTTTTTGAGTACTCTCATAGGTAGTCTACACACGTGGTAAAATTGTGGAACTAATTAACAGTATAATATATTGTTTATCTGACTGAGTTTCACTCGAAATCATATTTTCGAATGCAGTATCATGTATCAATACAACGTTTTGGTCTCTGCTGAACATTTTACTTTTTTGAGATATGAGGTATTAGTTGCTTATTGACGATATAATACCAATTACCTTAAGATAAATAGTTATACATTTTCAGAATATTAGATAAATTTGTCTACAATTATTTTTATTTAACTTAACCCTAATAAATATTGTATTATTCACACGATCTTAAAATTTTTCAATTAATTTCATCTGGAATATTATCTCATCAGAAAATAATTTTTAGTGGTTGCTTTTCTCTTAAAAAAATGTTTTTATTTTAGTAATTAAGTGTTACTTTTTTTTATTATCATATGTATATATTATATTATTGCAATTATTTTTAAAATAATCAACCCACAGTCCATAATTTGTTATAATCATAAAAGAAAACAATGTTTAAAATAGATACAAATCATATGAAAAATATCAAATGTATAATTTTTTTCAAAAGTGACATACACTAATGAAATATATTTTTTTTTAAATTTTATAACCAAATAATGTTTTAAGCGACAACACCAGGAACAGCAGATGATGAACTAGCCTTGCTTTCTTCTGGGAAAGGTACAAGCTTATCGAAAACCTAAAATATTAATAATTATAATAATAATAGTAATAATAATAATATTAACATTTTCAACTACTAACTTCTTGAAGCTCTTCTTTATCTAACATGTGGTACAGTTTATCAGGTGTCACAGTAACAATTTCTATGTTGGTAGGACTTAGTTTATCTTCCATTACTTGTTTAAGTATGTTCAAAATAACATTAATAGCTTCATTTAATCCCATTGACTAAAACATTTAAAACAAATTATGAATGAAAACTGTATCACGAATAATATTGAATAATATTTTTGAACTATACTTTGTGATATTTTTCTTGTAATGTCTGTTGAGCTCCTTCACTACCAGATCCAATAGCTTTAGCATTATACTGGACATATGTGCCAGAAGGATCCAAATGAAATAGTTGTGGACCATTATTGTCGATTCCCGCAAACATAATTGCAACACCAAAAGGCCGACTCTGTAAATATAATATGCATATTGTAATTAATACTTATGAACACATTTTTGTTTATATAGTCCATTTTCATATTTTTTACCATAGCAGGTTCTTTGCTATCATAATCACCACTAAATTGAATGGCTAAATTAGAAACAGCTTGTGCAACAGATTCAACACTCATTTGTTCGTTGTATGTAAACCAATGATTTTGTGACTCAGCTCTAGCTCTTTCAACCATTGTACGAGAGTCTGCAATTAATCCACTAACAGCGCAACCTGAAAGTTTTTGATATTTATATTATATAATCTATATTTACAATTATGTTTAAAATATTTGTAATGTTAGCACATACCAATGTGCTTGTCAACTTCAAAGATCTTTTCTATCTTGCTGGTGATCATTAATGGCGATGTGATTCGTTTCTCTACACCTAATACTACTCCTTCAGGTGTACAAATACCAATAGCTGTTGAACCTAATTTAATTGCTTCAATAGCATACTCCACCTAATGAAATAATAATATTGGAAACCATGAAAAAAAAAAAAAAAAAAATAGTCTAATTTCCAATTATAAATAAATATTTACCTGAAACAGCCTTCCTTCTGGAGAGAATGTGTTTACACCTCTATCGTATTCTGAACGAGTTAAGAACATGTTGAGTTTTAGAAAACGTCTGTAATTTTAACACATTATATCAGTAAAACACGACAAATATAATATTCTAGTTAAGTAATTCTGTCACTATATTTTCAATATTGTAATTAGTATGAAACATGTTAATAAGTTAGTTATTTTATAAATGTTTTAATGTTTACTAGTTACTAGTTTACTAGTTTTTATCTAATATATAATTAACTTTAGTTATTTGAAAATTGAAATATTATCTACCTCTAGGTAAGATGTCATATAAAGTATTATTTTTTATAAAGACGTTAATAAACACCTAATGCATCATTTTAAATGCTCGGTCATTGAATATATTTAAATTTGTACTTTACATAAAATCTTACAATGCAATCTATATTATTAAAATGACATTTGTTACAACTAACATCCAATATTGCATTATTTTATACTAATTGGTAGTAATAAAACTTATGGTAACTTTTCAGTTGGAAATAAAGTTATGTTTTAGAACATAATAAAGATATTAAGAGTATTATTTTGCCCTATAAAATTACTTCATTATAATTAATAATATATTTTACTAACCCAAAAAATGTAATGAAGAGTCGACACTAAGATTTTTGAAATTAAAAAAAAAAACTTAATTTAATTTGGAATTTGGATAGTATATATTTAATACCGTAAAGAATCCTTAACAATAGTACATTTATTTGACTTTATAGACTATACTGTAAAAGTGTAAACTGTAGTCAGTAATTCCGTATGACTTGCAAAAGCGGCTTTAATATATTATTTTCATTATCATTGTCGTTGTTTGTACTTTGTAATGATAATAATATAACCTACAATTTCAAAGAGAATAAAGACAGTGTTCACGATTCAAAATGCAATTACGGTTTTAATGCATGGAGAACGAGTTATCTTTTATAACTTTACCATGGTTAGGTTAGGCTATAAACTTCAATTGCTCTTGAATTTTTATGTTCTATCCACGATACTAAAAATAAATCGTGGTTCTATCCATTGAACGTTTCAAACGCTGGCAATTGTGTTTACGACGTTTTCCGCTATCGAATTTGCTCATGGCCATGATATGAAGATTACGCAGCTATAAAAAAAATGTTTCTAGAATATGAAAATACATACCTACTTATTATGCAGAGTTATATAGAAATTTGTTTCTTAAAAATACAAAGTTTCGATATTTTCTAACATGTTTATTGAGTACTATTAATACAATATAGATTTGACTTTAGGCTATGGCATACCTAGTTTAAGTTGTTTTGTTTTTTAAATATTCATACTGATGGAATTGTAACTTTTTGCATTCTTTACTCCTTGATAATAGCACAAATCAGATACACCAAAATTTAATAATGATGACAATGATAACTATAAACTTAAGTTAGCGTGTTGTAACTTGAAATTTGTATACCATAAGTAGGTATGGATTATGTATTGTTTGGTGTAGATTGTTGCATAACAGTCAGACTTTTAGTTCAGTGTATGCAAATATATTTTTAAAAAAGGTGGGGTTATAAGTTCAAATTTGGTTAAAACTTAAATATTTTATAGGTTTTTTATTTATATTTAGAAATTTTCTTGTACATCTAAGACATGCAGGCATGCTCTGCATCTGCATGGTGCATCCCTCTGGCTATGTCTATTTTGCATAACTATGCATGGTTAGTGCTTATGATCAGAAGCGTGGCGAGTTACTTTAATACACGGAGCAGATATTTATTTTTATCCACCCATTATAACTTTTAACCATCAATACTTACATACATACCTAATTTACATGAAACAACAGTTTATAATATAAGTAAGTATACATATATTATTCATTTATGATATGCGTTTAGGTATAAGCAAATTATTAGACTTACTAACTTATAATTTTGTTAACAAAATGTTTTTGTTTGTATTACATACATTAAATAGGTACTATTTATTTGATCTACCTATATTTCATTCATACCACCGAACGGCTAAGAGATACCCATTTAAATTTTGAAAGAGTAACTGCAAAAAGAGTAATAAATATTTTCACCATACCACTGGTTAGGATTGTTTGGATATTTATATATTATGTATAAAATGATAAAACATAAATATTTTTATATTATATTGTTAAACATTTTAATAAGTATACTATAGTTTGGTACCTACTTTGTTTTTGTCATTTTTGACATTTAAAACTTTTCGAAAATTTCATTAATTATTTAGATATCGTTTTCACATGTTAGAAAGTATTAAACTTATGCATTAAATAATATTTATAATTAATTTTAATAATATTGTAGCTTATAAACCAAAGAATGTAAATTAAAACAAATATTATAGCAATCATGTTCAGAAGAAGGTATTGATGAAAGGTTAAATTAAGAGCCTATGATTTCAAATGTGGCACTCCTTTGTGACGATGAATATATTCGGCTCAGTAAATGATTAATTTTTCCGGTAACATAGGTCGGTTTTTAAATCGTTCAGATCAATTTTAGCATTTAAAAAATATCTAAAAATACGTTAATTATTTTTAGGAATATAATCAATAAGTTCGAATGTTCGATTTAAAAAAATTGTATTATTTACTTTTCATTATTCATAAGTTCTAAAATTGAATTTACAAACGTATCTTTTGATAAATAATTCTGGTCTATAGTAGAAAAAACGAATTGCACTTTTTCCACTAGAACGTGGAGCATAAAAAATTAATGATTTCGATGGAATTATAGCTGTACTTGATATATGACGTAATTATATAATCATAAAAAACCTAACAAATTTGAATGAATTTATGCAGTTGACAGAAGAATTAAAAAATATTTTACCAACTGTAAATTAAATGACGTGCAGATTAATTTTTACTATGATTATCGATCTTGTGATTATGAGTTGTAATAAAGATATTTTAGACATGGTGCCTTAATATAAGTGAATCGGTGGAAACTTGGTCTCTGGTCAAAAATAGAAGAATTAAATTATATAAAAATAATTATTTATGTTATACGAAGGACGATAGACAAATATATTTAAAGATTTAAAGTGCATAGCGCATGGGTAATTGTTATTAATATATTAAATATAATATCTTATAATACACATATTATAATATCTTTAAAAAAAAGTTGAAAATTGTCTTGATATTTAAATGGCTATGACTAATGATAGGGGATAAGTCTCCCCAGCGGCTCTTAGTTGCGTTTATGACTAAGATAGAATCTGCTTTATAACCATAATTGGTTAGATTTGTAGTAATTCTGTGCTATAATAATAATATAATATTATGAATTATGATTAGACATAAATCGTGTTTATATTGTTAGTAATTAAAAGTTACAGTCATAGACAAGAATGATTGGTGATGATTGGTTACAGTTACCATGTATAATATAATAAATAATAATGATTATAATTTATACGATTATTAATTTAATCAAATATCATTAATTTGAATATTCCAAAGAGTATAAACAAATATGCGGCACCTTATCAGTACAGCTGTTTTTCAATCAAAGTTTTACGGTCACTATTTGCCCTAAGCCCTAACTTAATTTTTCTGCAACTCTATATTTTTTATAAATGTGAGTATTGTGATCGGTAGAAAAAATTGCCTCTGTATTTCATCCGTTCGTAAACTGTAAGTAAAACTTATTGAATTTTTCGTTTTTATCTACACTTGTGGAAATGGCGATGTCAACATTAAAGATGCCCGTTATGAATGGCATTGCTAAACGCTGTTATGCCAATAAAGCTGCTGCGCTGTCCATTAAAGGTCCCGATGTTCAAACGAAAAAATTACCTAACAACACTTTAGTCGTAGCAGTTCCAAACTATCCCACCAAAATTGCACGCATTTCTGTTAGTTTTTTGGCTGGATCACGTTATGAAGACCCAGAAAATGCAGGTATCTCTCATTTAATACGTAGCTCTGCTGGACTTACTACGGAATCATCATCTACTTTTGCAATTCTACGAAATCTGGGCCATTTAGGTGCCAATTATTATGCAACTTCTGATCGTGAGACAATTACTTACACTATTGAAGCACACAAGGAAAATCTTGTGAGTGGCTTGAAATATTATATTGATTCCATTTCAAACCAAACATTCAGGCCTTGGGAGCTTTCTGATAATTTAAAGCGTCTTGAATATGAACTGCTGACTATACCACCAGAATTAAGAGTTGTTGATTTAGTTCACAAAGCTGCATACAGAAATACTCTTGGTAACACAATATTTTTGCCTAAATACAACATCAAGAAATTGGGAACTGAACATCTATTGTATTACGTTAAAAAGAACTTCAATAACAACAATGCTATTATATCAAGTGTTGGAGTTGACTTTGACACTTTAGTACACATTTCAGAAGACTTGAATTTATCAAATGAAAATGTAAGCAGTGCATCTAAAGCTAAATACTTTGGTGGTGGTGACATAAGAAAGTCAAAACCTTTAGATGCTACATACTTGGCTATTGTTGGTGAAGGAGTAAGCTATAAAGATCCTCAAAGTGCTGCATTTGCTGTTCTTCAATATTTGTTAGGTAAAGGTTCATCGGTGAAATGGGGAGTTGGTCAAGGACTTTTGGAACAAAGTATTTTAAAGACAAATGGTTCAGATAATTTTGCTGTATCTGCTATAAACTACAATTATTCAGATTCAGGTCTTTTTGGTTTTCTATTAGCCTTCAATGGTAAAGATGTCAGTAAAGTGTTAAAGGCTGCTGTAGAAAGTTTAAAATCACCTACAATTAGTGACACTGAAGTCAACAGAGCTAAGAAACAATTGATTTACTCTATTGTTGCTGCTTCAGAATCTGGTGCTGGAGTTTTAGAAAATATTACTAACCAAGCTGCTGTTACTGGCCAAGTAAGACCTTTTGAAAAATTAATTTCTGCTGTTGAAGCAGTAACTGTAGCAGATGTAAAGAAAGCAGCTAATAAAGTATCAAGTAGCAAGTTATCATTGGCTGGTTATGGTAATGTAGATTCCACACCTTATTTGGACAATTTGTAATTTAGTATAAAAATAATCATAAATCCTTGATTGTTAGTAAAATATAAAACTTAAAGGTTACTTTTTATGTAAGTTTTTTTTTTTTATTTTACACTTGCTATCTGTTATAAAATACATTTATTGAATACACAAATTGCTGTTAAAATAAAACATCAAATTTAACATTATTGTATTTATTATAATAAAACTTTATACATCAAAAACCATGATACAAAAACTTTAGATGAGTAGTATTCTATTTACGTCCTTTTTTCTTTTTGTTTCCACTAGTTTCACTTTTGTTTTGATGTTGTTCAGGTCCAGGTACTTTCATTGTTCGGCTTTTTAATTTTGGTATTTGTACACCACAATGTTTCATCAAACTTACTCCTAATTAACAAAATACTACAATTAAAGAATGTAATTTATAAAATATAAAATTATAATATGTCAACTAAATATTCTAAACAGTAGTAGTGGATGATTATAATGTATGTTCATTATTACTTATTTAAGGAGTAGACTAAAAATTAAATAAATTGTGTATACTTATGTATAATAATATGATTATTTAAAAAGTTAAAAGTGTAATTATATCTATAGATTATTATTTAATTTATACATTTAATGAAAATAATGAAATGATAATAAAAAATTAAACACATTATTATTGTTTCAAGGCATTACTTATATTGCCGAATTTGACAAGAATTTATACAATTCTTTTGTTAGAATTTAATTTTTAGTAATCATATTTTAATATAAATTTGTAATTTTATTGTAAATAAAAATGATATTATAAAGGAATTAAATATCCTATTAATATTTCTAGTTATGTAGTTGATGACTTTAAATGTATTATCTAAGTTAATTAAATTGGAAACCAGTATTTATTACTAGTATTGTTGAATTATTTGTAAACTCACTTGAAGGAAATGTTTCGTTAACAGGTGTTCCATCATCATTTTTAAGTTGTATTCGTATCCGGCCACGGAACAACCATTCTTTACTACATTCGCGAGAATACTGCTTATTTTCAACTTCAGCATTAAAACCTGATGCTTTGACTACTTCAAGAATTTCCTGATAAGTAGGGTTTTCCACTGCATATTTTTTTGGTATTATGCGTCCCTCGGCCAATGTTTTTTTACTATTCAAATATGCTGGATATATGCATATCCACCTGTACCAATGAATCAACAGTAACAGTGTAATATACTAATATTCTGTATTCACTATACAAGTAGAAAGATTTATGTATTATTTACCTAGATCGATCACTTGGTTTCCTCTCGGCGTAAATGCTTGCCATTTTCCTGAAAGTTTAAAACAAAAACATTATAATCAGAATATAACAGATTTTAATTTCTATAATTTATTACCTATTAGTATCTAAGTAAATTAATTTTTAATTTTTATTTTCTATTACCTTTATTTATTATTATAATCAAATAATGGTGATATGGCAATGACAATATCTATTCTCATGGAATTTATTATTTTACTCCATAGGGAACATGTCGTTTGGATTTTGTTAACTTTTTTTTATTTTAAAATTATTACTCGGGAAAATATATTTCTAATATATTTCAATTAATTATTATTAATATTTTTAATAATTTAAATGTAAAATATAAAGTGTAATGACTTCCGAGTTCCGACATCAAGTTATAGTTATTTAATGTTTGGAATTTTGAATATTATATCGACGTCATTGTCAACTGCTATGATGGCAGGATACTAGAAAATGGTTATAAATCCATGCTAGAAAAAAGTGTTGATACCGTTTATCATAAGAAAACATCAAAATTTGAAAATAGAATAAAATAAACCTCGATTTTTGAAATGTTTCATCTTTAATATAATAAATAACAATATATATAAATTATAAATGACTATTAAATGTTATGTTTCTATTTGTAATGCTATTACGTTGTTTAGAGTTGGACGAGTCAATATAATTTAATTGTAAATTAATTTGATTTATCTGTTTTTCAAAAGCTGCTGTTTAAAAATATGGCATCAATGAGTGCAGCAAAGAAAAAACAAATATCTCAAAATGAATTGCGTTTATTAATGCTCAAGCAAAAACTGCAAACTCAGAGAGTGAAAAAGAAAATTGACTCACCATTGGCAAAATATCCTTTTATTTGTAATCTTTTGTAATTATTATAAATAACATTAGAAGTTACAATTATGGTAGATTTTTATGGAAATATTTACAGAAATGTGTACATATATACTTAATGCACAGTTCTATTAGGCATTATTTTTCATTCTTTGACAATATGTTTAGAACTAATTAAATTACTAAGATGCCAAGGGGTATTAACATAACTGATTAAAAATTAAAAAAGTAAACCAAATAATTTTTAATAAATAAAGTCATGGTTTATAAAACTGGATGGAAATATATAAATTATATCTCAGACTCAGATATGGTATAACTCTTAGAATCTTAGATTATAATTTAAGTATAAAATTTAAGTATATAGGCTATGATTAATATTAAATAATAGTATTAATAAATATAAACAAGGCTGTACACATCTGTAAATATAAATAATATAACATGGTATAATTTAATATATTTGTTAGAGTTTAGGATAGATTATATAAACTGTTTTGATATTTAAGATAATATTAAATTAATTGATAATGAAAATTGAAATTGTAAATCTTTTTTTTTTTTATAACATGAATACTTTTAAATAAATGTTTAATTTACAAACAAGTTTAGTAGGCAGCGGTGGTTTGGTTGAAAATTTCAGCCAGGGAATTTACTCGGACTTCATCAGATTTGATGAACTTATTGTATTTACGTAATTAATTATCAGCCCACTGGCAATTTTCACAGCGGCTCAATCTGCCGCTATTAGTAGGTATTATTGAAGTGTGTTTGTTTTGTATTGTAGTACCACAATGCCAGTCATACATTTCAACAATACCAAAATGAATAAACATAATATCTATCATGAAGAATTATCGGTATTTTGAATTTAAATCCTTAATTATTTTATCACACATATAGCAACAGTGGTCAATTGTCTTGCATTGTTTGTAAATTTAATATAAAAGATGACTGTACTTGGAGTGATCATATTAAGTCCAAGATTCATAAGGAAAATCTTTCCAAACGTAAACCAGAATCATCAAAAATGACTGAGAGATTAGAAGTGCCTATTGAAAGTTTAAAACGAACTTTACCTAAACAAGAGAGTTTTGTACCTCCAAAAAAATTAAAAGGTAAATTTAATTCTTATGCAAAATTGTAAAATTTTAGTAATATAACATTTTTAAATATATTTAGGTATTTTAAAAAATTATAAAGCTCCACCCGTTCCAAGTGTTCCTAGTGATTTCTTCCAAAGTCCAACCACATCATCAGAACCTGAGACAAATATTAATCAAGATAAGAATGAACAAATAGAGGAGATACTTGAAACCAATGATGATTTAAACCTTGACAAAGGTGAACTTCCAAAGGGATTTTTTGACGATCCAATGTTAGATGCTAAAGTAAGTTATTAATACTATTTTTTATCAAAAAATAATATTTAATTTCTAAAATTTAATTATTTTTAATAGGTTCGAAAAGAGGAGTATGTTAGTTCATTAGATGAAGAATTTATAAAATTTCAAAAAGAAATTAAAGAGGAAAATATGTTATCAGAACAGATAATGGCAGATAATGAAGATGAAACAACTCTTGGGCGACAAGTAGAAGAAATTGATGAACAAATAAAACAGTGGTCAAAGTATGTTTAATTTTTATTATAATTTATAATAATATGTAGGACAAAACTATTATGTTATAAACATACGTGTAATATATAATATGAGATATTTCAGTAATCTTTAATATAAAATATTATTTATGTTTTCTATACTAAAGGGCTGGTCTTAATTTTTGTTAAAAAATATTGATAGCATGGAGATTGGTCATTAGATAATTTAGATTGCTTTTGAGAGATGAAGTTAGTTTTGGTTATTATTATAAATAATTGTTTTAATAATATTACATGTTTTGTATTTATATTAATAAACAAATTAAAATATTTAGATAAATCTAAACTAGACTTGAGATAGTTTACTATCATTAATTCATATTTCATAGGGAGTTTTTAATTTTTTCACCAGTCAAGAAGCCGATCAGTATAGTTTAATAAATTTAAAATATTAACGCTATGATTTATTTTTAATAAAGATAATATAGTTACACTATTTGTATTCAATTTAAATGCTCATCATTTACAATTACATTTCAAAATTTTTGACTAAGCTTTTGATATTGTTGCAATTGCAATTGAAAATAAAATATTAAACTTTAATGTTAATATTTAACAAAACAAATGGAAAATAAAGTATAATCTAATTTTTAAAATAACTATTTTTAATTTTATAATAATTGTTATTATTTATAGAATAAAAGGTAGTTGCTATCTGTTATTATAATAACATTTGATATTTATTAATAATTATAGGTTGTAATATATTATTTATATATGTTTTAGGGTAATTGAATTAGAGAAAAAAAGGCAGAAAATTGCATTAGCTACAGAACATATGAGTAATATGGAAATTAAAAATGATCCAGAAGAAGATGAAGAATCTGATGGTTCAGACCTAGATGAATTTATTGATTGGAGGTCTAAAAGTTAAAGAAAGTTACTTAAAATTAAAAAAAAAATATTAACTTGATGAATTAATGTGAGATATTCATTTGTTTTATACAATTTCAAAAACATTTGTGTATTATAATTATAAATTTTGATTATCATAAATTATTTTATTATATTTTTCAAAAACAAATTATGGTCATCTTACATTTTTATTATGTATTTAATGTAGTTTTGAATACTAAATGTACTTGTTATAATTACAGTAAATACTTAGTATAATTATATAATCAGTAGTGTTCCCATAGGTTATACTCCATAGTCCATATACGGTGTATTGCGTATATTTTAAAGTTTTTATTAAAAAATTATGGATGTACTGTATATATCTCAAAGTCTTAAGCAAATCACATAATGAAAAGAAATATTTATTTATTAATTATTAAATTTTTTTGTAATTACACATGGAATTCTACATTGTTATATTTTTATATAGTAATTTATAGTGTTTGGTGATTTGTACTAATTATGATTACCTTTTATATAGTTGTCATTCAAAGAAATTTAACGTAGATGGGTAATAGGAGATAATTTAAATACTTAATGTTAAAAAAATATTAAAAAATAAATGTATCAATTTACACTTTTTTAAATCTGTCAGTGAAATTTGATTTGGATTTTTCAGTTTAACCATGTCAAGAATCTATGATAATAATTTTATATGAAAACATAAAAAAAGTTTAATAAAATAAAATTACCAAAATAAATATTGTCTCCTAAATATTTATACCTCATATGTACGTTCTTTGTATAGTTGCAAACTACCCTCTAATACTAATACCTTTTGGTCTATCTAATTGTTTTTTACAAAAATATTTTAAATCGAATAATGATAAATACCCATCTTGGTCAATGTCCATGCATCTAAATTAGTACATAAAAAAATATTTATAATTTTTTAAACATTTTTTGTTATTTAAATATCTCACTTAAATCAATATTCAATCGCTTTCGTATGGGTTTTATCTTCTTCTGATCTTATAAACCATACAAAATCCCAATAATCCATAAATATTTTGTCATAGTCACTATGTTTCTTTCTCTTTAATACGGTACCAGCAAATATTCGCTTTAATATTCTTTTAAATATAGCTAAATCATTTGATAATAACACCATCAATAATATAATAATCATAAAAAGGATTTATGAATATAACTTATAATTACCATATCGGTTGTATTGATTTAGGTCAATAGTGTTGATTGTTAAATATCTATGACCGTCTAATTTCCAAAAAATGTGTTCAATAACAAAATTCTGCTCATAATTGTATCTAGGTAGTTGTTTAATTGTATCGTTGTGTTCTAGGGAATTTATTACTATGATCAACTTCAATTGTCTAATTTCTATTGCATTTATTTACTCATTCCACGATGTGTTTACATCGTAGAATATGCTACGTAAAAATCATAGTTTGTAGATTTAAATTTAAATTTAAACAAAATTTAAGGTTTTAAAATATATCTTACATGATAATTTGTAGTTAGAGTCAGTTACGCAACAACCAGAGTGTATGGTAATGTCAGATATCGGGGCTCCGGGTTAAATGGGGCCTCATGTTAAAGGCTTTCTGCTACGTAATGAAAATAATGAGATATTAATAAATGAAAAAACCTAAAAACAAAAAACGTAAGTGTCTGGTAATGTTATATTTTGTTTGTGGGCTTATTTTAAATATAAATAATAAATAATACTTATATTAGACTCTGAACGAATCGAGGAATGTATTGGTTTTACAAAGATATTTTACTTATTATTTGGTACTTTACTTAGCTCATTTTGGCATGGCATACAAAAACAACCAACAATTTTTTTAAAAACTGGAATGGAAAATGAAAATGTATAATGTTAAATTTATCACATTATACAATTATTTTTCGGTAGTTTTCGTTATCCCAAAGAAAATTTTTTGAGAAATTTGTAAAGTGATCTAAATAAAGTACCAACTAGATGGAATTCTCTATCAAAAAACATACACTATTCCTGGTGATCGGACCATTTCTGCCCGAAAAAGTGTCTTAAAATATTATCAATTTTACAAATGTTAAACCAATACATTCCTTGTTCCCTTCAGAATCTATAAAGAAAGCACAGACCTTAATTTAGTTTAGTTATAATACGCGTGTCGTATAGGCATTATCGGTACACTTTAGTGCAGAGTTTCTCAAAGTGTGGTCCGCGGATCCCCAGGGGTCCGTGAGCCCATACTAGGGGGTCCGCGAAGCCAGTGGCGGTTTGATGGTGTGGCATTCACAGATTTAGCAAACAAAGCCCTCAAACAATTTGTGCCGTTTTGTACGACTTATTTGTGTGAACAGACATTTTCTACACTTTGTAACATAAAAAGTGTAAAGAGAAATCGACTGAAGAACGTTGAACCAGCATTGAGGTTGAAAATTTCAACAATTATTCCCAAAACGTCGGACATTATTAATTGTAAAAAACAAATGCATTCTTCCTATTGATAGTGTTTATATGTTTATCAAGATGTTTTATGTTAAAAAAAATATTTGAGTACATTAACGATTTTTTAAATTTCAAGTCCTGATACAAAAACAAATCAAAACAAATATTTTTTATCTCTGGTGTTTCATCATTTCAAAATTAAAAACAGAAAATTATATATTTACACAATTTACACATAACTAAAAATAAACAAAATAAAGCAAGTTTTCTGAAAAATAAAATAATGATGAACAAAAAAAAATTACACCTGGAACCCAAACCAACCTAACCGGGGGTCCTTGAAGACTGTAGGTCTTTAGGTAGGGGTCCGTGATTCATTTGACTTTGAGAACCTCTGCTTTAGTGTATGAAACTAAATAATCATGATTTTAAGTTCCAGTTAAAATGTTTATTTTTCATGCTAGACTGTCGACGCTTTTAAATCTATATAATAATAAATTATGTATTTAAGTTATAATAATTGTTAATTAATTTTGCTTCTGTATTACCTAAATTAATTATTCCCCTATTTTCAGACCATGTTTCTTATCTCTGTTCTTATTCTACTAAATTATTCTAAGCTAATGTATCATCTTTGTTAAAATCAGATAATTTCGGATCTGTCGGTCAGAAACTAATTTACATCGGTGGTTCATCATTCGAGTCACACGAATTGAAAGCAGACAGCTTTGACATTGTTTGACATTGTCAAAAAATAGATTTTAAAATATTTTAACATAGCGAAATGGAATTTTTATTTTAATTAAAAAAATATATACTATCTGTTTATATTGCCATGTGATTTAAATGATGTATTTCATGATTTTTAAGATTTTTTTATTTTTTATTATTGATTTATATGATCATAAATTTGTATATATTATATATATATATACCTATGTATAAAATAATAATAATAATAATAATAATAATAATAATAATAATAATAATAATAATAATAATAATAAACATTATGAACGATTCCTTCAATATTTATCTTACGGCATAACTAAAAATATCTATGAAAATACGAAATTGGTAAAATTGGTAATATTATATAATAAATAAATGCAGCGAAAAATAATCTTATAATTCACAACTTAGGTAATGGTAGATAGATTATACAAACCGGTTCTCAATACATATTTTACATAATATATATTCACATTGAAAATAATAATAATTAGGAATTCATGAAAATATATTTCGTATAAACCGTTTTAATATACCTTATTCGTAAATTATTCTTAATGATGTTATTTTATAGTTCAAAAAAAAAAAATATGACTATTTTTTATTTGCATATTTTTATACTAAATATTTAGATGTTTGTTTGTGCACATTATACTGAACAATTTAGTTTTTTCTATCTAAAGAACATTTGTTTAATCTTAAAATATTTTATAAATTCGGATTCTTATTATATAAAATAATAATAAAATTATATGCTTATAGTTCTTAATACAGAAACTGTATGAATTTAAAAAAATTAAGGTGTGCAAAAAATGACGTTAAATTACGCTAGAAAATCGTGTAATAACGCTCATTTTTCGATTCATGAAAACCTATTGGATGAATAGCTGTCGATAGATTAATCTAGTGGACTTTAAAGTACATTCGAGTTGGCTACAAGCTATTTCTAAACACAAATATCTTAAACCTCTAGTTGATGATTTCTAAAACTATAAAGCAACAACTAGAGTTTGTATTTCCCCTTTTCTCGAAATAATAAGGAACAAAATGTAATATTTATTATAAGCAGTAATAGAAATAAAATATGTAATACATATTTACAATGGTACGCCTGATATCTGGATCCAAGTGATGAGTAAGGTGATCCGAATGACATGCACAGTTAATACAATTTAGTAAAAATTGTATTATATAATTTAAAATTACTTTATTATTAATTAATGAGCTAGCGCTGTAATCTTTAAATTATAATATTGTGTTGCAGTGTTCCCCTTGAGGCTCTGAGATACGCGTCATAGAATCGGATACCAAATATTTTATGCCAATTAGACATGTAATTGGATAAGCTTTTAAAGTCGCTTAATTTGACAATAACAATCTATGTTTAAAAATAAATTGCGTATAATATTAAACATAAAAAATTAATTTTCATGAATCATATAAGGTGGTTGGTAAATATTAGTATTTACTATATTTTAATGTATCTACCATCTACATCTCATTATTTCACCAAGTCTCAGTACTAATAAAATAATAATATTAAAGTTATTTAAATTATAACATATTTAAAATAATTGATTAAATCATAATTATTATATTATAAAAACATGGGCATTAAGTATAAATTCATAAATTTTTATACCTGTTATTAAGCATTGTTTCATAAAATTTATAATTTGTTTTATCATCATGTGACATCATTTAATGGCGACTTTTTTTTTAGATTTTAAAATTATTTTAATATTTCATTTAAACACTATATGAATGTATATACTAATATATCTACTAGATATTAAAATACATTCGACTAATACAATAATATAATAATTATAAATCATTATTATCGTAAACTTTCATATCGTTTATTAATATTATTAAAATAATAACCAATTTAACCATATAAAATTTAACAAACAATTATGTGTAATAGTATGTAGTTATTTAAATTTAATAAAAACTTAACACTTCATTAAAAAAAAATTAAAGGTTTATACTTTTTTAAAATAAATTGTAGCTTGTATACT
>CM023360.1:34887469-34907797 GCA_013282895.1 Eriosoma lanigerum
TCAAGATCTGAAGGTTCCGAAGATTGACGGTCTTCCGTTTCGTTTGTCTCAGCCGTTTCTTCTGTTGCTCCAGTTATTTTTGTTGACGTTCTTGGACTTGTAGTTGAGTACTGTTTAGTTGAAGGGGTATCAGAATCTGAAGATTGGTGGTCTTCGGTTTCATATGTTTCTTCTGTTGCTCCTGAAACTTCTGTTGATGTTTTCTGATTTGTGTTCGATTGTTCCGTAGTCGAATAATATTCAGTAGATGAACTATAGTAAGAAATTGAATTCTCAGTTTTGATTTCATTTACATTTTCTTTTATAGAATTCATATTAGACGATAAAACTGTATTACTGAGTAATATGTTTTTAATATTTTTCTTTATATTTGTAACTTTCGAGCGTGTTAAATTTAGAATCCATTTGTTGTAGTTCAAAATTTTAATGAAAACTTTGGGTTTATCGATTGAATATATACCATATAAATGATTATTGCATATTAACGGAGTTCCATTATCGGTGATCTATATATAAAAATAATATTGAATAATATAAATAAATTCAATTACTAATCACTACATAATATTACTAAAATACGAAGAAGATCATAGGCGTAGTTTGAAATAATTTCTAGGGGGTGCTATAGTAGAAAATATTCTAATGGGTATTTAAAACCTAGATTAATAGCAATTAACAGGCTACAATTGTAGGGGGCTACAAAAGGTTTTAGGGGGGCTGTAGCCTACCCTGTCTCTAGCAAACTACGCCCATGAATAAGATATAATATAATTATATACTCGTTCTTATATTATTTATCAGGCTAGAAAATAAAAATAAACTATATTATATGATATTTTAAAATAATTTATAATAATATTGATTAAATTTAAAATTAATCTGAGTAATCTACTATATATAAATAAATTCTATAAAATTATGTGCAGAATTTTAAATTATATACTGTAAACAAATATTAATATTTTTGTACATTATATTGTACATTTATGAATAATTAATTATTTAAATATTTGTGTAATTAGAAAATTTTGATTTAATCAATAATTATTTAAACTTAATTAAAATTTTGTGTTTGTATTTAATGTTTGAAAATATTTTCTAAAAATTGGAAATTATTTAATTGCGTGATATTTTTAGAAACAAAACAAAATTTTGGTTAGAATAATATAGGCATTGCTTAGATCTCATATATTAAATAAAGACAAATAAAAACAATATTTATAAGTACATTTGATACAATAATAAATAAATAAAAAATAGTAATTTTTGTTTTAAACTGATGTTTTAAGAGTAACGTTATGTAAAATTATATTTCGTATGTAATATTTGTAAATTTAATATAATGAAATTAAAAATAATTAATCATATCTACGAACCTATGTCATATTTATTGTTTTATTACTATTATTCATATTATAAAGACTTACGTTCTGTAAAGAAAATATTTCTCCATCACAAATTGTATCTTCCATGTATAATTCATCCTCATTCATTGTTTTTGAAATATTGATCATGTTCCAATAGACCAGTGATACATTTTTTGAATATTGTTTGAAACTGCTTACAACACATTTCATATTTGCAGATAGTTCTTCGGTGGCTAATTCAATTGGAGCTACTGTACTTGTGGCGATAATTGGTTCACTCATCTGTAATGTTTAATAGAACCATCAAATAATGAAAAAAGAAAATCTAACACAATCTAAAATGTAAATTATCAATAGATAGATAGTTAGGTAGGTAAAAAACATTACCTCGATCAATGCTATGTTGATATTCGTTTTAACCATCACTTTCTGTGGTTTTCGAACGACTTCTTGAATTTTATTTCCCATAACAAGATCAATATCGTGCAATCGAATAGTGTTATTTTTACTAAAAGGGAATTTTAAAATTATCTTATTAATCGTATTTAATTAATTTCTATTTTTATACTTTTAATTAATCAAAATACGTCTAATTATACTTTATACAACGTGTAGAAGTTAGTACCCAATTTACATTGACTAATGTGCCTCGACATAATAGTTCTCCTTTAGATTTGATAAAAACCTAAGAACCAGAATAAATTCAATAACTCTATTGTATATTAATAAGTGTACCTAGATACAAAAAATAATGTAATAGGTACTTATTTTAATAGGATAATATTATAACCGGGTACTTACTACGTGTGAGAATTCTCCGTTTTGGGCTGGTAATGATTGTGAACATATTTTTTCATTTTGTAAAGGATTCGCATTTAATTCTGTAAAATTACATCTGTTTTACATCATTGTACATCATTGATACCAGGATTCAGGTTAATGTCAAAATTCTCAATAAAAGACATAAAATCATTTTTTGTTGGTAAAATATATATTATAATATTGTTATTGATTACTATAAATTAATATATTTCATAATTTATTAAATGAAATTTTATAGCAATTATATATACAAGTTTTATAATGTTATATATTAATTTAATTAATTATTTGTTTTATTAGGAACTATTTCTATATTACGAGTAGTATAATATATATCTCATAAAAATTTAATGTAATATTAACTTAATATGTAACTATCTAATGTATTAATTAAATTTATAATACATTATATACATCATACATATATATTTAATTTCTGTTAATTATGAATTTCAGAAAGTTATTGATTATGCCAAAATAATACACACAGTACGTACCTACATATTAATAATAAGAAAGATCAAATTATATGTTTATGTACAGAGTGATTTTTTTTTATCGTGTAACATTTTAAGAGTAGGGTAAATGTTTATATATATTTAAATGATTTCACATCGAAATATATATTTAGAATTATATATTATTTTCAATTATTCATAATATGATTAAATAAATAAACACCATATTAATTTTATTGAATTATTTCCTATAATGTTAATATAGAATATTTATTTTATCATAATATTAATTACTTTCTTCTTAAATTTAAAATTAGAATTTAAACTACTCAGGAAATATTCAGCCTGCCTCAACAAATTTTCTTGAAAATATATTTAAATATTACGATTATGTATATGTTATTATAAATAATATAATAATAATAATAATTTGATAATATGTTAATGCTTGAATACCAAAATTAATCCTCCTTCACTAATTTAAGAAGGGGTTAAAATATTAAATCTATGTAAAAATATTAAATAAAATGTGTGAAAAAGATAACAAAATTGAACAAAAATTATTTATATTTTCAATAATATTCGCTAGAGATTAATGTAAAATGTTATGATCGATACTTTATTAATTTTTATATAACTAATTAAAATCTAAGATGTCCATAAAATGTATAATATATTACGTATTATAAAAATAATTCAAATTTAAAAACAAATATATCAAAATATTCTTTGTGGTTGGTAGATTTATAACTTGGTAAGTTAGTAATTGGAGTAAAATAATTATAAATGTTTATATTGTGTTAAAAACATGATTTTATTATTATTATTTATATGAATACAAATATAAATTTTAATGTATAATAATACAAAAGAAAAATTAAAAATTGAATAAATTATTTATTTTACTTTGAAACTATTAATGTTGTAACTCAAGGTGTTTTTAATTATATAAATGCGTAAATGCTAATTAAATAAATCATTCACTTACCTTTTATTATTAGGAAACAGAATAATATTTGAAAATATTTATACTTTTCCATGCTACAAAAAAAAAAAAATAATAATATATAGTATTTAAATTATAACTTTCAATTGAGTATTAGAGTATATACCTAATTACTTAACACTAAGGTGTGTAGAACATGAAGTTGACACCTCTTGTCAATAATAATTGATTACTAGTATTCAAATATTTTAGTAGGTAACCATAAGATAATTCCATAGACACTTCACTTGCTGTTTTTATTATCATAATTTGTGTAATAACTAATATTATATATACAAGTTTTTTTTACTTGTTAAAATGAAATAATTTTTTTTCTTCGATTGAAGGTTGTCTATTGAAAATATTATATACTTCAAATTGTTCTGATCATGGTGCTAGCAGAAGATAGTACAAATTAAAATTGTAAATATATATATATATTCGTAATGTTGTAAGTAAAATATTAAATATAATATTATATTATGTATCACAATGTTACTTAAATAAGAAATATGTAAGTAACGAGATAATAGAAAATTGTATTTTATGACGGTTTTGGAATATTTATTTCGCAATGTTCCATAGATTAAGTTAGGTTATTATTATAATACCCGTGGGCATATTATTGTTTATTCACTTTATGTAAATTAAAAAATTATTTTTTTAAAATTACATAAAGTATAATAAATATTTGTATACAAGTTAATATAAGCAAATATAAAAAGATAATAATAAAAAGATATATACAATGTAATTTATAATGTACATTTGGGAATTTTGTTAAAGTCTCATTTATTAGAGTGTATAACCACTAATTGTTGATTTAAAATTACATAGATTATAGTAATTCGGTAGTTAAAACAGTTATAATATAGTTTATAAAACAGAATAAAAACTACCATTAAAAATAAATTAAATAAATTGAACAAGTAATTAAATATTGACTAAATATTTATACAAATAAGATATTTTATTATACACGTAAAACACAATAATTGTTACAAGTATTTTTATTATTAATATCTATTAATCTACCACGCGTAGTTACATATCAAGATATGTATATATGTCGTTGGTTTATTACTTAATCTTTAAATAAGGCACAATTAGAATACACGCGAGTTCGTCAATAATTACCGAATGCTAACAAAAAATAAATATTACTTATATAATAATATATGTAAACTTAATTATTATGGAAGAATTATGTCATTTTGTTGTACTTAATAATATTATACCTAAATAATAAATATTTATTGTGTTATATACATACTGTTATATATTATACTATATTTATTTATGTAAATCTTAACACAATATATACCTTACGAAATATATTACATTTATAAAAATAAAAATTTTTATTTTAAATTAAGTAAAAACTACTATGATCTTATTTAATTTATTATTTATAAAAAAATATGTGTTATCTTGGACGAGTAATGCCGAACGAATAGACGGTTCCGGTTAAACTTAATATAAATATAATAATTATGATACTTTTATTTTATATACAGTATATGTATCGATCTAAATAAGGAATAATATAATATAATTTAATTATTTACATACAATATGATAACCGTATTTTATGCGAAAATATTACCTAGTTCTATATTGTTTTGACATTTTCTCGATAATGTGAGATATGGCGGAATAAACATCTCGTTTACGAGTATTAAATAACTCATCAATTATTAAACATAATATATGTTTAATACATTATATAGTAAATATTGAATAATTACTGAATCTTGATCTATATCTTACATAATATTGTAGTTACAAACGAGTGATCCGAAAATACAATAGAAATATAACGATATTTATTGTAACTGTGTCGGAATTCATTTGAATTCAGTTTGATACTCGTACGTGTCAAACTGAAACCTCCTGTGTCAGTTGATGAATGGTGGCAGGGGTGTGAACGGCGGTTCCACTTTTATCGTGGTCTCCTCTTCGTGGTCGTCATCCATTTGTTGTTGCTGTTGCTGTTGCTGCTGCTGCTGCTGTTGTTGCTGATGCTGTTGCTGTTGTTGATGCTGCTGCGGTTGATGCTGTTGATGCTGTTCAACTTCGTATCCCAAGGTGCCGACGATGTCGCACTCTGTGTCCGGCTGCAGCAGACCCGACATATCGTGGCTCATCACGTACGAGTCGACCACGTGTTTGTTGAGCTGATGTTGAACGTGGTAGTCGCGGTCCGGCGGCGATTGGTCCAGCGATCCCATCATTTCCTGTCGGGCCAGGCACTGCATGCTGGCCGAGAATAGACCAGGGCTGTCTTGCGGTTGGGCCGCGTATGGCACGCCGAAGTTGTTGTTATTGTTGGCGTGGAACGCGTTCTGCGCGGTGAACGGCGATGACCCGTTGCCGTTGAGCAGGTTCAGGTGTGCCAGGTCGCCGTAACCGGCTGCGCTGTATCCCCAGGGTTCCGAGCTGCCCAGCGTGACCGGAGAACACGTGCCCAACGACGGTGACACGTTACCGCCGAACGTGGTCAGCGTGGTGAATGACGTTGAACTCACTGACGATCCGGGAGATCCCGACGGGAACACTATAACATAATGCAACGTCATAATACAAGTATATGGATCGCTAAACGAATTTAATGTCCCTACCTAAAAATATATTATTATTGTGTTGTAAAAAACTTTGGAGTGTTATCTTGTTTTTTTAAAAAAAAAAATGTGAACGCATGCCATTATTAATTTAATTTTATATTTTTTCCAATTGATACGTAATTTAAAGGAAATTGATAGATTTTGTTCCGAACATTTAAAACACAATATACTTAAAATAATGTAAATATTGTTTTCCGATATTTTCAAAAGCGAAATCTGGAATTCGAATAGTATTAATGTACTCGTATTATGTCAAATAGTGTACCTGTTATATAGAGTATAGGTAGAATATAAATACTGATAAAATATGACTTACCTGAATTTGTCAGATAAACGGTTTTCCTGGGTGGTTCCCTCTTTCGCCACTTAGCCCTGCGGTTTTGGAACCATACTTGAACTCGGGATTCGCTTAGTTTCAAGTTTAATGCCAATTCTTCTCGAGCAAATACGTCAGGGTAAGGAGCTCTCTCGAACGCTCGTTCCAACTCCTCCAACTGATGTGATGTGAATGTCGTCCTAAACGCCAAACAATAATTAAAATAACAAAATATTACGACACTGCATGATTTCATGATTTCGGAAAGTATATTAGAATTTATAATAATATTGTTGAAGAGCTGAAACGAGAGACAGAAACATAATCGCATTTACCTGGTTTTTTTCTTTTTCGTTCCGTTGTTATCGGTGTTTTTTGATTTAGAACTCGATTTCTTGGGCGTTGGTTGTTCGGTTAGTCCTATGTACAAAATAAATTGAACTCAATTATGATCTATAAGTATACCGACGATAGGAGAGAATACAGGTAGATTTGTGCCGGATTGGAAGAAATTTAACTATTATAGGTGAAATACTCACCGGAAGACTGGAGCTGCAACTGTTGACCCACGGCCGTAGCAGTGGTTGTGACTCCGGTCGGCGACTGCAACGACGCTCCGGCATCCATTTCCAATTTGACCATACCAACGTGTTTCTGCACGTTTCCGTTGGCCGCAATCTCTGCGGATTGTACATGGCCGCCGGCGGTCGACGTGACTGGAATTTGGAATAAGTCTTGTGGATCTCCGCCTCCCATTTGCATCTGTCTGTCTTGTTGCTGATGCATCTGGTCTTGAACTATGCTACCGTTGGCACCCGCGGCATGGTGGTGCTGATGGTGACGGTGAATATCCATATCCTGCAGTTGATGGTGATGGTGATGGTGCATGTCCATGTGGTCGGGTACTGGTAGCGCGTATCCCATCATGTCGCCGGACTGTTGAAACGTGGCCAGAAGCGGTTGGTGATGTTGCTGTTGCTGTTGCTGCTGCTGGTGGTGAGTCACCGGCGATCCGGGCTTCTGCTGGTGATGATGGTGATGGTATTCGTTGAATATCATCGACTCGTCGAACGCGCTATCATCCATGACTGAGAAGTACACGGAATTGTAAAAAATCAACTTCTCAGAAATACTGTCGTCGTTTTAAATCCAATACAATAATATCTGCAGAGTTTTTTTTGTTTAATTAAAACAAGATTACAGATTTTTCTGACACAAGTAGAACGAGATTTGATCGTTTAATCGAAATCAATCGGCCGAAAAATATCGATATTAAGAAAATTCACTCGGCGTTGTATAATGTATATATTTATTGTTATTAGGTGTGTATATATATTATATTAATTGATCGAGTGTGAGGCCGCGGACGACGGAGGGGGTTGAGGATAGGCGCTGTTAATTTCTGTTGATTGTCTACAATTGGAGCGACGATGGGCTGAATTAGGACGTCGCCGCACACGATCACCGAATATTATATTAAATAAACTTCGTTTAAGGGCAATTTAAAAAAAGCGAATACAACGCACGGGACACCCGGGTTAAATTGAACTCGCGACTTAAAGCATTCGCGTCGCTCCTTCGACGCGATCAACAACGGCACGCGACGGATCTTCTCGGAACGGGGTAACGAACACGCGGTGTGTAAGCTGCACGGCGGCGTGAGTATATTATTATTACAATATTATAACAACGACTTAGGTGGTGTGCGGCGTTCGCAATCGAACATAAATAAGTTTTTTTTTTTTCCGTTTTTACACTTACCGGATCCGACCAAGTGCGCGATTGCAGTGCGACCGGGACGCGCGACGACGACGTGCGACGGACGGCGTTCGAATAGTACAACGGACCCGCGTGAAGTTCAAAGTAATAACGCATACGATGTGCGCGTTTGTAAGTTTTTGCATTTGGGATCTGTGTGCCGTGGATAGTAATATGTGTGTGTGTGTGTGTGTGCGTGTGCGTGTGTGCGTGTTTGCGCGCGTGTGTGTGTGGGCTGCGACCAATGATGGGGTTTATGGGAGTGGTGGGTCGGCCGACCAATGACGTGGATCCGGGCACGTCGTCCCTTCGACTCCGTATGATATCGCGTGTAGTGTGTACGGCACGTATTGTATAAAATACGTATACACATATTGTATTATACTTTAACAACCAATGTAGAAACATACGCGAGCCATTGTCATCAGTCGGAAATAGATCACAAAAAAGACGGAAAATAATACAATTTTTAGATAAATATTATCGTACTATTTTATACCTGTTTAATTTTGATGCTGTATCCTAAAATAACGACACTATAAAACGATTTATATTATACATTTATGTAACTTTGTATATTAAGTATGTGAACTTGCGTAAGAAATATATATATATATATATATATATACTTACGAAGTTTACCTATAACGAACCTCGAGTCTACAGTAATCTTTGCGAGTGTCAAATCGTAACGAGACCGAATTATAATTGACAAGTCAACTTCATACTCGTAGCTTCATTTACTCGACCTAAATTTATATTTCCCATGTGCATAATAGAATAGGTACTTAATAAAATTTAGGCAAAATTTTAAAATCGCTTTTGATTTTATTTACCAACTTAATGACTAATTATAATTTATAATTACAATTAATAACATAAAAAATGATTTTAATACTTTTCCTAAAAATTGATTGGGCATTCTATCGTTCTATAAATAAGTATTATAAAAAAATGATAAGACTGTACGCATAGTATCGGTAACATATTGTAAACAAATCATCAGCTTAAAAATAAGTTTAAAGGTTAAAGTTTTAAGTTTATGTATCTTTTTATACTATATGACGTGTAAATTATTTATTGTAATTATTATTGTTTTTATAAAACAATTATAACCATAAAACTATAATTATTATTAAAGACAGAGTATAATAATGGATATTGCACCTTTTTTTGTCATCAGATAAATTAAATCTGATCAAATACCTATGAACACGAATTGAACTATATAATTGGTCATTATATTTAATTTTATGTTGCAACTTGTTTCAATTTTCAATGATTTAAATATTGTATATTTTACGTGATTAAATATTTAAATGTACAAATTATTTTTTCTCGATTAATTTTACAATATAAAAATAACGATATTATGGATTTTCATATATTTTTTATTATATACATAATTTATACACTGTGTAGATATTTGCACATTTATATGATCCACGGGCTTTAAAGGTATTACATAGATATGTGATACGGCCATATTATGTAATGGATTTAAAACAATTCATACTTACCCTGAGGATTAGACAGGAAATTTAAATGTTAATTTAAAATAAATAACACCAACTTCTTTGAATTATTTTAAAAATACAAAACATTGATAACAAATGTAGATGATAAACGATCATTTTCATTATATAAATACATTTTAAGTTTCTGACGATGCACTTTTAAAGAACAAAATTTAGAAATTTACTTGTATAATTATAAATTTTAATTTAGAACAAATTATTGTTTAATATATTTAATTTTATTAATGAAATGTATGCATTTTAGAATCTGAACGAAGTGAGGAATGTATTGGTTGTAAAACGATGAGTGCTTTTTTTTTATGTAGATATGTAAAACATTTTATTGGGAAAAAATAATGGTCTGATTACTACAAATGTAGTATGCTTTTGGTAGAAAATTTGATCTAGTTGGTACTTTATTTGGGTTATTTTTGAATCGCGGAAACTATAATATGATATAGCTTCGTTCAGAATCGTTTTCCAAATGCAATATAGCTGCTTTCAAATCTTAATAATAATATAATACAATATACTTCTACCACTGATCTCTCCGAGGACCGAAGGGACGGAGTAGAAACGTCCAGAATCTGTGACTGCCCTTTTTTCATTGCGATTTTGACAAATTATTAGTACAATTAAATCCGGTATTTAGTTATACGTAACATATTATAATTTAATAGTAACCGTTGTCGGGGAAATTTTCTATTATACATCCGATAATCTTGGGCGATCAGATATAATATATATATTGTTCCTTCCGGAAGTCTGCTACCCCGAAAAACCGATATGCGTCCACGAACAAAAGCCAACGATTTTGTCGCGTTTCGCACATATTTACCTCAGAATCCGCGTGTTTATCAAATTTGTTCGATGGATCGTGAGCGGTAGTGTTTCTAAGGTTTTTTTTCCTATTTTTTTATTCCGTAAAATAGGGTGCCTTATACCCTGTTATGTATGTGCGCTACTGAACCGTAACGACGTGCATAGGCCGCCTTTTAACGTCGATTCAGAGGGTGATTAACCTCGAAAATGCGGGACGATTATTATTACAGAAGCCCTTATTATTATCGAAGTTTATATTATTGTTTCCGTATAATACGTATGTTACACTACTGCGTGTATGTATGTAAAACGCTCTATGACGTATTGTACACGACCTTTTTACTATTAATATATACCGTAGTCGGTCGACGATCTCGCGCTGATAAACGTCTGTTCTTAGGCGATTCCCATGATAAGTGTACCAACATTCCGAGTGTCCGAGCGTGAGTAATGTTTTCACCCTATAAGCGAGCACACGCTGTTATTATTATTTTTATTTTTTAAAGCGGGTAACACGCAAAAGTCACGGTCCTTCTGACTCGCGCGCGCGCGCGCGCTTGTATTTAGTGTGAGACCTGCGGTGACGGTTTATTAGAACGGATTATCTGCGCACACGATCTTTTTATACGAAAAAAAAAATAAAACAATATTGAAAATGCACGGTAAAAGCCGGCACAAAACGTTACAGTTGATCCCGCAGAGCCGTTTTGTGTAATCACTTATTTTTCAAGGTTTTGCTGAGAACGGTGTCGATGATTCCGTTAAACGAACAAATTAACATATTATATAATATTATACACCTATGTCTACGATAGTTTCAATAATAACTGTTGGTTTTATAAACAACGATCATAATAAGTGGAATCAACAGTTGAATAGTACGTTTTACGTCTGTACAACATGTATTTAGTATAATATCGTGATGACTAATCTCATATATTATTAACAATTTACGAAAAAAAAATTTACAAAAAACGATATTTGTTATATAGTCTTAAAAAGTTAAAACCTAGTTAAATGTTAAAAAATGTTTAATATCTGGGTAGATTTTTTTTTTTATGTTTTTAAGTTAATATTATTTTTTATTAACTCAACTGAGAATAATTTATAATATCTAAATTTACTGAAAGTGTTGAAATTAAATTTATAAGTTATACTTAAATATAAAATATTATAAACATAAACACACAGTACCTACATAGAATTACTTCGCGACCATGATTATTATGTAAATAATTTTAATTATGCGCACGCATATACAATTAAATATGTTTTAGAAAAAGCTAAAAATTAAAGTTATCTTAAATATATTATGGTAAATTCATTAACCTTGTGCTATACAGAAGTACACGAGTTTATGACATTATGACATATATTATACAGTTATCGTTATGCGAATACTGCCAGCTTGGTATCATAATAAATATAATAAATAATTGTTATATAGTCATTTCACTTGAATTTCAAGTGTATTTTTATCGTCATATACACGTAACTCATTTAATAGTACACCTATATACATCCTATATACATCTACGTTTTAAAATTATATAATTTTACATTTATACACAACAAGTATATAAGTGTTCACTACAACAACACGGTACCTACGTAAAGTTTCCTTAAAATACATATAGTATAATATTATGTTCAGTGTATTGTGTTGAAAAAATATTTTTGAAAATGTTTTATAACCTACAAATAAATATTTTTTTAAAAGTTCTTTTTCGTTTGACTAGGAATAAAATGCTAAAATATAACTATTCCAAAATGGAGAGTCTTATTTTAATTATTCTAATTTTAATTGGAGAGTCTAGAGAGTTACAAAGTTTATAAGCGCGAATAAGTGGCCTGAATTGAGAAATTTAAGAAGTTTTGGGAAGTTTTGCAGTCCTCTTTAATCACTTTGAAAATATTGTCAACAAATATATCAAGTATTATATTAAAATTATAACATAATAATATAACATCGTTGTCAATGAATTTATTGAATTATTTATTATTATTGTAACTTTCTAATAATTGTGTTTTTGCGATACAAAATAACACATTGTGCTTAGTGTTATGTGAGTAAACTAAAAAAAACACGTTATAGGAACAGCAGTTTTTAAGTATATAAATTAGCATACGAGTATAATACATGTTGTTTTATATTAATTACGAATACACGGTCTATATCTGTTTAAGTGTTAATTCAAATAAATCATCGAGAAATAAAAATAAAATACAGTGATTTAGTAGAAGAATACTAATGATAAAATAATCAACGATATATTTACGAAGATAGGTACGGTTTTAAATGATCAATATTAATAAATGATATATTCTGAATAAAATAATTAACTCTAATACAAAAGCTTATTTTGATTAATTTAACTATTATAATATCTATTTAAAGGTATAACATATATTATTGGTTTTAAATTTTATAAAAGTCGCGTATATTTAAGGCACGTCGCACAACGGAAACACTGATGAGATTTTGGGGTAAATTTATAATTTATAAGAATAATAATAAAATATTTATTTTAAAAGGACGTTATAGTCATCATTGTTGTCTCTGTATTACATACGAATAACAGCAATACTAATACGAGTATAAACATAATTACTTACCGCATTGTTAGTACAGTGTACTTAAAATTTATATTATTGTAAATTTATTATCAAATTTGTAGAGAAAAACATAAACTGTGCTCTAACTAATATTTAAAAAACTAATTGTTCAAAACGAGGTACAATCTGTACACATATTTACTCGCAGTTTGTAATTTCGTCTAATAAATATATGGGTTATAAGAAACAAAATGAAATACAAAAATTTGGCGGTGTAATCATTAGCGAGGAGATGATATATTGATGAAACTCCGGTGACTATAGGAGAACATGCGTTATACTAAGATGCCTATACATAATTTACGTTTTAGGCGGCGGGGAGGATTATCAGGGAGGTCATTTGATGTCAGGTTGGCAATTAGAGGATTAAGATGGCCATGTATACGGATTCGGAACTTTTCGTATTGAAGTTCGGCGCGTTATACGATACATATAACATAAAGGGGGCCAGCCAAGTACACGGGATTGGAACACTTCGATTTTGTTTGTATTCGTAATTTTTGGCAAACCCCAAACTTCCATACCATATCACCAACTTGGTCGAATACGGTTTTAAAATAAAAATATCGAAACAACTCGACTCTAGATCATACAGTTTATGTTGTTTTAGACGAAAAAAAAAAATCGATAATAGGTAAATTTACGTACGTTTGCCATGATGTTACGCGTATGCAACGCACGTGGGTGTATGGCGTTCCGGCCCTGAGTGCTTTATCATATATTTATTATTGTCGGCGATACGGATCGGTGGAAGTCATAGGGAACGGACGACGAGGAATGCGCACACGCCTCGCGGTGATGATAAAACGCCGCGACAATGCAATATAGGTATATTTTTTTTTATTTATTTATTTTTAAATATCATATTGTTTATGATAAGTAATAACAACTGCAATACGGAATGTTACTACTGTCGGGCTATATATTATTCATACTCGTTGCTGTAAATTAATATCGATAAATCATTAACGCGTACCTCGTCCGAGGACCGGCCGACGGGTCTGCCAGGTTCGTTCGTATCGGGTGTAGCTATGCGGGCGCGAACTCCGCTCCGCTGCCGACGACGGAGCTCGTGCGCGCGCGGGCCAAGGGATTTCGGCACGCGACCCGTCGGCGGCGGCCCTCATGTCGAGCATATGTTTCACATGGTGGCGGCGACGGCGGCGGGCCCGTTCGCATTATTTCGTTTCATTCTCGTTTTGTTCATCCTCGTTCCCCTCCCCCACACCGACGCGCATAGTTATCAAATAATACTCGACGTTCGATATTGTATTTCCCGTGTTTTTATCCGTGTGATACGTAATTAAGTAATTCCCACGGTGACGATCACCGCCGTCACCCGGATTCGGTGTACCCGCGGACTGTAAGTATTATTGTTTATTATATGTTCTCATACATTTTACACCGCGATTAAATCCATACGGCACGGTCTCTAACTCTTAGCTCAATGTACATAATAATATATATCTCTTTAGATAATAATATAGGAAATTCAACAAATGTAGTCGACAAAAAAGCGAATGGGTATATATAAGTTATGCATTTGAAAAGTAATTATAATTAATTTTAAAAATAATATCAGTTTTACTATTTTTTACTAAATTTAAATAAAAACAAGTATATATTATTTTCGTATAATTTTTTTTTTTTAAATTTAAAATATGAGTAGTGCATAAAATATGCGGCAGTGTATGTAATGTGGTAATATCCTCACTGATAGATCATTTTTACATGAATTATAATCATAATTATAATTATGTGTTATGTGCAGTTGAAAAGAATCCTTAAAATAAAGCTTGATATTTTTATTAGGTACCTACTAATTATTACAGTTAGTCTTCAGTAATCCACGTATATATCTCACGTTTTGTATCAGCCTAAATATTGTGTCTTAGCTTCATATCGTATAAAATAATATTTGCATAAGAAGTTTGTTGTTATTGCGTATAAATTAGTTGACAACGCATAGACATATTAATATTTTATTATTTATTACCAAAATACCTATTTATTTTATTTTACCATTATACCAGTATACCTATATATGATGTTAATTAACACATATTATTCTTTAATAATTGAGGAACAATAATTTAATAACTATTAGGGCATGAGAAATTTGAGTTGATATAAATTAATATTTATATATTTTTTCAAAATATGCCAATTTTTTTTTTAAATCGTTATAATAACAAATTTAATAATATATCGTCTTAAAATTAATTGTTACATTTAAAACAATATTTATATTATTAAGTGGTTATTATTAATACTGAAGTTATGTAGATATTTGAGTTTATTATATTCTCTTATTAGTCTTAAAAATCAGGTATATCATTAAAATATAAACAGATATATAACTATTGGTAATATAATATTACATCGAATTTAATATCTAAGTAATAAGAAATTATGTACTTAATATTATAATATGTGCAAATGCTCTAATATTGTTTTTAAATATCAAGGTTAATAACATTTTAAAAATATAACCATAGGTATTATTATAGTAGGTATACAGTACATAAAGAAATACCTCTATCTATGTGTAAACTTTTAATTATTATTTTTTTAAGATAAATTAAATATTTATTGAGTTACTTTTCTGTAAGATTTTGATGTACTTACCTATGTATCTTATTGGCGTTATCTTTTTACGTACAAGTGATAATTATACATATTTTGGAAAGAAACGAAATGTGTACCTACCCGATTAGGTCATTTTAATTGTCAATGATAATATGACGAATATAGGTTAAAAATAATAATTTAATGTAAGTACCTGAAGGTAAAATAAAATAATGAAGATAATGCAATAACGCTAATTAGTATATTGTGTACTTAGACTTTCGACTATGACTATATGTTCATCCAGGACCTAGTCGTTTTGTTTCTTATAATAATAAGTTTTACTTCAATAAAGATTATATTATTATTATTAGTAAGTTATGATATATGATTATATAATTTAATACATGTAGATAATCGCATATAATTATGTTATTATAATTTAATCATCTAGATTTTAGATAATTAAGTATCTATATATCAATGAAAGATCAGAATCAGTAATAAATTAGTATCTAAATTTTCAAATTATTATATTTAGAAATTAAAATTTTTGTGTTATACCTATAGTAGACATTTATTTATGTAGCGCTAAATGTTATAATACGAGTAGGTATATTTTATATTTATGATGTTTAAAAACTAAAAATGTTTTAACATTAAAATAAACATGTTATTCATATGTACAAATTAATTATTATATTTATATATATTTTTTTAAAGTAAGTAAATTATTATTACTAAGCAAGTTGTTATTTTCTTGATTGTTGTGTTTAAATGTTATAATATTATGAAATTAATTTAATACAATTTTGCATTAGTAATATTATATAAATTCAATTATTGATAAGTTTTGTCTTATTATATTTCAGTTTATTTTACATTTTGCATTGAAGCCAATTTAACCTTAAGAATTTAATTAATTCAATTACAACTATAAAATTTATGAATGAACATGTGTTCTTATATGTTCTACATCTTTACGACTATGAATAACAGTGAAATATAAAATAATATAATTTACTACACGTGTGAAAAAAATTGAATTTATTGTAAATAGTCTTTTACATAATAAATTAAAAATCTAATTATATAATTGGTTATATTAAGAAATTACAGTTTATAATAATATTATATTAATTAAAAATGTATGTAAGTAGCAGATGGAGAATAATTTTTTAATATTGAAAAATAAATATATTATACATACCTATTATTTTAGTTTTATAAAGATACGAAGATAATATTAATTATATACTTGAATAGATATTATAGATCTTTAAATATAAATACATGATTCATTTTCATAGAAAATGTATTAAAAATTATTAAAAACAAAAACATTATTATTATTTTTCAGTTTTAGCTAAAATTAAAACTTAAATATATTTAAGATTAAATAACTGTTTATAATTATTGAAAAATTCTTATTCTGCATCAAATATTATACCTATGGCTATTCTATATTATAATACGATAATAATTGTTTTTACAGTGAATCATAACATTGATATTTTGATCGTCACAAAAATAATAAAATATTAGTACTTAAAAGTTTATAAAAATTTGTTTAATATTCGATCTATAAAATTATTTTATTATTATTATGTTATTATGATTTTAATGTACAATATAATGATATGTAGCATTACAATTTTAACCATAAATTTAAACAAAATATGATATTGTTACCTATTTGTTTTGCGTTAATCCTATATAAATTGATAATTGAATATACACAATAATCGGGATAAATATAATTATATAATTCGTCTAAATTGAACCGGTATGAATATTTAGCCTGATTAATGGGACTAATGTGAATGTGAATTAATTATTGTTATATAATATATTGAGTTAAAAATGTTAATATGTCATAACTAAAATAATTAAGTAATAACATAATAATATGTGTAATAAATAATAATAAAGATATAAACGTGACGGCGGTATGTCGGGATTATAATATAAAAAATTATTTGTACATTTTGTGAAAATAAATCGTTAGTGACAGATTTTAAATATTTATCTTTAATAGTAAAAACACTTGTATCTATAAAGTTCATTAATAATTCTTAGACAAACGGAGACAAAAAATGGATTATTTTTGTACAAGATCTCTCGGGAAAAAAAAATACCCGCACGGTATCACATCACCAGTATATATTTTTATTGTACATGACGGGGTCCGACAGCGCATTTTTCAATTGAAACCAATTTAGTTCAATTAAAGCCAATAAAAATTCTCCGGTCGTTCCCTGTGGGATGTCTACATCTCAACATCAACACAATATTATATTGTCACATGGTTTTTTCCTTTCCATTTCCATTTCCATTTCCATTTTTTTCTTTATAATATATGTATATATATTCTGTTTATTTTGAACACTGTATAGTGTAAGCATTAATTCCTAGTTAAAATTATATATTATTTTATTCGACGTCATAGTTATTTAAACACTCGACGCATGAGTATACTATTTTAATTGCGGTGATTCTAGATTGCGAGTATAATAATTTATAAAAATACAAACAATACAAAAATCGACGGATGTTACGTTAAATATCGTAAATTTTAATTCGGGAATTCAAAGTACTAAATTGTACAAGAAAAGCATCAATAATCAACATTAATAATTAATAACTATATATGATTGGAGGCTATATATAATAATATAATAAATAGTATTTGTTTTTTAGTTATTATTATACCTTATTAGATATATGTATAATGTATACTATGTAGATTAGTATATTTCATAAACAAAACAATATTTCACGTTTTATGGTTTTATAACTTTTGATATTATCGTTAATTTTTCGATAATATCAGAAATTCGTGGGTAAAATATTTCAAATAATATGTACTAAACTTAAATTAGGCAAATAGCATAATAAATTAAACATCAGACTAGTTTATTATAAATATATTCTTTTATCTCATGCAAATTATGTATGTATATTGTATTATATATAATAATCACTTAATATTACTTTTATTGTAACCATATATATTTGAAATATCAAACAGTTATAAGTGTATATCAATACATAATGTTTTTTATTCATTTAATTATATTTGATATGAAAACATATTTTAAGTACTATTATAATGTTTTAAGTTCTATTAATTTGTACAAGTCGCCATCGATTTATTTTTATAAAATATAAAATATTTTAAATAATAATGGATTTCATAAACTACAAGTAAACTATGGCATATACGAATATATATATACTTTATAACTACTCTATTATTTATATATATATAGGCATAAATTATTTAGATAAATAAGATAAGAAATAACATATTTATTCAAATGGTATAACAGTAGGTTGTGGATACATCACACATTTAAATATATATATATATTTTATATTAATATTGGTATTAACTGATAAGAGTGTGAAACACAAAATTGAAATGATCACTTACGTTCTTATTAAATTTACTTTCCTCACTTTCCTTATTATTGCTTCGATAAAGAGTAAGAATATGTATAGCACAATTTTTTTCTTATCACCAGATTAATATATTGAATTTAGGAATATCATATAAAAATAGTTAACATATAATTATTAAATTTATCTTAAATGTATGTAGGTATATTCATTAATACATTATGGCGTTAACTCAATACCTTAAGTACACATTGAAAATAAATTATTTTTAATTTTAATTACTTGTTTAATATTAGGTTACGTCACAAATGAATGCAATTACTTAATTATGGATTTACAACAATCAAAACATCGAGGTATACCACAACATCATATAAAATAACTAATTAAAAATGAAGATCGATTATGATGGAAACGAATAAACTCTTTACTTAAAAATAAGGAAAATAAATCAGATATTTACGTCAAAATAATAGGAAATAGTTTATAATACATTTTAGAATTATAAATTTTTCTATTTTTTTTTTTTTTTATAATAATAAAATTAACAATAAAAGTATTTAATTTTTTTTACTAAAACATTGAGATTGTTAAATACTAATAAAAATAAATTACAATTTGTATATTTTATGTAGGTATAAAATAAAACTATATAAAGTATATTATAAAAATAAAAATCATTTTTTAAAACAAGCTAATATGAAAATATAAAATGTGTATACCTAAGTTTATATTTATGTCAATTATCAAAGATGTACAATTTGTTAGGATAAAATAATTTTTATAAATTTTACAAAACAGTGTAATTTCTTTTTTTTTTTATATAAAAATACTGGTTAGGTATATTACGAAAACAATGTACGTGTTTAGTTGATAAATATTAAACAATCATGAACAATTCATCATGCATGAATAAGTATATATAATTGTTTAAAAATAGATCTTAAGACTTAAGCATTGTGAATATATGTATAATAATTATAATAATACCTACTACAAATAATAATAATAATAAAAAAAAAATATTAATAATAATAATAATAATAATAATAATAATAATAATAATAATAATA
>CM023360.1:34907807-35008380 GCA_013282895.1 Eriosoma lanigerum
TAATAATAATAATAATAATAATAATAATAATAATAATAATAATAATAATAATAATACTAATACTAATAATAATAATAATAATAATAATACTAATACTAATAATAATACTAATAATAATAATAATAATAATAATAATAATAATAATAATAAACATAATAATACTAATACTATTAATAATATTAATAATAATAATAATAATAATAATAATATTAATAAAATATGATAATTTTTCTAAAGTTATGTCAAACACAATAATGAAATGTTATTGTTTTAAATATAATGAGAAAACATATTATATAAAGATAATTCATTTTATAAATCACAGTCAAAATTACTGCAGGAATGGCGTATATTATTAATATACGATAATATGATAATAATAAATTCGTTATAAAAATTAATATATATATATATTTCTCGGTTGAAATAATACAAACTGTAATGTGTTTTAAAAACTGTTTTGTCATGTATAAGCAATAATATGTCATGTGTATGGCACAAGGAAAATATATTATACTTTAAGTATACATTGCATAGCTGTTTTTTAATTGTGCAATTCAAATATAAATGAAAAATGTTAAATTGTCAGTATATATACTTGAAATTAATAAATATTTAAAAACAAATATAACTATATGAATTTTAGAGAATAATTATAATTATAATAATATTATATTAAATAAATACACAAATATACAATAAAAAATCATTTTGGCTACTTATCTAAAGTACTTAAATTTCTAATTTGTTTAATTCGATTTAAGTATTGTAGACCTATTATACGTAAAAATTACTTTAACATGACGTATAAATTACCTAGTTTTTGTAAACTTTATTTTCTATTCTATATATAGATAAATATTTTAATAAAATAACTTAATTAAAATTCGACGTTAAGGTTATCTTCAGGAACACCTGTAACACTCTTTCATATAACATAAAAAAATACAAATAAAAACTAACAATATTTTTATAACAACAAAATACATTCAATTAATAATAATATAATGTTTATACAACATACATAAAATTGCGGCATTTATCATATTATAATGTTTTGTAACCTCATTAATGTGTTCATATCTATCACAGGTCTCAGGACGGAATAGTACACGAAAATATATAATATTTTAATATATTTTATATAATATTATCATCAAATTTTTATTACCTATTCGTTTTTTTATTTATTTTTTATTTATATAAACTTATAACGAAAAATAATATTAGACTATGTACAGACAACACGTAAAACGTACACAAACATGAAAAAAATATAATAATAATAATAATAAACTTAAAAATAATTACACGTAAAAAAATATAATATTTTTTACCATTTTGATTCGTAATTACCTAGACGTTTATTATAATATATTTTATACGTAATTCTTTAATGAGGTTAACTTATATTAATCATCACATTAAAAACGATTTCTCTGGGTAGAGAAAAAGATATTTTGGCCGATTTATTATCGTAACGATACTTGTGTAAATCATGATTAAAGTGATTTTTAATCTTGGTTTAAATACACTGTGGATCTACGGATCTATAATGATCGTGTTATTGTAATAATATATATGTTTTATATACATAAGACGCACGCGAGGTATACGAATAAAAACGACTACCGGTGATTTAATATACATCCGGCGATCCATGTTTTTTGTGCGTGTTTGTGTGATTTTGGATTTCGGAAACGCGTTTCCGGTGATATATCGCGGCAGCATTTGCGGCGAATAACGAGTAGTTTTGACGGTGGTGGTAGTGGTGATGGTGGTGATGGTGTTTGTAGTATAGCGGTAATGGTGATGGTGCTGATTATGGTGGTAATTAGAGTTCATATGGTGGTGTGACGGTGTGCGTATAGGCTATCTGGACGTGGACCTCCGTCCGCCGCCTCCACCCTTAACGGATTGCGTGACGGACGCCAGCGATTGTTGCGCCGCCGACACCGTAGCCGGTTTGGCGGGAGTGGTGTGCGTGTGCTGGTGCTTGGCCAAGTGGGCCTTTTGCCTGAAGCTCTTGCCGCACACGTTGCACATAAACGGCTTCTCACCGGTGTGCGTGCGTATGTGAACGTTCACCGAGTACTTGTCCTTAAAGCCTTTGCTGCATATGTGACAGTGGTGTAACGACCGTTCCTTCTTGGTGACGGGCGGGTTGCCGGGTTGATCGTCACCCGACATCGAGGTGGCACTGACGCCGCCGCCGCCGCCGCAGCCTCCACCGGTGATCACCGTCGACGACGCCGACGACGTCCCGGAGCCGGCCGACTGTTTCGTCTTGCCGTTGGCGTGATGCGATCGCCGGTTGTATTTCTTGGCCGGCCGGACGGGCGACGATGACGATGACGTGGACACCGTTTGTTCCGGTTCCCGGTGATCCAATACCACAGTGGTCGGAATCTGCGAGATATTCGCTACCTGTGCGGCAAAAAAGAAAAAAAAGGCTAAACGTTTTAACAAATTGTAATTTTTTATCATATACTACATACTAGATTAAAATTTTACGATAAATTAATTTTTATATATTTTAACTCGACAATTGGTAAATTATTTTGTTCGTAGAAGGAAAGATGGGAAAAGTTGGTCGTTTATTACCGAGAGTGTTATATAGAGTGTGGTAGGTATAGGTCGGTGATTTGTGTTAGATGGACAGTAATTTAATTGAACGGACTGGGACAGAAGTCGGCAACTTGCGGCTTTTTCGATGTTAAGTTGCGGCTTACCAGTTCTAAAATGAAGTAAGAAGTCAACTAACAAATAACTATCTATATTGAATTATTCAACAAAAATATTATTGGATTAATTATTTTATTATTATAGACGTAGAAATAAATACTTGAATATGAATTGTGCTAAACATTTTTATAAAGTTTTATATGAATAAATATTATTTTATGTTTAAAGTGGTTTATTTTAAATTGATAATTTAATATGTATAAGCAAAATATACAAAAATATAATGTTGAAACAAACATTTTTAGTGGCTCTTTTAAAACTGGGAAGTTTTGTAAATTGTAACTTTTGGTATTTCCGTCTCAAAAGGTTGCCAACCGCTGCACTGGGGCGACCAATCCTAAATAATTGGATGAAAAACTGGATCATATAATTATATATTATACAGTTAAAGCGATTTTTGAATAACTAAACTTTATCAAAAATATTACACTAAATAGATAAATATTGTATAGGTTCTATATTCGTATGTGAGTGTCTATGTTGTAGGTATTGCATTCGAGTGTTAAATAAGTTTAATTAATGTTAAACACACATTTAAAGTACCAATTTCTGATATAATTATTTAATAATAATAATAATCTATATAGAAAAAAAAAAAAATACAAAATTGAGTTGTAATTTTATGCGATATTTCAATTGTTTTATTTAAACTTATAATTATTATAAGTTTATCTAATATGTATTAATCTCGTTTGCAAAAATATTAAAATTGACGTAGATTATGATTATCTAAGTGTTAATAATAGTTTTAATAATTTACGTTATAGACAAACTCAACATGTCAAATTATATATTGTTATGTGTAGAGGCCGGAATTATATAGGCATTTGCATGTTCATACTGAATGTATGCACTATAATTAGTATTATAAATTTCAAAGTTTCAGATTGAAATTTCCTAGAACAAATTTTATTTTGCATAAAAATTAATATTAAGGGATATTTGGCATATTTTTTCGTTAGTGTTCATACAATTTACATATCTTATACTGTCTTGATAAAATAATTAATGTGATAGAATATTATTTAATTTTTTTTAATATTTCAGAATTTGTATTTATTTATCACAGTCCTATATATCCATATAAGTATTATAATATGATTTTATACTTTTAAGTTTTTGTTATACATAGATACATAATATATTTCATAATAAAATATAAATATATTATGTAAGTAATAAGTATCATATTATATAATCAATTTTTTTTTATATTTGATATGATAATACACATGATTACAAATACGTTGTTAAAAGGAAGAATGAATTTAAGGAAAACCATATTAATTTAAGAAGGTATTATTTTTGTTGTTAGAAATAGCATTGGTAACTTCAAATTTACTTTGCATTTTGATGCATATTTTGTTACTTTGTATATATATTTATATCATATTTAACTCATTTTTAATGCACATTATTCCGGTCACTAGTTATGTGTAGCTCATTGACGTGATTAAACCTATAACTATCTACAGAGTACGCATGGTACATGTATGCAAATATATAATAATGAATTAACATATTATATTCAAAAATCATCTCACGACATCCAATTATATATTTCGTAAAACGTATAATAAATTATTATATTTTTATATTAACTAATTTAAAACAATATTATGTTAGTTACATTAAACTACACCTATATTATACAATATGACGTAATATTATTGAAGTTATATTTTAAAAATTTAATTATTGAGTTCAATTAAATTAAATTTAAGTTCAATTAAATTAAGTATTTCTCTCAAAAATGTCGGATAACAATATATATTTGCAAATATTTTATGGCTTTATATTTTATTTTAAACCGAAATTAAAATGAAAAAAATAAAATATAAAATAAAAAATCGATGCAGAGAAAGACATACGAATTTTATATTATCACGTCTGTGCAAATATTATTAAATATTCGATTAAAACTATATTATATTATAGGATTATTGAGTTTATTCCAAATGTTCAGATACAACTTTTGGCGAATCAAAAATTATATATTATTTTAGCATTTGAGAATGAGCTGAACGTAAATATTACGGAAATTCAAATGGATAATGTCGTTTACCTCGGCGGCGATGAAGGACACGAACCCCTGACTAGTGGGGCAGTACTGCTGGAATGACTGAGACATATCGCTGTCCAGGCCATCGATGTATTGGAAGTCAAAGTCTGGCAAGAGGAGATCATCGACGTTCTGCGCGGAGGCCCCGTCACCGGCCACCAGCAACGACATGGACGGCATGTCGTCGTCGATCATAACGATCGTGTTGCCGTCGATGCCGTTATTGCCGCCTGCCGAGGCCAGCACGTCTTGCATATCCACGGTGGACGTCGACGGGTACGCGACGACGACGTCTTGCATGGACTGCGGTCCGGGCGACGAGTTTTGGCTATCCGACGCCGTGGACACCGATTGCTTGACGTCCTTGTCGCCGTATCTGTATGCAACAAACAAAAACGTGCTGGATATATTACAGTTATTATATTATATTATGGGATGGATGACATAAAAATCTGTCTTTAAATATATTAACTTCACTAGTTCTCTGTAACTTAATAATTTTGTAAAATTTTAATGGACGTACAAAATAAAAAGGTGTTGTATAAAAATATTTTATTTTATTGATAACCATTGTTATCAAATAAATCTTATTACATTTTACATGGTAAACAGTCAACTGACAACAAAGGAAAATTTCGTTGATTCATGTGTCTTTATGATTATTATTTTTTTAAATTTATTAATCTGATATTTCACAATTCGTACAATTTTTACCTAGAAACTTAAAAGTTTAGATAGTTGATCAATAATAATTAATCATATTTTTTGTCGTAATATTAATTATTAACCGATCTGGAAGAAGTTATAGATTCAATAACTCACAATTTCCGAAGCTGTTATTGCGTTCTATTAAACGTTCTGTAAGGCATTATACTGGATGTTTATACACACGCCCTATGAGTTATGAATAATGCAAAATAATGTTATTCTTGTTGAAACGCCGAAGTACAGAATTATTGTGTGACAAAAAGTTACCTGCTATCTCTAAAATCTTAACATTTTAACTATTTTTGTATAACTCCTTTTATCGTTTAACCAATAAATTATAATTAGTTTTTTTTTTAGTTACATTAGTTACAATCGTTAAATCACTTTCTCCAGAGATGCCCACCCCTAAAATAAAATTTTAAATGTATATAGCCATCATCACACTGTATCGATGATATAATTATAGTATGAAAAGATTTAGAAGAAATGGGAATAAAACTAGTATTTTATCGTATAGTATTACAAGCAGGGCTTTGCACCTGAATTTTGAATACGGGTTATGGGTTTCTGGTGTTGATGATATAGGGGTGTTACAACATTAAAATTAAAAAATGTTACAAGACATTTGTGTACTTATAACTGTTATTATTCGGTTTAATAATGGTTAATACAGGTGTATATTATTTATTTTAAATTATTAAAACAATCGCCTAATTTGGATATTTGGACCCTTCATTAACTTAAAATTATGCTACGTAAACTGACACGAAAATTGCATTCAGCGCATAAAAAATAATGTTTTTTATTTGAATTTTTCGGGTTTCTCAAATAAATAACATTTGGGTATCGGATGTTTGAGTTTTAAGGGTTTTTAGTGGTGTCAAAGCCCCGGACTTACAAGTTATGGAGATAAGAAGATATGTTTATGCAAATAATAGTTTAAAATCTTAAAAATGAACATTATTTTGTGTGTACCTTTGGTGATGGTTATGATTGGTCTTGCCGAGCAATGCGTTTCGGAGCAGCTCGTCACCGGTGTACTCTACACAGGATTCCTGTTTGATTACGTACTCGGACGCTTCCCGTTTCACGTACCGCCCGGAGCCCACCTGGTCCGCGGGCTCGGTGCCGTCCATCGACAGCAGCGTCTCGTCGAAACTGCTCACCGCGCCCGCGTCCTGGTGGTGCTCGGTGAGCGCGGGCATGCACCACAGCGGTTCGCCGGCACCGCCGCCGTCCGAGTTGTTCACCACTTCTACCGTGTAGATGGCGCCGTCCGTGTTCAGCGTCCGCCATTGGTCCGCTATGTCCGACTTGTCGGCGAACGAGCTGGGCGTGCAGTCCAAGTCGAAGCTATGGTGGTGATGATCACCGCCGATGATCGTCTCGAAACCGTTGTTGTTGTTATGATTGTTGTTATTGTTGTTGTTGTGGTTATTGTTGTTGTTGTTGTTGTTAGCGAACGTGAACTCGTTGTTGTTTCTCTCTATATACACGAGAAATACATAACGATGTTATTATGTATATTGTCAATAAGAAAGATTTAACAAATCTGTATAGGTCACAGATATTTCAGATCTTCTAGTGACATCCCGTAGGCGTTACTAAATTGATTTTATGGACTTTTAAAAAAAAATTTGATCAATTTTCGATAAGGAATGGTAATAATGTGAATGCTATTTATTATGATTATATAAGATTGCATAAAAAAAAAAAAAAACTATAGTACTGTATAATTAAAAAAATGCATCTGCACATAGGTAGACCTAAAACGTAGTGTCGTTTACCTGATAAAGTAGGATCGTTCAGCAGATGATCCACGGACGTATTGATCCGGTGCGATCCGTCATGGAGAGTTTCCAGGTGAAGCCCGAGCTCCATTAGTCGAAGACTATCTCGGTTACCCGTATCCTGGCCGCTGTCTCCCGAATAAAGTGCAGTCTTTAAGTAATCACTGGACGCAACGTCCATAATATATTGCGCAAGTGGGTTTAGTTCCAAAAATGGTATGTGCCTGCGTACCTAAACTCCAATTACATTTTCATCGCAGAAACCTGAGTGCCCGAGTAGACACGTGAACGATCCGTATTATTTTTGTGTGTCAATTTAATCTGTGAAATAAATAAATCGAATAAATTAGAATATTAAATAAACATCGATTTAGTTTCATCGATGAAATACGTTTTATGTACTTTGATATTTTTAATAATGTTATTGCTACGAGACTTAATATCTATCGTGAGATCATAAATTATATTTTTCATATAATTTACTCGTATTCGAATCGCTTTTCACATTAAACGTAAGAGTATAATATAATATTACAATATGTACTTCGATATTTGGTATATTTATGTATTGGTCGAACTTGTAGGTTAAATATAATAATTTCTAAAACGGTAAAAACAAAATAATTTATAGGTAACGTATTAATGGCTGCAATAACGAGTAATGGTCATAAACGAAAATGCACATAACTACCCATATAATATTTATTATTGTGATTTAACGAACCATTTATAGGTTCTGTGCCGGATTTATATGAGTTAGCATCGATTTTGTATTAGAAAAATATGTGAATTCGTGTATCGTGATGTAGTAGATCTGGAATACGATAATCATGATATTGATTAAATAAAACGCTGACAGTATGAAAAATAAGAAGTACTAACAGTATCTATTATAAGAATGTCGATGGACGTTTATTTATTTTGCGATTTATTTTCAACTGTAATTTTAGCAAGATTTTATAGTTTCCATGCGTGTTTAAAATCGCGATTTATTAAACACAAACGGATATACTAAAAAGTATATGATTAAAAATCAAATAGAATACACATGTAAAATATAAAGTTTTTTTTTTTTTTTTTTTTAAAAAAAAGAGTGATTATAATATTCATAAAGTTAAACAGTTAAAATAGACTTTATATATATAACTAACAGAGATAATTGACCGCGGGCACGAATAATATAATCGGATACAAGATTTATAATATTATTTTGTTTGTTTGTAACGTTACATTAATATAAGAATTCATAATTTTACAAGACACTGAACGCTAAATGTATAAACTCACTTAGTATTTAGGTATTAAAATATAATATTATGCTATTCGTTTTATAAAAAGTATGCATAATAATTATTCGTTTAAATAAATTCCACTTGTATACCACGTTCTGGGTATTGGTACTGTTCCATATTACAGTGTGTCGAGTGGGCAGTGAGAAACAAAATGTAAATTTCAAGTAGTCAACTGTACGTATATAGATATAGGACGTATCCGGATGTCATACACCCATCATAGTGGTAGTGTTCCATAAAATTATTATATTTTTCTTATTTTCTAATACTTATAATAATTATTGCGCTTGGCAATAAATTATTTAGTATATTTTTGACGTACATGCCAAACGAATACGAACGTTATGTCATAATATTTTTAAATTTTATTATGCACCTATTACCTGTGTGGCCCTTTGGCTCATAATTATAATCGATGGTGAAACGTTTTGGTCGTAGCTGTAATATTTATATTATACAGAATGTATCACTAGAATTTGAAATTTTCGGTATAATATCAATGTAAAAATGTTAATTCCTTATAATACACTCTGTATATATACATATATAAATTATTATAAAATAGCATTACGGTGGAATTTCCTGAGTAAAATTGTTTTAGTATATATTTTCGTAGACATGTTTTTTCGGGTTATTGTTTATGACACGATATTCGACTGGTATTATTAGTTTGGTGAAATTTTAGTTTACCGACGAACGGTTCAAGCCGTTTTTAAGGTTATTGCGGTACGTAAAAAAAAAAAAAACAATAATAATGATAAAGAGAAGAAAATACATTTATACTAATGTAAGACATCGGTCTGTATTATTCAGTTGCACAACAGCATTTCTGCTACCGGTTCACACACTTACGAACTCATATAACTCATATAGGATGTGCAAAACAAACATTCAATAAAATATATTTTTTTTCAATGAAATTGTGCGCATAAATATGTTTATCTTTTCAGACCTGAGACAAATTACACATTATTTAATATATTTTATTACTTGGCACGATCCGGATTTTTTAATTACAAATAATTGTTTTGATTTATTACTTACAATTTGATGTAATAATTAAGACTTGAAATAAAAGGTAACACAATGATTTTCATACATTATATAAGACGACTCGTGTATACTCGTTATAAATTATATTCTCTTGCCGAAATTTTTAAAAATCATTTTGTCACTGATAGTTTTAGTTTTATCGCGATTTTTTATTATTTTTCGTGCATTTTTTTTTCATTTTTTAAATGAATCTAATTGTTCTCGAATCATCAAGTCATATAATAATAATAATAATAATAATAATATTAATGCTATCTTTATTATTATATTATATTATTTATAGGTGCTCATAATAATATATTATTGTAATTTATATAATTCAATTAATTTCGTTTGTCTCTGCATATAAGCTGTGGCGGTTTACTTATGTTGAAACATCCAGTATAATATAACGAGCATATTATTTTATATATATATATATGTGTATATTATAAATAAGACGAGGTACTTAGAAACATTTATTATACACGCACACCACCAATACACGAATCACCCGGGGCCATAGTAACCTACTTACGGGCGTCGGCTTTTTAACACACACGTGCAGGTTACACACAGTATGTGCAGTAGATCGCGTTTCTCGGATTCAGACAATCTTTTAATGTAATATATTATTATTGAATATTGTAAAATCGATATTTGTGTATACTTGCTCTAAGGATTAAGATGCGTTACTTACGTCACAATAATATTATGATAAATTAATTTTACGCGGATAGAATTATCCGTATCCGCGGTAATTACGTATAGAATATAGACTCATTAAGTCCATTAAGAGTATTAGAAAATACGAGGTGTATTAGCATTATAATTCTCGATTCTAATATATGCTCGAAGTGACAAAACAAGCAGGGGAACTAATTTAAAATGTTTGATGAAAGAACGTCGCCATCCCTTTTTACTTAATTATGACGTGAAGACTACATTTCTCACATAGTAGAGGTACGGTAAAATTTCGGAAAAATGAATTGAAGTACTCAAGTTCTTCTGCGTCAATTTGAGGACTGTCTTATACATACCTATAAAATTAGAACGTATTATAGGAGTTTTTGTATATCTAATGTATTTAAAGAATGATCAATAAATTCAAAGCAATTATATTTAATCTGAAATTAAATTATCAATTTTCATAGGTAATTGATTAATAACAATGTGTTTTTTAATATGAAGTTTTTACGAATGTATCGTACTATACCGTTTTAAATTTTATAGTTATTAATTTTAGGTTGTTTATAGGTACATTATTAATTTATAAGAATAAATAAGCTTTAATGATACGAAAACAATTTCCCCCCCTTTTTTTTTGGTCTTAAATCTATAATATTATACTCGTATATATAATACTATGCAAGAGAATACTATACTATATTTTCCCCAAAGAACTGTACCATATCGTGACCAAAAACTGTTCTGGGCATTCACACTGCCCAGTCAACCATTGAGTATATAACTACTACTACCCAGTAAATATACGCTAAACGGTAACCTTTCTCTCGTGGAAAATAATATTAATAGGTATATTAATACCTAAAGAAGAAAATCTATGTTTTTCTCGTTAACTATTTGTAATCCGTTTGTGCATTTATACCTAATTTATCTACTGCAATATTTGTTATAATTTTTTAAGCAAAACCCAATAGGTAATTTTATTTGTATACGTGTAACATGTTCTTATATATTGAAATCGGTATATATTTTACATTATTATTAGCTATTAAACGTGGAATTTCAACGATAAATATTGTGGTATGTGTGTGTGTGTGTGTGTGTGTGTGTGTGTGTGTATGATGGAAAGCGCCGAGAAGCTGCAGCGAGAAAGTTTCGGTGCACGAAGTCGTCGGGATAATGTGTGTCACGAACACGTTCGGGCGGACATATACTTGTTTTATAAGGGTAAAAATAACTTGAGGGTTCCACAACGAACATAATATTATTATAATAAAATGTATAATAAATGTGCAAAATATGACAAGTGTAAAATGTATGCACTACATAGTATATGAATAAAATTAAAAAAATATTACACGTTAAAAAATATATTTATATTATAAATTAATATTATTAACGGTAAAATTGCGATATTTCCACGGCTTAAAGTATTAATATTAATATAAAATAAAGAAAAGATTACAATTTCTAACTCGTATGTCTATATAACATCAATGTAATAATGATATACGTACGGTTATCCTGTTGACAAATTATTATTCATATATTATAAAATCGTGTTCATAATCGTTTTTGATACCGAATCGATAGAATATATATATGATATATAAAAAGTAACTAACTAATGGTGTTTGAATTGAATAATTAAAAAAACAAAAATCAAATTTAAAGTTGCGCATCGTGACATTTTTCATCTGTGTAGATTCGTTGTTAAATAAAATTTGTTAATTTATTGAAAACGTTACCGGCAAATAAACAAAAAAATGTTTATTCAAAACTATAAATTGTTTCGATATATTCAAATTTAACATGACCTGGATTTCTTTCGAAATATCTAGGTATTTATTTTAATTTCGCATATGATTCAACTGAGGTCAATATACCTACATAATATTATAATATAGTTCATATCAAATCCTAAGATAATAGGTACCTACTTTGGATTTTCAATACGAAAGCCAAGTATACGAAAATGTCGGAAAACGTAACATTGTTTAGATAATAATATAGGTGTATTATTTCTTTTTAAAATAATAATCGTTCATTGCAAAATATGCATTGCATATAACCATTGGTACCTATTTGACGAGTGACGAGTTTGACTTGAACTGCCGATAAGAATCATCGTTGTTTCGTGGGAAATGATTCTGTGGTTATTCGAAATGTATACACCGTAACTAGTAAATAGGTTTTTATTTCTTAAAAAAAGCTATAATAACAAAACAATTGCAATTTATATAAAAACGAGTTTGGTGTGTTTTTGCTGTCCGCCGGTAAAGATATTCTGAATAAGGCGTGGCAGAAATATAGATATTAAATATTCGCAACTATGATTTTATTTTTCGCAACAGTTGGTTTTTTATTTCTAACTGACCGACTGTGCGTTGTTTCAATGAATAACCTCCAAATTATATATTATATACAATATAATATGCACAAGCTGGATGCTATAGATAGATCATTTTCTGGTAAAACAATTGAATGGAAACAAAAGAAATTAAGAAGACAGTAAAAAAAATCGCAAATAATTATTACTCGTTAAGTTATCATCAAATACTCATCTACGAAGATATGTAGTTTCGATTTCATCTCCGTTAAGTTCGTAAACAAATATATATATTATAATGATGCTAATAATAATAAATAAAATATAATAACATAGTGGGACGCTATAGCGTATAGTTTTCGAGAAAGGATCTCGAACGATATTTTGTGTATCTTAGCAGTAATATAATATAACTTTCTAGAAAATTATGACGAACAAGGTTATTACGAGCAAAAAGGGAGATAATATTATATTATACTATCTACACATTTTGCAGATTTACCTGCAATTTTTACGTTTTTTACAATTGTGAGACGATTAAAAAGTCAATACGGGGTATCATTCTACTGGATTAATAAAGTAAATACAACAAAAAATATTACAGGTGGATATAAGAATTACAATTATAAATAATGATTATTTTTTATTTCGTATTCGCTCGTTGACGCATCTCTTGTGGGCGCGACAATGCTTATGCGACTGGCACCTATATTACACAGATCGTTGTATTACAGACGTTATAATATATATTATAAACGCATTTATCTCACGACGTTTACGTTCACACAGACATATTATATTATATTGTGATCACGCCGGTTATTAAAGTCGTAAGTATAAAAAAATATATAATAACGCCCGTATCGAATAACACGCAGCACGCGCATAAACGCGTACGGATGTGAACTTGAGCCGCGAAGTAATAATTTCACTCAGAGCAATATAGATATGTCTTTTCGATAATGTAATAATGATAATATATAATAACGACGAGCGTTTAGGTAAAGGAAAAATCCGCTACATACAGTAATTATTAGGAGGGCAATGAATGAGTAATGTCGCTCATTTTCTCTTTCATCGCGGACACACACGCACACAATATGTGGAGTATATAAAACGAGAGAAAAAAAAATTTACGCAAGGTTGCCAACGCATGCGATATTTTAACCCGGTGAATATACTTATGTATAATGTATATTTTATATTAATATTTCAACTGAAAGCGGTGGCAGCGACTCGCGCGTGTATATAAACCTGTTTTTTTTTTCGTTGCCTCAGGACACATTTTGCTCTATATATCCAACACACTAAAAAAAAAAAAAAAACTGAAATAACTATATACATATAAAATTAATATAATATACTACTTAACTACGCTGTTAAGCAGTCGTTAAACGATTTATTTGCTGCCGGATTAATATAATAAAAATTTTAGCGATTTCGTTAGATATGAAAACTGTTATACCTACCTATCTCTCAAATGAATTTTCATATTTCTGAAAATATAGATTTACGAGCGGTCAAACTATACGTATAGAGAGTATTTTTGTACATTTTTCTGACGCCAACATTCACAATATGATAATGGAAAACACGGAGAATACAATTTATGAGAATATCAGAACATAATAGAGCATTATGATTACAACATGTAAGATTAACTAAAATTATAGTTTAGAACTATCAACCTAAGAATGTAAAAACTAAGACTAAAAACGATCAATTTTCAGATATTATTTTTTCCTGTAAAAGTATACTGTAAAAGTGTAAACGGTTTTGTGTTTTATGGATTAGTGTTTGTAGTTGCGATTGTCATGAACGGAAGAATATTATTATAATACGATTGTCTCGAAAGCGTTATAATTGTATTATATTATATTTTTTATCTTTTGCATCTATCGAGCGTTGGAACGATGATGACACGCGTCAAAATGTCATCACGTGACAAAAAATTATTAATTGAAAAAAAAATACTAGAACCTATCAATATATAAGTGTATTGTATTATAGAAAATAAAATGCATTCCGCCCCGAGACAGGCGTAACGTGAGAAACACAAATGCGCACTCGAAGAAAATAAATTTATTTATAGCAAACGTTCAAAGAACTTTGAGAATGACAATTAAATAATTTATATTTAATATATAATACGTCGTCGACCTGTCACGACGATTTCGGCCTTAAAAAGTCATTTTTCGTTGGAATACGTCCAAACGTCGATAACAATAATTATAATTATTTTTTAAGTTAAAAAAATTCGCTCGATTTTTATATGCAGCTATTATAATCGAGCGACATTTGTCCTTAACCTGAAAACATTGTAAAACAGAATTGTTTTTAAAATATTACCACCTTCGTCTATCGCAATTATTATGATATTAATTCGTTGAATTGTTAGACAGAGGATAATATATATATAATAATATAATAATATAATATATATAAAATATGCGGATAAATTAAAAATATTATACTATTTACATTTATTATGCCTATTATATTATAGACAAAAAAAAAATATTACCAACGCATAAATAGTACAATAATAATAATAATAATAATATTATAATATCAATATTTTATTATACGCATTTAACGCGTGTACATTCGTTTCGTCGTATATTCAATTGTTTTCTCGGGCGCATTATTTTTCGTATAATCGCAATAATATAATAATACTTGATTATTATTATTGTTCAGAAATCGTGTCAGACTTAAGCACGTATACAACTCATTCGATAACAAATCGCATAAACGTTTTGCTTCCTTAATGACTTTAATAATTAATACATACAATTATTATTATATACGTTACGTATAGTTACCATGCAATTATTATTATTGTTGTAATGTAACGTTTTCACATTTTTAATTTCATTATCCTCGGAAATGACCGCGCGTATAAATGTAGGGAAAAAAAACGATAACGATAATAATAATAATCATTTCCGCATAATAATATTATTACGATCCGACCGCCGCCGTCGCCAGTCCCGTTGTAAATTTGACAATCGGTTGTGGAAAATAATATTATTTTCGTCCTATCGTTTTGCACACACAATGCGATGACGGTCGTTCTCTTTCCGCCGCCGTTGCCGCCACCGCCGCCACCAGTTGCCGAGCAATGGTAAACACATTATTACTATATTACCGCGCGCGGTATACTTGGGTTATACAGTATTATACACCCACCTACCGTAATATGTTATTATGTTATATAGATACGCGTATTGCGTCTTTACGACAAATTGGCACCGGTAAAGAAGAAAAAAAAATAAATACGGTTATAACAATAATAATGATTTAATTTAAAAATAAAAAGGAACTCGAGTGCCCACCAATCGCGCGTTGGTCAGCGAAATTTAATAAACGAGAGAAAATAAATTATAAATTGCGTCCATTGTGCACACACCGGGAATACGTGCCGGTCAAAATGTCCATAATAATAATACTGTGTTAATAGGCTTGTGTTATTATTAGGCATCTCGAAATGAATAATATTTATTTTCCCATAATATAGACATTTGACGCGGGAATTTTTGTTACGGTTAGTGGTTGGTAATGAATAATGATTTACGTATTTTGCAATATTAATTATATATCTATATGTACCATCCGGTAGTCGGTAGTCGGTTGTAAGAATAATAATGACACGAATATATTATTCTAACACGTTTCGGACCGCGTTTGACAAGTAACGACGACTGTAGGAAACACAAATCTATCAATGATAAATCTAAATCTAAATAGGTTTATATATTTTTAAATATATCCTACGATATTCTATTATGTTTGCAAAACGGATCAAATTAATAATAATTTTACATATATTATTAAAAATATCTGATATAAACAATTATAACTATTACCTAGAAATTACAATAATTAAGTACCTATATTATTTTTTCAATTTGTGTAGAAAATGAACTTCTGATCATATTTATAATATTTCGTTATTCACTATATAGTATTCATTTATAGGAATAGTAATTTTTAAATTCGAAATTATATTGTAAATAAAAACACAATATTTTGGATATTCTTTAAAATATTGTTTTCATCATTGAACCATATTAATTATATGAAATATCTCAGCAGGGTTTTTACACTCTTTCACGTACCACAATTGCCTATACAAAACGCCTGCTAAGGCCTTTGGATATTTTAATATTTGTGTCCTATAAATTGTATAATATTTCGTTTTGAAAAAAAAATAAGAATTATTTTTGTACATTTACGTTAAAACGTATTGTTGCTTACGGCGATTATTTTATTGGTTCAATTCCTCTAGCGCAGGCGGATACGTACAACCACAAAACGTGACCTAATTTCTAGTGGTATATATATTATTATTATTATTGTTGTATTTTTTTTTTAACAAGAAGCCACTGACATTGTCCTCACGAAATTTTCTCGTTATTCATTTGGCCCAATGTCCAACTAACATTCAATAGTATCATTGAAAAAAAAACTTTACAATTTTCAATGTGCATTATTATTGTACTTTTGTTAGCCTTCAATAATAATAAATTTATATGAGCGCGAACTCATAAATCACGACTGAGATTGATCATTAAAATATTTTTTTTTTGTGAGTTGTGACATAGTTTTTTCACTGGTTTTTACGAGTGATTTATTATTCAGCTCAAACGTTTTTGAAATCAAAATTCAAATGTAATTCAATAAGTTCAAAATCTACTGATTGTTTTAATATTGCATTAATAGTAGATACAAAAATAAATAAATAAAAACATTTAAGCCATTGATTTTTAATTAAAAAAAATTAAATATGTTGTATTCAACTAAAATTATTATTTTGACAAGTTACAAAAAAACTATAGAATTATAATAAACTTTATAATATGTTTTTAAACAAATTGTTAAAACTGTACATAATTGTACATAATACAAATTATTTATACCAGTTATAATTTTAAATTGTAGTGGTTGAGATGATATGTTTTTTTTAAATACTATTAATATGAAAATATATTTTTTATTTTAATTTAATTTTTATTATTATAATGTAATGATTATATTATATTATAATATTTGATATACATGTATACAAAATATAAAATGATGAATTAATTGGATTTTTATGTTACCACCATAAATAATATATAAATATATATTATATTTTTACTTATAGTATATAAAATAAATATAAAGATTAGTTAGACCTTATAAAAACTATGTTATGAGAAACTGTAAACAACGATGTAAAATATTAATTATTTTAACTAATAACATCGTGTTGTAATTTAATTTAAAATCATAAACGAACATGGAAGAAGATAGTAACTGTTTTTTAAGCCATCTATTATTAAGTTGTTTTTTTTGAGTTAATAACCTAAACAATCATGTCATGCTATTAAATATAATATATTAGTTTTTATCCTCATTTATTTAAACATAACTTAATGAAAATATTGTAATTTATTCATTTTGAAAATAACATATACCAATAGCTAATAGTTATGTAATTATTTAAAATAATATGTTTAGCGATTCAATCATCGATTTGAATAATTCGCTCGTCAAATGGAAATCATTTTAAAAATTATTAATTACACGAGCGCGTGTGTAGTAGCAAGTAGCAGTAAATTAATGTGATAATATATCGCGAAAATATCGGTATTTAATAACCATAATATGAGTATAGTTTTATATGAAGTAAACATAAATTATTATTATAATTAGTGTGCTGCTTATTATTTTAGTGTTCATCGAAATTATAAACAATAATTAAGAAACCGTTATGACTTATGAGTCGTATTATACATAAGTATTAATTTTTTAATTTATGTTTCTTTTTAAATGTACGCGTACGAAATGAATATTGTGCAGAGATTAACTAACGAGATAGAATATAGCACTACGTATAATATATGTACGTATTATATAAATGTAGGAGATAAAAATAAGCCTCGCGTCTGACACGTTTTTTAAAAATTATTTTGTAAGAATGAATAGTTTTGGAAATAATCCAATTAGTATAATAGTAATATACAAAAACAGAATCAATATAACTTTTTTTTTTTTACAGGTTTTGAGTGTTGTATCTATACATAGCTGGTGCAGGTAGCCCGAAGTGATCATTCTAGACACGCTGCGGTGTCACATTTTATTGTGATATCTACGTATACGCCTGGTATATCTATACAATCATAACATTTTGTTTCGGCAATAAACATAATGTATATCTAACATTTTACCCAGCCAAAAACCGGTCATTCGTATCAAGTGGTACAAACCACATAAACAATGTATATTCGTAGAGAGTATCGAAATTAACATATAATAGAAATCAGCATAGCATTATTATAATTATTATAATATCTACATTGTACATTACAAGAATCTGACGGCTGCAGTAAAGAAAAAAAATTAAACGTTATGCCCTCTGCATTTTAAAATCCGGTGTTGAGATTTTCACGGAGAAAATCCATGACGGTGCTCCGGGTTATTTGAAATATTATAATAATATATTAATTGCTTATTTTTAAGAAAATTAATTTACATGTCGATTATTATTTTTGTATCAAATATTATACTAGGTGGATATGGTATAGTGGCTACGATTATTTTTTATTATTATCGATGCGATCAACTTTGACGATTTCTATTTTAAATTTAAATCGAAATCATAAAATATAAGACGAGAATATTGTACACTCATAAGTTACAAGACTAATTTACGTACCTGTAGGTACATCGTGCACCGACTTGGTCTGTCCGAGTTGTGTGCGTCGATATCCATTAAACCGCGTCTGAAAACAAAAAAATAATTTTCATAACAGGTATAATTATATCGGGTTATATATTATTATTAAGTGTTTAGATTGGAAAAAGAAATTTAAAAGGTACGCAAAAAGATATCTGTTAATTGTTTGTTTTAAATTATAAAAGGAGTACGATAATATATTTTTTTCAAAAGAAAGGGCACCGTATCTCCTTTCGTGACTCTAAACTCATGCAATGAACGTATATGTTATACTATCATTATTAGTAGTAATCAACAAGTGCGCGATTATAATATTATGGAATAACAGGAATATGAAATTTATTGCACATTACAATAATTTCGCACCTGGTGAAAATGACCGGCAATATAATATTATAGAAATGGTCGAACGAACATAATTATTAAGTTTGATATTTTTTAATAACACATTCCGGTTATTGTATTTATAAATTGCATATCTATTATAAGTATGGGGCGATGATGTGTCCCATACGTACCGTCGTTCATTTCGAATAATAAAAATACACGGTTACGTGGAAAAAAGCACTACGCGGGTATAAATCGGTGAGAAAATAGTACGAAACCGGTAATAATTAAGAAATCAGATACACGTTCATAGTGACTAGACAGCTCGGTACATTATGGAATTACTGGTCGCGGTGCAAACGAAGTGCAATATAAAGTATAAAGTATAAAGTAGGAACACGCGGAATAACACAGTACAGCAACGAATCACATTGAATAAAATTGCAGCGAATGTAATTTCGGTTGGAAGTATAGATACCTACTTTAAACGATATAAAAAAAAAAAAAAACATCGATTGCGGATATTATAAGTATGTTAGATTGTCGATCCGCGATCGTATATCGTTGATTAGATATAATATAAATCATAAATACAACATTGACGAGACCATCCGAACGGCGACGACTCATAAATATGAAGCCTTTGCCTTTGGAACAATATAATATAAAATAATATAAGGAACTATTAACATTTCTGACGAACATGAATAGAGACATGTTTTTTTTTTAATACATTATTTTATTTAATGTTACGTCGCATATTATATGTATAATATAGTGACAGTTTAACAACCTAGGTCGGTGCTCATTTTGTGAATTTTCAGGTCAAACATTATGTCGAAACGAGACGTCAGTTTATATACGCGTATAAGTGTATAATACGAAGAATAAGAAGAAGAACGATCAACCGCTAGATTGTGTCAACTCACTGCAGTTAAGGGTATACCTAATATATATATATCATATTCTAATTCTGGTATAGATACGACCGCTGAACATCATCGTACTATTTTTTTTTATCGCATAGTCACATCTCGAATTACATCATTTAAAATTTAAACCGCGATCCGTCATCAGTGTTTATATATTATAACAATGTGTGTTATAATATTATTATAATAACGTGTACGATAGTGGTATATATGCTATAGATAAGTGTATAGATATTTTCGTTTTCCGCTTCTAATACCTAAAGTTCTCAGCGAAATTACATTATATTGTAAACGAGACGCAAAATGAAGGCGATAAATTTCATATTAGTAATAATTATATAACCTATAATATACAGGTGTTAAAAAATATAGAACGTTGCGATTTTCTATTTCCCCAAAAAATGTAATGCATTTCGATTAATATACAATCCAGCATAAATATATATATATATATAGACCAGTGTTTTCTTAGTTTTTTTAAAGAAAATCTTCAGATATGCATACTTTTTAGCTAAAAATAAAACTTTACCATTATCACTTTTTTTTAAACTAATCTATTATTTTTTATTTAAGTATATTCATATAATCTAATCAAACATTTTTTCTTCTTTTTCGTCTTACCGCCCAACTATATGGGGTCTGCCACCCTGGTCCTGCACTTCTATAGATTTCGATCCCTACATCTCGTCCATTCACACCAGCTTCTTTCATACTACTTTCAATTCCATCTAACCACCTCTTTTGGTCTTCCTCGCTCCTTCTATCTTATATATTCATTTCCATAAAAACTCTCACTGCCTCTGAATTATCTCTCCATATATTATGTCCACCTCAGCCAATTCTCTCTCATTTTCAAATCAAACAATTTAAAAATAAAATTATTGCTTTTTCTCAATAAATTATTTATGGTATTTATCGATTCATTAAAATAATTTCCCTGCCCAAAGCCGTGTTCGGGGGATTTCAGGATACAACACCCCTCCAAAATTAATGCTTAATTCGGCCATGTCACAACCCATTTATTAAGGAAACACTAATCAGAAATATTGAATATTGTTGAACATAAAAATGCGTTAATATAGTTCTTTGTGCTTCGAACTAGAAATTCAAACACGCATTACATTCATTTAACAACTATAAGATGTATCGATATGTTATATATTTTTCAAACACTCGGTATAGTATGACAATATCTTCCTCTCGATGTATATATATATCACAATAGCGTACATCTATGTCTTCATAGTACGACGCGAATCCCACAATCATGTCGTGTCCAAGTCGGTTCTCGCGAGAGTTTAGTCTGTTTTTTTTTTAACGTCTCATTAAAATCATTTAACCCGCACACATGCGGTGGAGATTCGTTTGGAGAATATATATATATATATATAATATTATTTAAAACCGACATGACTTTCACCGCGTTCTCATTACCATATAAATAAATCAAAAGGTGTTCGGAAACGGCCCCGGCGGCACGGCGGTGGGACATATTTATATATATATTTTTTTATAACATATACCTTGCGCGTTTTCTGCAACCGGGGCCCGATGTTGCGCCGCCCGCGAATATGCTATTACAATGAAATAAAAATATTGTAAATTTATAGACTATATTATATTACTGTATACGGATACACGATGATGGCTTTGGTTTGGTACATATATAATATTATTTACCTAATGAAATAAATCATGACAATACTTGCGTGACAATTATTGTCACGGTTTTTTCCGTTGTTTTCTAAAAAAGCAAATCCATACACATACACATAATATTTGTATATTTATATTATAATAAATTAATAATAATATGACCTTATAACATACGCTTTATGCAAATTACAAGTGATATATGTGTGGCGTGATAATGGCAAACGTCATTTATTGATAATGCCATTAATATAAACAAAATATACCTATAATTACGGGAGAAAAAAAATTATAAAATTAATTGTACATCGCAGAAAATTACTGTATTAGGTATATTTGTTATTAAAAACTAATAGTTATTGTTTAACATGGTTGTGTCGTTCTGTATATAGGAATTCCGTTTAAAATAGAATGAAATTTTTCACGTATAAATATAAATATGTACCTATATACTTTTATTATATGTTTTAAAAACATCGTTCGAGAAGACACATAATAAGATACGATACTTAAATCGTATACATTATTATCTATTCCATTAGCAGTCTTATGATTAGAGGTACTTTCTACTAAATTATCAATAATCATCAACATTTGCATTCACATTTGCTATTCGCAAGGTGTTTTTTACTTTAAAATTTTGTAGGATTTTTGTCTGTTTATTTGAATAATAAATAAGTATTTAAGTTTTTATGAAGTTTCTATGCATTTTAATTTATAAACCAGGCTGTAAATTTCACATTTTCTTGAAAATATTTTAAAACAATCTCTGGCGTTTATAAAATGTAATTAGAATTTATCAACCGTGACAAAAATTGAACAATTTTGTTTTCGATTTTAATAATACGCAAGCGCGTACTGGGTCCATTTCATCTACCGGGAAACTATAGATATAATTATGTCTCACTTTCTACTTATTAATAGGAATGGGTCTCGTATATACCATGTAACCTATAACATCAGGTAAGTTATCTACCAATTTCTTACTAAAAATTAAAGAAAAAACTATAAAATTATTAATTTTTTTTTTTTTGCAAATCAAAATATTGATTGGGAACCCAGGTCTAATTTAAGTGATTCTTTCGTGATTTTCCCAGTATCCCAGTGGGTCAATAATCGCCTGACAAAACGTATATTATTTTATGTATTATAATTAGCGTTAATTAATATTAATATTATTATTGTGTAAACGATTGTTAAAACGTTGCATATTATATTTCGGTAATATTTTTTATACGAGAACGCATGACAATAGATTTTGATCGAAATTAGTGCGGCCTTCGAAACGAAAAGAAATAAAATATTTGTTACCAACTGAATTTGTTTGCAAGGCTCAAGTCCTTGCAGTTCGTACTAATAAGTTATTCGCAAAATGTTTAATTGGACACATATTGCGAAACACGGCGGTTGACCATTATAGTAGGTAGGTAAGTACAACACACGCCCAACGGTCCACGGGTACAAAGTGCTGACATTTCAATTTCATCGTAATGATTGATGTTTTGTTAATTCGGCCGCTCATTAAGTGAATTAGGAAAAACTTCCTCGCGCCTGCAGTTGTTCGCGGGCGCGCATTGTGTTATCGTAGTGATTATTATTATTATCATTGCGGTTATTTTCTTGGAAATGTAACGAGCACAAAAGAATCCCCGAGAGGCCAAGGCTGCCGTGCAAGGTTGTGTCAAAGTAGGACTTTTTTTAGGCCAGATAAAGATATTATATCAATTGACGTTGTTATGATATCGTGTATAATTTATAAGATAATATATAAGCTCGTATACAGAACTATGCATTTCGAAACGCTTATATTGACATCGCGTTTATAAACTTGAAATTATCTATAGGTATATGCGTACTAACCAGCGGTTGTTCGGTGAAATATCATTTACCTACAACATTTTTTTCATTTCTCTGATAGGGTTAAATTAGGCACAACACGTTTATATTTTTTTATATTTTTGGTTGATTTTCGCATTGTAAAATTTGCAATTACGAACTAGAATTATATAATAGTTATAATAGTTGTCTTAGTCTTATACTATATATATGAGTGTGTGTGTATCAGTTTTATCTAGGCGGTTATTCTTTAGCGCCGAGGTCATTAAGTACACGAATTTTTTCCAGATCTAGTGCTCCATGACTAATGCATATGTACTCAGGCATTGGAATAGAGTGCGGACAATGATCAATCGTGACCAGAAAACCCATTGCCAATGAACAAAATAACTATAATAATGAAAAATAAAATAAAATATCAAATCCAAGTTCGTGATATAAGTGCGAGTGTATGTAATAGCAGACAATTGTCGTATATGAAACATATAAAGAATTTTCTCCAAAATTTTCTATTAATTAATTATTTACATATATGTATTTATGTATACCAACATCTATACATCAAAATCACGTAAAAGGGGTGAAAAAAAAAATGTTTTCCTATTTAAAAAACATTTTAGGCAGATTGAGTCCCACTATTTCCTTTGGTTTATTAGCCTTCCTTCAGACCAGAACACAAACCCGCTCCATTCACATTTCAAGCATTTCCTATAACTATATATGCGTCTATATAATATATATTTTATCATATTCTATGTGCAGCCGTATAGCTTCGAGAAATCGCATAAAACCGGCATTTCAGGATAAGTACCAATACCTATAATAATAATAACAATAATTATTATTTATTATATATATACAGGGAAATCAGAATCTCGTTACAAAAATGGCGATATGGTTGAGTTATAATAACGTACGAGTAAAAAGAGCGTTATAAATGTTATGTTTTTCTGATCACCCTGTATGGAACAGATAACGTTTGAGTCGCGCAAATCACCGCCACCGCAGCGGTCGAAGAGAAATGCAATATATATATATATATATATTTTTTTTTTTTGCACGGTGCGGTCTGAAGAATCGCGCACCGGATGGAATCATTACAATATTAATGTAACTTTCTATATGCACGCCGCGGGTTTTCGGGACGCCCGTAGTATATAATATTATCATAAATGGGAAACTGACGAAATTCGTGGGTGTAATTACAGTGTACGTACACTATCCGAGTGCATGCCCAAATAATTTTTATGACGTTTCCATTGCGAATTTGTGTGCGCGCGATTCATGTGATATATGATGAAAATTATACGATTATATAATCTTATACAATTTTCGTTGTTTATGTAGGTACTCGTGAATTCATGATTAGTGTTCGGGACTTATAACAATTCAAGAACATCATTAACAATGTATACGGTATTATATATGAGCGTATATTAAAATAATTAAAATATACTTTGAACATCAGAAAAGAAAAAAAATTTAAATGTTATTTTTTGTTATACGGACATTTAAAATTACTAAAGTATTTGATTAATATTTCATATTTTGAAACATATTATATACGATAGTGATATGTAGTTTTTTATTTATTTTTTAAACAGTTGCAACTACGAATGTGCAGTATGACTGTATGAGATTTAAATTCGAGATTACATGTTGTCACAAGTGTGTAGTACTACATCTATATATAGTAATAGCATAAACAACCGGTAAAAAATAAAAAACAAAGCGAAATTGCATAGACATCACATGGATACTCATGATGATGTTGTCGCGGTCTAAAGTATAAACGTGAAAATTTTAAACGCATACAGGAATTTCGTGCGTATAATAACACTTTATACATATAGGTACATGCAGCAACTAGTGGGTTGCATTAAATAGTGCATGTAGAACAAAATAGCTTATTAGCATCGTAGTTGTAAAGTAACTCATATGTATGAATATTTATTAGCATTTAATCGTTCGTGACCTAAAACGCGAATCACCGCAAACGTGTACACCGCGCGCGCGTGTTAAATATACTGATAAAATATGTTTGCGGTTAGGTTTTTATACTTGCACCCCCACGAAATCAAGTTCGGTGTACGCTATACGAGTATAGAATACTTCTACGACACGGTAGCATATGGTAGTTTTATCGGAGTTTTACACCAGCAATGTGCTGCACGCTGTTAATGTAATTGACGCCGAGTATAGTTCAATTCTCGAACAAGCGATTCGACCCCGATCCGACAAAATATCGCAATCGTAATTCTAATAAATCTTTTTTGTTCCTGATATTCGAATAAAATCGTAAAGACATAAGTACGCATGTGGTGCTCGCTGTCACTGTTTTTGTGATTGTAAATTTTATCAAATAATAAAATACATAATAGCAGAATGACTGAAAGTGTACAAGTATATACATACAAGTTAGGTAGATACTTAAAAAAAAAAAAAAAAACAATATTTATAGACTATAAGTACATAAAAATATCGGGTTCACGTGGTAGAAGTCAATATATCGACGTTATCACGTGGGTGTATACCTAGGTATGCCATCAATTATTATAAAACCTAGACGATTGAATGTAACCACAATGGTTGTCAACTATACTTTTAATTTTTATTAAAATTATTTGTTTTGTAAAATTAACTGCGTTACTTTACTATATATCCACGCCTCGTAAAGAAGTTTATTATAAGTATATTTAATAATGATCGATTTCAACTATCAATCTATATATAGATAATATATTATAGTTTTTGCTGTTTTGGTAGAGACAATTTTCATAATTGCCCAACTCGTTACAATTATTTTATTATTTATGTAGTGGTTAACAAGCGGTTAATCGGTTATGCGTTATTGGTATACGCAGTAACTCGCGTACACGCGTTTTATGTGACTATTATTGCTATATTAGTTCGCAAACATAAATTTAGTTGCCATCACACCGAACAATAATAATGTCCATCCATAAAGTACCGGTGCACGTTAATAATAATCGTATATTATATACTGTTCTGTGTGCCAACACCGCAGCTGAATATACTTGGGTATGATGTGTACTTTAAATCGTGTTTTTTTTCTTTTATAAACGGTTTTCTCATGACGAATGCTATATTATATTATATCGTCGCGATTAATAGATTAACGATTATCTCAACACAACATTTCATTATATTCTTTAGCATTTGTGTCGGCGGTAGGTATGTACTCAGTAGTAATTATTTTTCTAGTTGAGAATAATAATGAGACCGGAACAGAAAATACCTGATATTAAATTACACAGGAATTGTTAAATTTCTATGTCGATATACAATATTCCTCCGCTTCCTACCCGTGGCTGAGATTCTATTAATATTCAATTAATTATGTACAAAATTTAATGAACGTCTTGTATAATAAAGTGAAATAGAGAAGGTTTTTTTTTTATGGACGTCTATAATCGAAAAAAAATTATCCTTCTAATAAATAAAAAACACTCAAAATCATAGTCCACCGGCATGGTATAGAAATTATTGGATGTATGCGAGGTCGTGACTTAAAGTGATCTTATAATTACATATCGTAGTGTAATCGTTCAAGTTATGACGTATTTAATATCCAACAACGTTTCAAACAGCAGGAGTTCTGATTAGTATCGAATGTAAGTATAAAAAATGTACTCGCATAAACGATATTTAAAACTTCTTTTGCTTGTCTTAGAAAAAAAAAATGAAATATTATAAATCAATGCGCGTTACTGATTATTATTGGAAGATATGATAAATAATAAGAAGTAAAAAAAAAAAACAAAAACAATAGGTGTTGAAATTAAAACCTAAATGTAAAATAAAATTGTTTAGGTTAAGTTCGATGATATTTTTATGAGGATAATTTGACCTTACAATAATTGAAAAATCATAATTGTCAATCAATCATTATTATTAGATTATTAAAAAACTATTGTAAAAAATAAAATAATTCGCGTCTTAATAGTTAAATTAAGTGTACCTATAATACCTACATATATTTTTATGTCTTAGTATAATATGTATATATATATAATGATATTAAAATCAGATTAGATTTTAGGTTATGATACCCAAGTGTTATATTTAGTAAAAAAAGTCAAATAAAATAAATGGAAAATAGTTTAATTTATATTTTTTTATAATTTATAAACACGTAGGTATTAAAAAATTACAAACATATGATTTACATACGTGATAATTTCGAGGGACAATTTTACAATTTTAATTTTACAGTTAGGTACGCCTTCGTGACTTCTCTGCAGTGACGTCCTTGCTAAAACTAGATATTTATTTTATAATTATAATTACCGTCATTTAGGAATTAACTATGCAAGTATAGTTTACTAATTGAAACTCGCTCAATAAACGTAATTTGTTAAAATAAGTACAAAACTATTAAGCCAATGAAGGTGTTAATTATTAAACGTTGACCTAATTTGAATTAGTTCTATTTATTTTTTTAATCGTATAAAATATATAAAAAAATAATATTATTTTATAACGGTATGTCATACTATGACATTCATTAACGGTTAGCCCAATAAATATTAAATAGAAGTATTCAATAATATGTTTTTTTCTATGTTAGCATAATATTTCTACACCAACACATATTATATAAAAATAATGCGAATATAATAAACATTACTTTTTTTGTAATTTGTATTCTATGCGTGTAATTTCTTTTAATACCTTCTATAACGGCAACGTAACATGCGTATATGAGTATATGTGACTGAAATGATGGCGAATATAATATAATTATTTTTGTAAATAATAATAAGAATAATAATAATAAAATAAAACTGGACTTAAATTATAATACACTGAAAAACGATCCATTTTAAATATAATATAATTAACCGGTTTTACTTGTATATATACCTAATGTATATCTACTCACAAATAATATTATAGTTTACGAAAAAATTTAAATTAAAAGTAAATTACGTTTGTCACCATGTATTCATATTGGGCGCAGATGACAAGTATATTGTAGTGCCAATTTTGTTATGTATATATAAAATGCCTAGACCGATATGAATATTGATAATCGAGTATTTTAATTTAAAATAAATCAGCATCCATTTATTTGGTGGGAAAAAATATAATTTTTTTTAGTGTGTCAAATTTTGATAGCTTACCAGCAATATACGATAATAGCTGACATGCATTCACGTTGATTAAACGTTTTTACGCCTGACGATCTGTTCCACATGACTCGGTGAGCTGAAAAAATAAAAAAATATTATAATGTAATGTTTGTATTATTATTGTTATTATTATTCCTTAAAACTGGATAATTATAATTATTAACACGCAGGATTTCATCATAGTACAAATTACAAGATCAGAGAACAAAATAAGTAAAATACGCAATAACGTTAAATAACGTTCCTAGTTAGATAACACAGTTTTGGGTTGTCAAAATTTATTATAATAATAATTTTTTAAATATGTCTGGTAATACGCATGAATACTGCATAAAATTATTTATGGAATTTTATGCATTTATAGATATTATTATATTGACGTTTACTCTAAGAAAGTAATAATATATAATATTCTATTGGACTAAATATATAAGTTTAAAATTAGCATATTATATTAAATTAATTTGTTCTCGAAAACAAAATATATCGTGTAAATCATTTTTATTGTTTGGATATATTTACATTGCCAAGGGCTAACAATATAGAAACAACAAAAATAATATTGGGTATCAACATTAATAATGAAAATAGTTGTCCGCAAAAATATATTATAATAATAATAATAATAATAATAATTTTTTAAATTGGATTTTAAAATTTTTGTTGTTGGAGTTTACGCTACGCTTAAATTGCTCTATTATTTGTATTATCGTACAATATACGCAAGTGTATTAAAATATTATTATGCAATAACAGGTGGCCGGAAATTTAAAAGTTACGTACGTTGTGCTTTACAAACGTCTTCTGGGCGAAATTTGTTTATCCAAAAACGGTCTACGAAGTGTTATCGCGAAAACTTTCTTTATGAATTTGCAGTTCTCGCGCAAATATTTGTATAGGTGTATAACATGTATACTGTATAGGTACTAATATCATAAATCTCCCACAGCTATAAACACACGATCAAATCTTTATATTATTATAGTTATATGTACACACGCACATCGGTTTTCGACTCAGGTCACGACGAAGGGCAACGAATAATCTCAAAACGTATAAATGCCAAGTGGCAAATGTATAATACGATGACGCCGTTCGATATTTGCTCACAGGTATAATATAATACCGCGGTCGTGGTCGCGTATGATTAATGCGTTTTTCTATTTCGCGTTACGTATCCGACGGACTTGCGAATTGTGCAAAAATCCCCGAGATCTATACACACCGCGTAGATTATATAATACTAGAACACACGTAGGCATATAAATATATATCGCGCGAACGTTTTGATTTGTTTTCCCCTCTGCAGACTCGCATTCATATAAAATATTATACGACTACTACACGTGATATAACGACGTTAGATACCTGTATATATATTTATATTTTATCCCGTCAAATATACTTACTCGAAACCGATTCGCGATATACCATTATAACTAGGTCAAACGATCATAATATAATATTATAATCTGTGATCACGTATGCGGTATACGCGTGGTACGTACCTATATATATATATATATATATATATATGCATAGGTATAATAAATAATTGTTTTTCATATTATTATTATTATTATAATATACTGATTGAACATTTCGAAGTGGTCACATAAGATCGTCTTACGAAGAGAATCGTAAAAAATCACGAACGGCCGGTCGAGCGGGGAGACGCGTAAAAATCAATGCGAAATGTTTTGTACTTTTTTATTTTACTAACGTTACACCAGATCGCATATGCACTGGAGGTATATAACGCTTATACAGTATTTACTATTAAAAAAAAATAAAAATAAACAAATAAAATACGACTTATATATTATTATATGATAATAGTAATTCGCCTCCGGAGAGTACCTAACACAGCTCTAACAAAACATTAATTTTTTTTATTATTATATCTATAGTAATATCAATCGCATACAAATAATATAATAATATTCTGCCCTGAGGCTAGTGAAACTTGGTTCGGCGAATATATAAGAAATGATGTCAAAATTGTAAGTCATAAATATTATGAGTCAGTGTTCCGGTTTTCGTGCATTATATCAAATATCAATATTACACACTAATACACTATGTACATCATAAGTACTCGTACATTATTGGCACCTATTATACTATTCTCAAATATAGCATTGTTATATGATTTTTTGCATGTGATTGCGACTTTTAACGGATTCCAAAAAAAATTAAAAGTAAATCGATATATTCATTCATTTAAACGGGTGCGGTATAGACTATAGACTCTGATGATCGACGATTATAATATTATACTGAACCACGGTTACTCTACGTCTAGTCCGGATGCCGGTTTTGATTTTTGAATAATATTAAACAAATCGTTGATCCGATCTACGAATTTTCCAACGGTACTGGCCCGGTCGACCCACTCGTTACAATCGTTTCCTAGACACAGTATTATATTATTACCTATAGACAATACTTGATAATATTTTTATTATATATAATACGAAATAGCACTCGCATTCCAATGTCAACAAATATATCGTTTGGTTCCGGGCCGAATGTGTAATATTGGTATTTTCGTGTTATAATAATAATATGTCCAATTTGACACATCCTAATGAAAGTTATGGTGTTAAACAAACTATTCAGCTAACTACTTCTAAAACCACAGAACAAAAATAAGTTTCTAATCTATTATTAAATTACAATGCATATATACATAACATTTTTGTGAATGATTGAATGGTTTTATTTAAATACATATAATTATATAAAATATACATAAATTACGTAGGTACGCTCTAAAACGAACATACAATGACCATTTTTCTTCTCAGTTGCGGAATTTATCATAGCATACCGTATTCTGCTTTTCCTACGAACGACCATTATATTATTCTTATGCATTACTACTACTCATATCATTTTATGACATAAACGTGAAACACGTGTATATTATAGTGTTTTTAAATTCTATATTTTATACATTTATTACTGTATACCTATATACCTACTGCGGAGTTATGATAAATCAACTGTGTGATACAAACGCTATAATAAAAATATAGATAGTTTCTATTTCAAATCGCGTTCATAGAAACTACCTTTATTCAATTACAATTTTAATTTAAAATTTATATTTTATTACGTGTTGTAACAAATGTATTGCACTTATGTACTTTCATAAAATATCACTAGAAGATATTGTGAATTAATAAAAATATATTGCTGCGATATAATTAATCATATTTAAATCCAATTTCATTAAATCTGGTTTGCATGATAATGGTCTGTAGATTTTCATTGAGTGTATTTAAATAAGACATCATACATCATTGCAGTTCATATTTTTCAATTGCCAACGCCCAAATTGATGTTCGAATAGTAGTCGGATTGTACGAGTAGGTACCTAATCATTATTAAAATGTTTTATTAATATTATACATTGGATAACAATAAGTGTATTTTAACAGTAAAATAATATTGACTCCGTGTACCGTATATAGTGAGCATTTTAATAACCATACATATTAAAATATGATGAATGATAGAATCGTGATAGACATGTACTTAATTGAATGTTTAGAGTTAATGTTAAATAAATGTTAATTATCGTAATATTCGAAATTTGTTTCTATTAAAAATCTCGAAGAGAGTAGGAAAAAACGACATTATATTATACGAGTACATTATACTAACTTAACGTTGACCCAAATAAGATTTTAGTAGAGGAAATTTAGATAATGTTAAAAGATCCATTCGTAGAATTTCTAAAACACACACTATATTTGCAATGCACGAATAAAAAAATTCTTCATTTCTTGATTTATTTGAAAAAAAATATTTTCTACAATTAGATTTGTATGTGTAACCTATACATTTTTGAAATAGCTGTTTAATTAAACCGTTAAATAAAAATAAATGTATCTATTCTTATTTTGTGTGTTTAAAATTAAAATTGAATAAGAAGATCGTAAAACGGTTTAGTGTGAAAATAGATATTGTATATATAATACTAGTATTAACATTCAAAGGATGTAACCAATTATATATAGTTTTACAACGTACTTATACGTATACATTATTATAACGGAAACGGGTATAATTAATACGTTTAATTAAAAGTGAGAAATGTCTGGAACGAGCGATGTAATTGCTTTATTTGCAGAATTCATAGATATTATTAAGTTTGTCCAAAAAGGAGATAAATCAAACAAAAATTAACTGGAAAATATTGAAGTCGATGGTGAAATAGATTATGTTTGTGGTAAATTTTGAGTATAATATAGGTATGTACCTATTTTGATTATGATGCGTGTGCACATATTAAAATTTTAATGTTGAACTGCGTATGTATGATAAAAAACCGTAAGCATAATTTGTTATGTTTTGGACCATTATTGTATAAAATAATATAAAAATATAGGTTAGTCACGGGCTAAGAATTTTTCAATTTCTTGTGTGTTTGAGGTTGTTCGTGTTGGATTTAATTTAATGGACGAATTTAAATGATCATCGTATTATAACTTATAATAACTCATTAGCTTAATTAATGATCTAGAAATAATTAACAGAGTTAAATATGAAAAATATAGGTTATCCAGACGTGCCCACTGCAAGTATTCAGTATGTATCGCGCAGTGAGTAGATAATAGATATCAATGAAAATAATTGAAAAATATTACGTTTTCGATCGGATGATAAAGAATGAGCTACCAAGTGATTTTTTCACATTTTTTTAAACCTATGTATTTCGACGTTTTAAAATAAATTGTACAAAAGAAAAAAAGTGTGCAAATCAATAGTTTAGAAGTTATCGTTATTTGAAAATATGATTATTTTATGGGGTTTTTTATTAGGGATAATGCTCGTAGCCTAATTGAATTGCGCGTCAAACTCGTTTACGACTACCCGATGAGTTTGAATTTGATTTTCTGCATATTTTCTGCATATTTTAATTATACTACTTTAACCATATGATTTGTTTAAATACTTTGTGCTTGTGTATTTGTTCGTATGATAATAAATAATGATTCACGTCATACGCAAGTTATGCGCGTGGTTGGCACTCGTCGTTACGCTCTTCAGCACCACCGCTTCGCTTCGCAAATCGATAATATCTCTTGATTTGTTGTAAAAAAATACTCCGAATCACAGAATAAAATAATGTAAAATTATTTGGAAGTCGTTATTTATTATTATTATTATTATTAAATGTATATAATGACTGAAACACAGAAGGGTGGAAGTATGTTTGACGCGCTATTACTTTAGGCAACGAAAATGTCCTCATACTTGTTGCTATATTAGCCAAAACCATAATGTCATCATATTTAAAATGACGATTATCTCTAAACTTTTGATTCGCACTCATTTTGTTTTGCGTCAATGATATTAAAACGATGAAATATATAGGTATAAAGAAAAAAAAAGGTTAAGTGCATAATTTACCGCTTTCCATATTTTGAAATATATAGCCCGAAAAAATAATTTCGATTAAAAAAAATTGTTTTTAACACGATCATACGCCGGTATGAAAGTCAAACGTCGGTTTCGAGTAAAATATACCGATATTACATTAACAATTTATTATCAAATATTATGGATTTTGTTTTTTATCATGATTGCGATGACTGGGGAGGAACGGGTCGTGGGACGAAAAGATTATTATATCCATAGAGCGTTTTCCAAGGACAATACAAATGGATATTATTATTATTTTTTATTACGCACGAAAAGTACCGCTGTTGTGATGTTAACGTCGTCGGCGGTGCCGGTGGGGGCGTTTGTTCGTGCGCGGCGCACGGCTATACGTGAAAGAGAGGGACGAAAGAAAGAAAAATATAATAAAACACGTTTTTCTATTCTCTCTTTCGAGATTCTCCGTGTGTACCAGAGCGTGTACATTATTATCGTATACGTATATAATATAATATATTAACGGCGTCCGCGGCCCGATGTCGCGCGCGTACGGACCGTGACGGCCGCGGTGGCGGTCGATGAGCACGCTTGGCCGGCGGCGCGGCGGAGACTTTGGACGGCGATGATGGCGCGTCCCGTTACCGGCCGCGGTCGTTTGTCCGAATGAAATGTATAATAAAATTAATAAAAAATTCTTATCGTTTTACACAAAAGCTGTCGTTCGCCCACGTCGCCGTCATCAACACGTTGTATCGCACATTATATTACGTTGTCAACGTTAAAATATATTGTTTATAATAATTAGTGTCGTACGCAACGAAGAGGGGAGGCTAAGGGGCTGAAGCCTCACCCATTAGCCGTGCTATAGGTATATTTTCATTACTAAGATATTGGTTCTAAACTTGACAAATATGTTAATATATTATACGAGTTAATTCATTTTTATGATCGCTAAATTTTACACCTCTTCCCCTTTTTTTAGAAATCCTGCGTACGTCACTGATTATAATTCATATTATGCACATTCAGGCGTATACAGGATAGATTTCAGGATAAATTCGTTAAAATTTTTCGCAGACTTGGATGATATGTGATTTTATGCAGAATTATAAGTAACAATAAATTATTATATCTAAAGAACGAAAATTTGTTTATAATAATAATATATATATATGTTTTTCAATAAAATTCTGCTGTTAAAAATACGATCAAAAATTAATTAATTTGTCATTATTAAAAAAAAAAAACATTCAAATTAAAGACATATATTAAATTACACATAACTTATTATATTTTAAAATTCACAATACTAAATCTAATATTTTTTCGACTATAGCCGTCTATAGCTACGGTTAATCAGTAATCATTTAAGTATAAAATGTTTATTAAAACTAATAATTCATGAGCCGAATCATAGTGAATATAATTTTATTAAACTTAAATTCTAAAATCATAATAAATAAAATTATTAGTGTTTGAATTTAATATGTTAATATTATTTTTAAAAGACCTGAAATTTTACATACTCATTATTATTTGTTTTTATATAAAAACACGGGCTATTGTTGGGGGGGCTGTAACCCGCAAATCCCTTACCCACCAAAGGCACGTATTCAGGATTAATTTTTAGGTGGGAGAAAGGAGTTAAAATATTTTCAATGTAAGTATAAATATTACATAATTATACTATTACTTATTAGTTTAATGATAATATATTATAGTACAAATTATATATGTATACAAAATTTACTATATTAATAAAATAAACTGTAGTTGTACAATTTATGTATAAAGTTTATATTATTTGTTATATATAATGTATACATATATTTACTTTAAAATTGTTCAACCCTAATCGCCCCTTCACAACTGTGTACGGGTTTGACCTCCTATAGATACGCCGCTGATATCAGTCTCGAGTGCGTATTTAGATGTTTAAAAATTTAAAGGATAAGTAATACGAGTAAATATCGATTCTGCAGTCACCATATTATTGTTATATGCTTATTATATATGTTATATTTTAACTTATTGTTGTTATATTACGAGATATTTAGGCATTACAAAATCGCAAACATCGAGATTATTGTAATCTTTTCAAATATTATACATACTCTTTCGACACGATTTGAATATTTTTTTAAAATTATTGCTTTTATCGAGTATATATATATATAGGTACTATTATAATATGATTATATTGTTTCGCTCGAAATTTTATAAATGTAATCAATCTCATATGAGTAATCGTATATGATAAAACATATCGAATTTAAAGATTTTGACTCAATCGTGAAATACGATCGACAGCAAAGTATAGAATATGATCATCGTTCGCTTTTTTCATTTTAAAGGTGACTACACTCGTCAACGATCGTATCTATAAATTTTTTTATATAGAGTTTTAGTAATTTTATTTTATTTTGTTGAGAAAACCCGTTATCTCTGACCACCGCCGTCATCCTTAGACGACCAATTTCATCGTTTATAATCGTACAACCACGTCATTGTCTGCAATCGCTATTTCAGTCTGATCGTCATATTGTCATAATATTATCGATACCTTAACTAGGTCCGCAAAAAAGGCAAACAGCGAATATTTTTCATAGCTGTCGCGTCGTATAGGTAATTACATCATAAGAAAATACTGGAACATCAATATTATTGTTATAATTTTTAACATCGATTTGTAGTTTAAAATTTGTCGAATTAAACGGACAAAATTATTTAGAGAAATAAAATTGTACAGTATTTTTTGGGGTAACACTTAATATTTATAGATATAAATAATAAATTTATGGAATTGACATAAAAATATAAGTTTAGTTAAATTTCACTGTGCATATAGGTATTATAATATATTACACACGAATGAAATATCATTTTAATATTTTTTATAGGTTTTAATCGTTATCGGCGGGTCTCCAATAGAGATTTTTATCCATAGAATGTCCCAAATATTTTAAATGTACGCATCATCGTATTTTCACCATGACCGATCCATTACGATTACGCACGATTATATAAAATTAAAATAACTCGTCGAGATTCTCTAAAATATATGCCTAATAATATACTCGCGTTATATTATAATAATATTTTGTAAAAAATATTATAAATTATAGTGCGTGTGTGTAGACATAATAATATTCGATCGTTCATTTATCGCGGAACATCCTCGTGATTCTCGCACAGCAAAATGCATAATATTATCCATACGAAACGACGCGTTATCTCGTAGTAATATTATAATAATATCGAAACGCGTATAAATTACATTGCGGTTGAATGTTTAAACATTAGAAATCCTACTGGCTGACTGACCGACTGATAAATGATAATATACCTAAATGTGCGTATTCGATAATTATCATTATAGTTTATGCGTGTAAATCGATTCCGCCGCGTGTGGGCGTGTCTCGCGTACACGCAGAACGTAGATAATATTATACATGGTAGTATATAATATCTGTTTTATTTATTCGCGTATTGGCAGTTTGTCAATAGACATACAATAACGATATTGTCGTTAAAATATCGAATGATTTACGACTGCGATCGATGTAGGAAATTAAAATATAAACTATTCGTATGATTATAATAATATATTATTACGTGTCTTAGGATATTGTGTTATTGTCATGGACGATTTTCGATTTTCCGTCGTGTACAATAATATAATGGGACTTACGACGACGACGGTCGCGGAAGTGGTATTGTTTCGAACGCGCGTTTAGCCACGACAGAACAGACATACGAGTGCGTGTCAGCGTGTGTCGGTTATAACGGAACAGGGGCAGCGTGAAATCCGGATCGAGATCCTTGAACTGGTATCAAGGACATACCGCGGCGGCGGCGGTGGCGTTGATGAGAATATTGTCCGAATGACGATTCGGAAATATTATTTGAAATCGACGTGTTGGGCGTGGGTCGGATATAATATAATAATATTATTATTATTATTATTTTTTTTTTTTTTTATATTATTATTATATATAGGACACGCTGACACGGGCGTAGTCCAAGACGGAGAGGATGAGAACAAGAACGAGATCGACGTCTCACTCTTGAGCTGGATGGTCGCGTGATTATTGTTGTTGTAATAATATTATTTTATTATATTTACATAGTACGAAAAAAATAAATATAATAAACTGTAATGTATAGCAGAGTTTCGTAATTGATTTTCATCATTTCGACCCGTGGAACGAGTATTTTTTTGGTGTTTATTATTATTATTATTATTATACAAGAGAGACACCTACATAGGTTATCGCCTAGGATTAGGATGCTGTATTAAATTACTTATGTCTTAATAATTTGACGCGATTTTAAAATGAATATTGTATAGCATTAGTATTTTTTTTTTTAGTAGAAAATATTTTGTAACATAATAATTATAATATACAGTATAGGTATATAATATTATTATGGTATAGGTAATAATGAGTTTGGTCATTATTTGGTAATCTCGATAATAATAATTATAGGTAGTAGGTAAACTCGGATACCTAATACTAGTTACCACTATTGCGATTTCGACATGAGGCAATGTTTAGCATTCTTATCGTCTGTATTGATCTATAGAATATTTACGGTAGTTTGATTTTTCCGTTAATATTTATGCAAATAACAACGCTAAAAATAAAAACCGTTTCAATTCACGAGGGCAACGGATTTTAGGGCACTTTATCTTTTCATACTTGCAATTTTTAATACTGTTTTCATGAAGCAATATTAATATCATTAGGAAAGATAATAATAATAATAATAGGTAGGTCGTAAATATCTATATTTATCTATATTTATGCAAATTTGAATAAAAATGTATTAATCTTACGTTATTAATTTTCTTACATTATTAACTGTACATTGGTTAATAGTTATCATCAACTTGAATACCGAAACAATTTAAATTTCATGAACATACGTCATATTATGATAGGTAGGTTTATAATAAAATCATATACAATTATTTTACGAAAATCGACTGCTAAATTAATCGCCGTAAGTACCTTGGTACCTCGCAGCTATCTAAAAACGAACGTGGAACAGTTTTTCGAACATATGGTTGACCAACGAGCTGAGTAATGCAATTGTCTTGTTAGCCACAGCAAAGTAACGCCATAAAAAATTAGTCTTGTTGGAACGAGGAAAATACAGGTGTGACATATTTAGATGACAGTGATCATAATCATAAGTGACTTATAACTATACTATTTAGATTTGTTTATTTGTGGTTTAGATATCATTTAAAGTAATTAACAGACATAAAATATAAATCAATTATGTCTATCAAGTAACAATTACGTTTATATACTACAAATAAATCACTTTTTATTTTATAAACGTTATATTTAAAATATAACATAATAATATAATACGACACAATTTCTTTAAATATAATATAAAATGTATAAAAGTTAGGAAATATGTGTATAACAAAATATAATTCTTAAATCAACACTTAAGTTTTATAATATACATTAAGCAATTTTGAATTCATATAACGACCCAGTGTTGGTTTTAAGTTTTAAATTCATCAAACACCGAAATGTATTTAATATATCGTCAAAAAATCTAATATACATCTCATAAATATACCTTGGATTATACAGATAACCTAATAGTTATCGTTGTGTCACGAAGCTGATTTTTAAGCAAAATTATTGCCTCTCAAAGTTGTTTTTAGGTTAATGGGAGGGTATATTTATTTTATTACATTATAGATAATGATAAAAATTAATATTAACAATAATAACAGGTTTATATCCCGACTCGGTACTGATCCGTGTACACGAAAAAAACGGTATTCGACGTAATTCTTGTCCTTTCGAACGTGGGTGGGTAGTTTTAATGTTTTCTCCAGTGGTTGAACTAATTCGGTGACGACGCCGCATAGCACCAAAATTGACCAAAATTGATACTATTCGAAATAAATTCCCCGTGTTCTCTTGCCAATCTACAATAGGAATATTATGTATACAAGGTAGGTATATAGTTATATATATAATACGTATATATTATTAGGTATTAGTCTACTATTTATTATAAACCCGTCTTGTGTATTTCGTAAATAACAATAATTAAACTTATATCTTATTTACACGACCAGAAACTATATAATACCATATTTTAGTATAAAATATTCAAAGTGCGGTTTAACTGGATTTGGGTTGATATAAATATTGTTATAATTTATCTATACGTAATATGCGAATCTAGGATAAAAATCTAATCTACAGTGAGAAAACCCGAGTCCCATAAATCTGCAGTACCTAAGTACTTACCTTATTGCGGTCACTGACTGTTGTCTTGTTTTATTTCGTTTAAAAAGGTGAAATTTTTTATTTGATTTATTTTTTCTGTGAAGCCAAAATGTTTAAAATATTATAAACGAACCTATTAACAATTGTATATGTACGTAATTATTATTTTGTAAATTCGAAAGTAGTGTGTGAAAATATGTTTTGCGACCTATACAAGGGTTATTATCACTATAGTATTATATTGTTTGTCAGAGAGCAGATGAATTTTGAACTATTTATCGGACTATAGGAGTTTGCCGTTTAAAAGTATAAATTAAATTGGGTTTTATTATTAATCCAATTTAATTTATAACTTGACAGTTTTTTTTACTATGTTATTTTAAAACTTTTTTAAACTATTAATAATTTTTTACCAGTTTAAGGTTCAGTTATTAATTTATCATAGGTGCAATATTCATTAAATATTATACACAAAAAAAAAAAAAAAAATTGCGCAAAAAACATTTTTATAATTTGTTCATTTACTTAACCTAACTCAACCAAACCTGTCCTGAACTTTAACAAAGTATGATATTTTCAATAACAGCTACGTGTAATCGGCGTTGGACAAATTTACGAGGTTGGATGACAACGTTAAACAAGCCGATTTATATCGATATATATATCGATTGAAGATTTCCAGCATTCAGAAACGAGTTGGACATAGGTAGAATCTGACTTGTGGCCGATGCCAGCGCTGGTATGGTTTATCTGAAAAGTGACTGGAAGCTGAATATGCGTTTAGAGATGAAAAACAGCTGTAAGCTGCTGTCTAGTCCGGCTCTCTTAGCGTATACACACGCTGAAAATAATAGCCAAATATTATCTATTTTGTGTAGAAATAAATTTGTCTTTTATTGTATAATTTTACTATAATATTGTTGACTGTTGTGTTACTGTTGTCTTATATACATTATATTATAACAAATTTTTCAATCGCGGGAATTATCGATAAGTTATAATACATCGATCGTTCCCCGACGATTGTTACTTATTTGTACAGAAAATACTTGTAGATATAATATACGAAATTATAAATAAACCGTAATATATAATATAATATCAGAATACAGCCGTTTCGCTCTATAAATTATTTGTATACACCGCGGTTATCGAGATCGTATTAAAATGTAAACCGTAACGTCTGGTTATAAAAAACATATACCTACGTGTGTGTTTTTTTTCCTTTTAAATATAACGCAGTTATAATACCGGAACAAACGAACATCATTATTTATTGTTATTACAATATCGATTGAGAGAAAAAAAAAATAAGAAAATTCGATCGACCGAGAAATATATTATAATATACAATAACCGCGGTACCTATGTCGCGAGGCCGCGAGGGTGTTGGTATGTAAAATATGGATACGCAGGTTACGCACGCATAAGGTCGGATGCAGTTATGTACAAAACATGCACCAGATACAATATAACAATAATAATAGTAATAATAATAACAAAATGAATGTATTTTATGGATGTTACATACAAAAGTTGTCTACCAGTCAAAAGTAAGTTAATAAGTCATTTTGTATTTGAAGTCATCCAATTATAGTAAGTTGGTATTTGGTTAAAAATAATATACAATAACAAGTTACCCAAGTCTAACCATAAACGTAATTAGGTTTGTTTATAACACGTTACATCTTACATTTATTTATTAAGATGATTGTACACAAAAATTTTAAAATGTATAAGTCTTCTATATTACTTGTAAATGATTTTGGAAAAACAAACTTTCATTATATTCGCATCTTCCTCGATGAAACATATTATCGTCAATATAAATTACGCCAATAATCTTTGACCAATCTTGTTGGCTTTCGTTTGGCGTACAAATTATATAATATTAAATACGCGTTTAAATATTGCCAATAAAATTCGCGTGTATTGTTGTATAATGATATGGTATAGTTTTATTACATATACATTTATTATAAAAATGACGTAAAAATGTTATAAAATATAATATCACAAAATCGACAGTGGCAACGTTTTTTGTAATCCATCATACCAATAGTCCGACTGGTATTTGTGCAAACCTGTCGATTAATCCTAATGTAGACCATTTAAGTATACTTATGTGCAATTTATTTGGTATTAATAAAAGTAACCAATAATATAGGTAGAGTATATTATTTTAAATTCGTATAAATTGCGAATTAATTTTGTATTACTATCAGAGGAATAATTCTCCAGCCTTCTGGTGCGCATAATAATATTAATTACTAAACATTCTCTTACTTTTTAATGGCTCTGCATAAATATTTAAAATACTCAAAGCTAATTTATATTATTTAATTATGTCTATATAAAACGTCAACACTGATATATTAAGAGTGTTATATATTAGTAGTACCTATAAAGAATTTGTACCTAAATTCTTTACTAGATCGCCGGCCAATGAAGTATTATTAATCATTGAGATATACCTAAATACATTAAACAAATTCTTTGTACGATGTCAATAACAAAAATTAATGTAAATAATGTTTGGACGGCCGCGACCCGTTTCGCTCAAATTCGATTTTTTCCGTTTAGCCTAACGAGATTTTGTAATTTTCAAAATAGGTAAGCAATGGTTATAAATTATTAAATTAACTGATTATTATAATAATAAAGAATAATTTAAGGTAATCTACAAAATTTAATTTAAATGTATTAATGTATTATGTATAAATATAAATATAAATTTGTAAAAACATATTAATTATATAAATATTAGTATGACAGTTTAATAATTATTTTTTTTAAATTTCGACTCATATTTTTAACAAATTTATAAAAAATAATTTTATTGGATTTATATAAAAGTATACGGTTTTCATTTTCTTGTTATCTTTCTTTAACTTTAACTCTTTTATCTTTTGTACTTCTTGGTATATCAATACTAATAATTTTAATATATGTTTCAGTTTAAATATTAGTTCAAATAATACTAAAATAATTCAATATTGATGAAAAATCAGAATATAATTTTTTATTAAAATGATTCACACGAATTTGTCGTCCATTGAATACTCGCAATATTGCACGCTCATAGTTTTTCATCCCTAATTTTATTAGTGCTTTTGTTTTTTAAAGCAAAATTATATTTATATTTAATAAATACAAACATATATTTATCTTGTTTACTTTTAATAAATTATTATTATTCAATAAAAAACAAAAATTTGAAATTTAAATCGTAGGTATAAACTTGCACGTTACAGTCGAAACTGACTAAATTAAATTACCGCTTAATATAAAAATACTACAATAATCTCTGTTATTTTATCATAAATCTTGATGATAGGAAGATAATATAAAACTTGTTATCTATAATCCATGGATTTTACGCAAATACGATACTGAACAAAAATACCTATATAAAATATGAAGAAAATGCTTACAATATTATTAAATAAAAATACACTGTAGAAAAAATGTAAATGTAATTGTTAAATTAATACTTATGTGATTGATATTTTTATATAATGACATGTATATATTCAAATTGAATTTTGTAGATTACTTAAAATTATTATTTATTATCATAATAATCAATTGATTTAAAAATTTATAATTATTGACAACTTATTTAAAAAAAGGCAAAATTTCGTTGTGCGAAACGGGTATCTTTAGAAAACGGAAAAGGTCGAATTTAGTCGAAATGAGTCCCACCCGTTTAGTTATACCTACACCTAATATAATATTGTCCCCCTGTTTGTGTAGTTATAATGATTTCAGGACGATTTTTTTTTTGTAGCTATCACTACGAACGGTTTCTCCTAAATGACCTCGTAATTATTTTTTGTCTGTTGTCAATTACATTATACGTTCCTATTATAATCTAATAAAACGTGAATATATATTTGTCATTAAATTATAAATGTGATTAATTTTGTTTAAATGTATATCGATTCTATGTAAAGCCTACGACCTACCTATATATTAAACAAATTACAACCAACCGAACGTTGACGCGCGAAAAAAAGATTATGTTATTATACTATACAACATATTACCCATACATCAAATTATTATCTGTATAATATATATATATATATATATATATATATATATTAAACAAGGTGTAAAAGTTAATAAATATTGTATTAAAGTATACATAGTGTTAACACTAAACACGATTTTTGTTGCATGAAATTCAGAACACCCTGTACCCATGGATAATAGAAATATATATATATTATGTTATCTAATGCCCGCGAACCGGTTTTAATATTTTGTAAAATGAAAGAATAATGAAAAAAAAACGTGTGTGCCACCACATTGTAAATCATCGTTACTCGGATACTCTGTAATTAATCTGCAGATCTATTAAAGGTCTGGTACATGTTGATTTGCTAATGAGAAAAAAATTGACAGCTGGTTGACTATAAAGAAAGTGTGGGTAATTCTCTAAGGTATGTTCGTATATATTATATATAATATTATTATTGCCTCAGCAAGAGCAAAATATTTTTCGACACGCCAATATAGGTCCGTTTTCTCCTCGCATTAAATTTTCCATAATAATTACAGAACTGGAAACGCACGTCGCAAAACGTATTTCCAGTATATTTTAAAAGTATCTTTATATAATATATTATACGTTTATTACTTATGGTGTAGATATCAAATGCAATTTAATACAATTAATAATTATTGTTGTACGTAAGAGTATTTGAATTTCCTTTCATTAGCGAAACGCAGTAATCGTTTCTCCTCCGAGTTAATGATAACAATAAATATTGTTCTTAACGTCATACTTAACATAATCCTTTTTTTACCAAGATTTAGACGATTTACATACCTATTTCACTATGTATGAATATTGATTTTTTTTCTTTTTTTAATTATCAATAATTATGCACTTGCCAACGATATAATAGTAAACCGTATAATATAGTCTATGATTAATTAAATTTACGTTAAATTACTTTATCTATTATATTATTAAATATTATATATATATATATATATATATATATATATTACAATTCGACATGCACTAATGATATGCGCTAATGATTCGCGTTTTTCTATATTGACATTAGCTTAATTAAGATTTGTTCCCACAAATGTGTTATTGTGTAATCAAACAGTACCTAGATAATAGCAATTACGCGAGAGTAACGATGATAATTACGTTTTATTAGATATTTATTGCACGTTATACGGTCATTTATGGGCCGTTTTATCTTACACACAGTCCAAAATAGTCGTTCAACACATATTATATTATTTTATTTATGTACATGGCCATTAAATAGTTGTAAGACGCGTATTTGTCTGGAACACATGGATTGGGTCGAGAACTTTGATTTAGAGAACGAGATTATTTTTAATCAATTAAAATAACATTGAGGTATCGGCATGAGGAAATTATAAATTCAATTATCGCGATAATTCATTGTTCTGTTATATAAATATATAATCGTATCTTCTGAACAAAACTAGAATCGGTCAAAAACAGTAGAAACTAGAGGTATATATTCTGCATAATTATATTTTGAAAAAAGGGTTATTACATTGAAATATAAATATTTAAAAAAAAAAATAATAATAATAATATCGTACGTATTTATACCGTATTCGGTACTTATAGGTACTATACTACTGTGTTCCCATTAGGTCAATTCCATATTTTAGTAATTTTATTTTACGAGGAAAATAACATTGCGAGTATAAGTATGTAGATAGTATAGGTACACCGTAGACACCATCGATCACGTATTACTCGGACGTAATATTGGTTCATCAACCAAATTGGATGATATTACTTGATAGATAATGTTCCGTCGATCTCATCAAAAATTTATTTGGAAACTAGTGCAACGATAATTAGAGATATTATAATAAATTATCGATGGGCAGTGCATGAACGCATACTACCTAAACTATGATGCGTCTGAAAACAATACCGCTATAGTGGTCTAAAAATCTAACAAAAAAAAAAAAAAAAATCAAATAATATCAAACACAAAAATTAACCACCGACGCGCGTGCATATATTTACAAAAATATCATACGTCTATTTTTACATTTGTTTTTATACACTGACGAGTATACGTTCACGTCATGTACCTATACGAGTATTTATATATATATATATATATATAATACGCACGTGTATGTGTGTATATACATAATGCGACGACGATGACGACGACGTGAAACTAAGTCAGTAGGTACTTGAACCGAAGCGGTTTAGAGAGCCGGTTCTGGAGTTCACGATTAATTTATCCCCCTTCGTAGTTGGTACCGCGGTGTAGACAGACAGACGGACGGACAGAATGGGTTCCGATTTCAACCGCCTTCGGGCTACAACCATTCTGAGTAAAAATAAGACACGAAAAAAAAAATATATAAAAAAAATATACGGTGCATCGTGTAACAACAACCTTAGGAAATTTTTTTTTTTAAAAGTTTTCTCCCTGACTATAGACCGCAAATAAACACACGAAAAAAAAAAACAAGATTAATTAAGATTGTCTCCAAAATATATTGTGGTTTTCTGCGTATAGGAGGTACCTAAATATAAAATAATAATATATTAATTATTATTGTATCAGTTGCGTAATTCGCACAAACAACCGAAACGGTATTTATCGCAAAATGAAATTAATTATATTAAGTATGTAATATGTTTGGACAACCACCTGTTTTTGTCCTATCATTATAATACGTGTCGCGTAATCGTATCTCGAGGCACACACGCGGTATGGTCTGAAACATACACATTATTATATGTTCGTAATATATAATAACTATACAGTCAAACGCACACGCAGAAAAGAGCAAAAACTCGTAAGTGTAATAATACTTAAACATACACACACACATTATTATTTAAAATATTATAATTTCGGATAAACGTTTTAATCTTCTTTCGCCGCGTCGATATTCCCATCGCCGATAGGTAAAATATTGCATCAATTCAATGAATATTTTATTTATCATGTTTTAATTTATTCAATCGGCCAGACCGGTAGCCCGTAATCCGTGTATATAATAATAATATTATTATTATATACATCATAAGTAAGTTGTTATTTTTCCATTTAGTACCTATGCCATTTAGTAGAAATGAATTCGGAAACGGACATTTATCGCATATAATGTAAATAATGATATGTAATGTGGTTTTGTTTGAGTGAAAATAATTTTAAAATTTACATATATTTAAAATACTTTTTTCCAAGTTCTATTCATATGTTTAAATACATTTGGACTAAAATTCATTTTTCTTAAATATATCCGAAATTCTATTCAATTATTATTAACATTTATTATAAGATTGGTTATTGAACGATAAATCTAACGTATAACAATTATTTATTAATATAGATTATTATATAATGATTCACCATAGTTATCACACACTAGATCATGATGTTCCATGTCACATATCTATCGAATTTCTATGATATTCCGTTGATACAGGTGGTTTAAGGGAGAACGATAAAGACAATCATCCTCTATCAACAATTGAACCTTGTCTAACTTAGAAATTTATGCCTAGATAGTTAAAATGTTATCTCTTATTTTCGTACATAATATTTAAATATTTAATAAATATCAATAGATAATATTGTTATAATCAGTCGTTAATTCGTTACCTATTGTTAATGTCTTTCTTAAAAAAAAAAATTGGTGCCTCCAGCCCCCCCCCCCCCCTTGCCGTAGCAAGTGATAATATCAGGCCCTGGTCCGTATATGACGAGAGAATAATATTTTTGATAATATCATATATAGAATATAATAACCTAAACATTAGTCTTTTAAATAATTATTTAAATAAAGTAAACAAATTAGCTTTAATGTAATATCAATAAAATTGATAAAATTTTTGACAAATATAGATAGCAAAATATTATAGTAAAAATGACTTGTAAATCATTATCGGTTGTTATATTGTTCTTATAGTCATTTCAATATCCTAATAAATGTATAAATTATTTATTACTAGCATTAATTATACTACAATAGCAGTTTATGTTGTTGACGATTTATTATAATTGATATTCGGAGTCTAAAATTAACCTATTTGTTTTAAACCTGTTTTTTATGCAAAAATTGTAACTATGACCTAAAAACGTAGAAATTGCATTTTAAAATTATTTAATTAAAAGTTTATTGATTTAAACTAAATTTAAACGTTGTTGAAATGTATTTTACTATATAAAATTTAGTTCATATTTTTTTTTTTTTTAAAAAAAATGATCATTAAAATCATTATTAAGGTAAAAGTACAAAAAAATAAAATAAATAATAATAATAATAATAAAAATTAAACAAAATTAATGCCTATACTAGATAATAAATTATGTGTATTTTATTTTCCTGATCTTTTTGTAACGTATCCAATTGTAATGCTCTAAAAATATTTCAATAATTCAATATCGTGTACCTGTATGGCTATATATAATACTCATAACCAATTTGAATTCAATCGGTTTGGAGCAAACGTTTGGAAAAATAAAAATTCGAAAATGTATGAAAATCCGAGTCTTGATGATTGAAAATAATATAGACGAGGTAATACGATGACACGAGCCTGAAGATTTTATGGGCCTGGTGTTGGATTTTTTTTTTATTCTTTAAATTGTCCGATTAAAAAGAGCTATTGTTTCGCGATGGAGAAAACGTAAACATAATATGCTTGACCAGATAATATGCGTGTAAAGGTAGGTAAACCGACACACGAAAACCAGTTGTTTAGTATGTGCAACGCGTTTTAATATTTTCAGGACGTGATTGCACTGGGTAAAACAATACGACAGAGCTCGCGTCCGGATCCCACGACGCCCAGTTTTTCCACATCTCATCGGCGATGACGGTCCAACTCGTGCGATTTCTATCTTCTTTCTTTTTTTCGTACTTTTTTGAAATTTTATTTAATTTTTTTTTTACCAAGTCTATTAACTATTCGACATCCCACCAATCGTGTTATCAAAAAATTGTATTAGAATATTCTCGCGAGTTTAATTTAAAAACGAGAACGGGAATAATAACATCTCGTACTTCCGCGTCCGAAAATGTCGGCAACGTTTTTGAATTTATGTTATTCGTATATTATTATGTTATTGTGGTAGATGGTAGACAGCGAGGGCGGCAAATTTATAATATCCCTTTGTACACTAAAACTTTAACTTGGACATGTACCTTGTATGTGAATTATTCAAATTATTATAATATTTTCGTTATATAAATATACGTTTAGTTTAATTTTTTTACAAAAACAAAACAATATAAATATCATGTCTACTACATAATAAACGAAATCATATTAATATAGTAATTATACTTATAAATTATTTACTTTAAGAAATATGTATATTGTATATTAATAATATCGAAATTATTTATTTTATAAGTTAGCACGAGAGCCGAAAATAATAGCAATTTATTAAATTATTTGTTATTTTAAACTCGGATAGTCGCACTTTAAATGGTTGTCGGCCATCATATCCTTGATAAAAAAACATATAGGTGATAATATCCTGATTGTAGTTTTCTTATGATGAGAAAAATAAACATATACGTCAATATACGTAAATTTAATGTAATTTACATAGGAAAAAAGGCGGGAAGATCGATTTTCGATGTTCCTTCTTCGTCCTTGAGCGTAATTTAATAAAATACCATATATAAAACTGATAAACCATCATTCTAAAGTTTTACCATGTATTTAAACTACCTATGAGAATGTTCAAAATAATTTATAAATCCCTGCGTTAAAAACTGCATTAGTTATACCAAAAGTTTTAAAATCAAATTCTCGGCAAACGTAATTTCACTGTTTTTCTGTCAATTTTTCTTATTCCAACGAAAAACTTTTAAGAAATTCGAATAATGATCTAAATAAAGTACCAAGTAGATGCAATATTCAACCGTAAGATTATCATACTCGTGGCAATCGGACCATTATTTCCATCCGAAAAAGTGTCTTTAGACTTTTAAAAACACAAAAATTAAATATCTATGTAAAATGTTGAAATTTGAAGACATATAAAAAAAAATTGAATTACGTTTTTCAAAATATTTTGTTTAATAGTATATATTTATGCTTTTATACAATTTTCAAACCATTAATTGCAGGCAATATTAAAAATGTTTGAGAATAAAATTACATTTTTGGATAAATTTCAAAGCTCTATATTTAGTTAGAAAATCAACTTATCCGTTTCAAAATTGTATTACGTATGTAAACTATCTATAATAACACTCAAAAAAATTGTTAAGATTTTACATTTAAAATTGCATTATTTATCATGATAAATTTTAAATAACTTTTGTCAAAATTACGATTTCCGTAAATTTTGCTATTTTTCCTTCTTGTTTTTATTTTTCTCCAAATAAAAAACTTTTGAGACATTTTAAAAATAAGCTTTATAAACTATCAACTAGATTCATTTTTGTACCGAAAGCATAACCTATTTGTGGTAGTCGGACTATTATTTTTACCCGAAAAAGTGTCTTCAGACATACAAAAAAAAAAAAAAAAAATAACACTGTAAAACAAATCTAAAATTAAATTAAATTCTGGTTACGTGCTTGTTGTTAATTGCAGTTCGTGATTTGTCACGAGGACTAGGTATAAACTATTATACAAGTATAATATCTTGATATTATCTCATTATAATATTATCCGTCTTTTTTTTAATGTTATATACGGTTTTATTTATTTGAAATTTAATTTCTCGGAAAAAAAATATTATATCCCGCCCTTTTAAATTCTTTGTAAATACTATAAATTACTTACATATAAACACGTGAAAGACAATATATTTTCTAGAAACTAGTCGCGTTTTATATGTATAATACACGAGTGATTTTATATATTAAAATATAATATCGTATGTCTTGTCCATTTGATGCACCTACCCGTTGTGCGGTACAGTACACACGAGAGAAATTATTTCTCCGAAATAACATACACATGTATGTACATTTTATTGATTACATACTATTATGATATATTACACGTGTTGTTGTTGTTGTTATTGAATGTCGATATATCGTATTTTTTCACTTCCCATTTGCCTGCTGCCAGTATCATTTCAGAATTTCAGATACATAATTTCTAATTATAAATAGAATACTGAACATACGTGTAGTATAGATATTATTATTATTATTATTATTATTATATCATTGCAACAAGTAGGTAAACTGTAATAGGAGAATTATTTATATTCCGATTAATAAAATGTACGAAGTTGATCACCCGACGTTTGACCGTGCGGAGAGCCAGCGCGGATCTATGCCTCCCCCTCAAATCATGAAATATCATAATTATAATTTAATATTTTTACATAATATTGTTCTTGGAGTATTATTTAGGTATTCATTATTGTATAAGTATAATATTAGTGTAGGTATGTATATTCTATTTATTTATAATTCAGTGAAGTTCTTATACCTCAACAAATTAATTTATTTTCATTAATACTGATAACCTATACTGATTACTAATTGTGGATCCGCCTCCGTCGGAGATAGAACATAATAATCGTTTTTATCCAAAAAAAAAATAAAAAAAAATAAAAGAACAAAAATCCAACTTCGTTCTATTCATATTATAGGAGAATTTTATACGCGTCACGCCGACCGATTTTATCTGCAAATTATAATTGGTTGTTTATTAGTATTACACGCACGTCCGTTTGTGTGTGCCTGTGTAGGTACAGTACCTATATTTGACGTATAATATGTAAATATTACACATTTACAAATTATATATTATAAAGTACATTTTAATTAAATTTAAAATTAACGTTTTTTTAAATTTTTTTTTTCATCTCGGTATAAATATAGGTATTATTCTACGCTCAACGGGTGCATATTATTATAATATAATCGATATGGTAATCGACGATTCCAATTTCCCAAACTCGTATAACGGACAACCACCGTCGCGGTACGGTACCTATCACGAGACGTCGAAACTGGTCGTGAGAATTTTTGAGAATTGTTATCGTCTGCGTACAGACCGCGAGATGAAACATAATTATTTGTTTAATTTTTTTCCCGCATATCTTTGCACTTGTGTGTGTGTGTGTGTGTGTGTATAAAAAAGCATAATATGTGTGTCAGGGATGGGCGTACAATGTTTTTCTTCAAACCTTAATACAATACATTATAAAGTTCATATATATATAGTTAAAATAATATATTTTAGCGAGTTAGCATTAAAAAAATATATAGAATAATAAAATAATCAAGGCTGCGCGTTTTTACATGAATTCTTTTTATTTAGTATATTAGTAAATATAAAAACTCAGAACGAGATTAGAGTTAAATAATATTTTTACTACATGCTTTAAAGCTGATATAATATTAAAATAAATTAATAACAAAATACACTATTATAGGTAGATAATTTAAAATATCAACAAGAACGCAGTTATCGTTCAGTTAAAAAAACTATTGAATAAATATTTAAAAATAACCCTAAAGACTAATTTTTAAAAGCAATTGTTTAAATTATAAGTTATTAAAGAAAAAATAATTCTACTATTTGAATTTTTCATTTTTTTATATCCGTTATAACTTATAATGATGATGGTTGCAGTCGCATAAGTCATTTTTTTTTATAAATCTCGGTATATCGTCTTAGTTTATATGCATACTCGACAAATATCATATTAATGATATATTATCAGTTATCACGATGACCCACGCGAATATGATACCTTTAGGTTAGGTTAATCGACGATTATTAGCACGCTGTTTTTATTTGGTCTACACATAATTTTATTATTATTGTACAGAGTGTGCGGTTTTCACATTTTAACAAATTTTACATTTAATATTTGAAACAAATTCGAATACTTTCGCGATACGCTCTGTATAATTTTGCATCACATATTATTATAATAATTTCTCATGTCGATAATAGGCGTGTAACTATAAGGCTAAGCGGCTATATAAAAACATGCCCATACATATTAAAATATAATTATTAAATTACATATATATATATCTCAAACAATAATAACAATATTTATAATAATTTGTAAATTAATAGTACAAACTGTTTTTTCAAATCGCATGCAATGTGTTATTGAAAACAATTATGTACCTATTTATTATTCTGCTATCTATGTAAATATATGATACACGAAAATTCGATGATAAAAGAGTTATTAAAAAAAAACTTAACTCGGATGAATTTGAATAAACCTAGTTTAAAACATTAAAATACAAATAGTTAACGAAAAAAAATTATAATTGGATTCAACAAGTTTAAATTTAATAATAAATTACAGCAATATTCTTGACTTTACTTGTTAAAAATAAATACTTATATTAAAGTATCTAATATTTATTCAAAAACATTTAAAATATTTTTTTGTTTTAAAAGAAATGAGCCAATGACGCAATGTTATATAATATATAAAACATGTATGTTTTAACTGGTAGAGTCAAAAGTAACCTTTAATTAAGTTAAAAAATATAAAACAAATAATAATTTGATAATATCTTAATTATAAATATTATCAACTATATCACAATACACTGTATACCTACATGGTCACGTTTGCAATATTGTTACACGTATCAGAATTAAAGTGTAATCAGAATTTCATATTAAAACAAATGATAGAAATTCTATAATATCCGTTTTCAATGTTATCTCCATTATATCCGTAACAAAAAATCCCGATCACCCTGTATAATTGTTAATACCTATAATATTCGCGTAAATATTAATTTATTAAAATTAATTAGTAATTCTTTCCACACGCGCATTTTATGTCATCGATTTAAAGTACCGATATTTGTACAATATATACATACCGTAGAATTATAGCTATTAAGTATATTATATTATTACATTATACATTTATACTAGTTATACAGTTATTAACTATACAATAATATAAACACGTAATGGAACGAATATTGTTGCGGCTGTAGAACGCATTCCGAAGACATTTGTCATTGAATTTAGATATAATATTGTAATATTCTAGTTTCTAATACATTTAATTATTGACCAAAAACGTTATAACTGCAGATCATAAATCGTGTTGTTTGTAACATCGGTCAGACGTAGACAATGAAATGAATAGGTACAAAAACGTAGTTTAAAAAAAAAAAAAAAAAAACATATAATCACGTTCTTATATACTAATACAGTACTACCTCGAGTTGTATATTAGGTAAATATTTACGATTTGTCAAGATTTTAATGTTTTTGAAATCGTTTTATTTTGGACACTCGATTTCGAGACGATTAGCCATGACGGTCGAAAGGCAATCGTGATGGCTATACAAGTAAGTACATAGTACATTATGTGTATGCGTTTAAGTCTTCGCGGGATCATTAATAATAACAATAATACATATACCTAATACGAAACTTCCTGTCGACTGTTCTATTCGTAGTTGCCTATAAATAAATTTGATCATTAATTAAATGTAATAATTCTCTCGGTAATCGGTAGATAGTAGGTACTTACTACATTTACAGCAGGAAAAATGTAATATTTTTTATATTTTTTTCTACCAATAATTCTTGATAATCGTCGTTCTATTATTTGGAATGCGACGAAAATCGAACACCAACCGGTTTTTGGCGTAAGTCGATTCCACCGGCGGTCATCTTAAATCGGTTAGATGGTCGAATTGTACAGAACGAAAACAAATAATGAAAAATTGCTAAAATTAAATAAAACTCGCTGAACGTGACATGTACCTACCACATATCTATAGAAAATAGAATACAAGTCGACAAGATAAGCGCATCAAACTTTCCCTTTTTGAATTTTGAAACGCATAAAATTATTAACGTTTTGGCGTCTGTTTGTTGAAGAATTGCATATCTTATACGTAAACCAATACGCGAACGTTGACGAGTTCAATTAAAATAGATTGAAGATTGCACAACAAGCACATCGGTCGGGCGAAAGTTGATTATTCATAAATAATATAACATAAACGTATATAATAGTGTAATACTATAATAGGTACGTCAAAGAATTTAACGAGATTTTAAGACGTCGTCGCTGTGACGATGAGATGGACTCGAATATAACATTATTGATACCGAATTATGCAAATACTTGGACGGCATATTTTATACGTAATACACTTTAAGTATAAATTGTATCTATACAATATATACAGCATAATAATAATAATAATAATAATAATGTGCGTTTGATCTGACAAACCAATTAACATAATATTCGATGTGGGGCGGAGTTCACACTAGACTTAAACGGTTTTCTAGACGTATACCAGTCTCCGTTTCCACGTATTCCTAAGACGTACTTTTTGACGTATCGAAATGAGAAATGAATGTTTTTTTATGGACACGATTTTATAACGTATACAAACTTATCGCGATCTTGGTATAGAGCCATATAAAGTGCACTCCAGTAACACCTTATGATACTATATAATATAATGTATTATTACCGCAGGTATATATATATATATATATATATGTATATACAGAGATACGACGAATACGCAACTCGAATCACTAATGTAAAGTCGATTTTTAAATAATTATTATAAACACAAACGATGTCTAACATCAAACATAGGTATACATTTTTCCATAGGTATTTACCACGAAAATTTTGTATCGGACCACTATGGTTTACAAGTAACTTTATACCATAACATCCGGCATTGTGGTTTTTTTATTCGAGCGACAAACTGTTTAGGGGGTTTTAACGCGTGTACTCGTATATCATCATAATTCATAATATTATATTTATTATATACAAATATAAAATAGGTATTATGTATTACGTATTTATTTACATACAATAACATTATAGAGAAAACATAGCCGTATAAATGGACATGACAGTTTGACACTTAATTTTGATGCTCAGACTTTAAATTATAATTTATTACACTATTAATAAAAAAATGTGAGATAAAAATGTGTGATTAGCGCATGTTTAAAAAAAATTGAATTATGTGCAATAGCATATAATATAATAGATGTAAATTCTATACATAATTCATTTTTAATTCTATATTTTAAATTGTGTAATCAATAACCATATTATATTATATATTTATTAAAAGAAGATTATGATTTTCTTGATATAACAATAATTGTAAAAAAAAAATTAAATACACGACCTAAGTTTGGTAATGTCTTTACATTATATTTATTACGACATGTCAGATAAAACTATTTTAGATTCTAAGTGAAATAAGGAATGTATTGGTTTTACAAAGATGTTTTTTTTATGTCTGAATATATTTTTTCGGGTAAAAATAAAAGTCCGATTACTACATATACTAGGATATGCTTTTTGTAGAAAATTGCATCTTCTTCGTCTTTTACTTAATTCATTTTTCGAATTTTTCAATCGTTTTTCCTTAAGATAAGAAAAACTGCGAAATTTATAGACTCTGCAGTTATTTTGACGAATTTTTTTAAAAATATTTTATTATAACTAATGCAATTTTTAATGTAGGGAGTTGAACATTTTTTTGAAATTGATTATCAGTATGTATAGGTATACTATAATACTGTAAATCTAATTAAGTTTCGCTCAGAACCGTATTTTTGAATGCAATAACATTGCATTGAAATCTTAATTATAATAAACCACTAATTTCTCTGAGAATCAAATGGACGATAGAGGAACGCCCGGGAATCGATTTTTCCGTTTTTTTTAACCGATAGTTACAACAATCCGTCGTTTTAATGGACACTATATGTTATATAATAAACAATATTATAATACCTGTGCACGTTTATAGTTTTTAATTATTTTATAATGTACAGCGATATAGTTTCTCGTGCATATTTTATACGCTGCATATTATTATTAATTATACTACCAATAGCGGTGCATAATATTATAATCATATAAATAACCTAGTTTTTTGAGCTGGCACATCACGATCCACAGCGAATTGCTTGCGGATTCGCGAATACGGAATGCTCTCGCGAAGGCCGCGCGGTGCGACATAATAACAATATAATGTGTATACGTCATATTATATGCGCGCGCGAATTTGGTAGGTACGTCTTAGGACAATAAAAACGCGTATAAAATTATAAACAGCATTGGATTGATATTTTGTGCGCGTGAAATGACACGATTTTTTTGATCTAAAGACTAGCAGAACTATAGATAGGACGGTAAATACGAGAATAATAATAATAATAATAGTAATAGTAGATTAAAAAAAAAAAAAAAAAAATGAAAAATACGACGACGACGAAAACGCAAAACGTGATTGGAGGATAATAATTTTTCGACTAGATCGTGATCCGCGTATGCTAATTCCGCGTGGCACATATAGTCAGGGGCGATAAATTTACGCGAGGGCGGCGCAACAAGTTCCATATTATGAAAAAAAAAAAAAACATTTACGACAGTGTGGTTTTGGCTAACCTATAAAAAGATATTACGTACATTTATAATAACGTACAAGACGTTGACACGAGACGTTTGCATGTGCGTAATCATTATTATTATTTATATAGATATTATTATTATTTTTTTTTTTATAATGGCGTGTTGTCATAAATTCGTTTTACGTTCCAAATTAATATGACATCATAGCCTCAACCCGCGATCGTATAAAACAATAATTATTATTCGTATTCATTATATTATTCGGCCGATAAAACGTAATATTCTTTCGTCTAGACAGAATCGACCGTGTGATCGATGCGCGGTGTGATTTTTTTTTTATTTCATCGCTGAAATTATTGTTTTTCAAACATAATAATTACCATTCCATCGGGTTTTTGTAAAAATTAAAAATCAAACGTTTTCCTGCGTTTTTCCTTCTTTCTTTACATGTGACATAATTCGGTTTTGTTCATTTTGAAAATTACAGCTGCGCGTCAAGATGCATTAGACGACGACGACGAAGACTATAAAATTATAAGTTTACAAAATCCACCTGTTAAATTCACACGCCTACCAACCGTGTATTGTAAAAAACATTATAATGCGCGTTAGTATAATATGGTCATTCACAAATAGTTCAAATTACTTTTTTTTTACACGGCTATTATGTTACGGAAAGTTTATATATTTTTTTTTTTTATACATATTATTGTGAGTTGTGACTAGGATTGTTCGCGTTATCTCAACGACCAGAGACTAAGACCTGAGAATGTGTGGGCGAAAATCGATTTCCATTCACAACGTACCTATACAATATACACACACACCACGCCGTCATAATAATATATCGTAGCCCCGTTGTTTCCTGCAATAACGGCATCGACCAAAGACGTACCTATATGTCTATAATAAATACAATGTATAAATGACACACACGCAATCGTTGCGCCCGCGTATTTATCGTGAAACCTGTCTTATAAGCAAGAATCGCACGAAACAGACAAAAATTTCCCTTCTACACGAGTTTCCATTTTTCAAATTTTTTTTTATAAATGTTATAATATATTATATTATTTTATACATTCCGAGACCGAAAACATTATATTTTCTGATTATCGCGGTATTGAGTTAACTATTTTATATAATTATACAATAATATATATTATATTCATGTACCTAATAATATTATAAAAACATGTTTAGTTAAATTAAATACGGATTTTACTGAAACTTTAAATGAAAATTAAAAAAATTGGTAAAATGGTATTAAATATAGGTGAACGAAAAATATATCTATATTTGTACTATATTGATTAAAAATGATGTAATTGTTTTCTAGTTTCCATCATAAAAAGATTGTTTTAAACTATAGAATTATAACAATATAAGTCCATAAACTAAATTGGGTGATTAATTTAAATAAAACTAATTTATATCAATATATTATTATATATTTATGTAATGATAATTTATAAACATTTCAAAGGTATACTCGTATATAAGAAAATAAAATAGATATTAGTCATTCCAAAGTTCAAAGCCATAATCACGCTAACGGGCGTACTTCTAGAAATCCAATATACAATTATATATAGGTCACATGCAAGAAACTGCATAAGTATATGTCTCTGTGCACCAGGTTACAATCTTGCTACGACTATGCGAACAACCGATTAAAAAAATATTATAACTTACAACCTCTATATAGCTACGATCGACAATATTAAAATGTAAACGCTATAACGATAATAATATATAAACAAATTTTTTTTTTAAATTATCATAATTATTTAACCATATAGATATTATTAAAATCCGTCGATACTATGGTGATTTTAAATTATTTTCATGACATAATTCTTTACTCAATTAATGGGTCTATTCTCGTATCTATTAAAAGTTAAACCCGTGACCTTGGATTTGTATTTACTCCTTTCTGAAGCCCAAAATCTCACATTAACTATGTTACATACTTATATGCAAGGCCTTTAAGCTATTATAAGTTTTATAAAGCGTACTGTCTATGAATTCAATTTTGAGAAGTCATTGAAAGTAATATACTGCTTACTTGTGAGGTTATGTTGTCTGGAACCTTCACTCAAAGCCAGCAGATTGAGCGTATTCTACGCAAATTCTTTTGCTTTTAAGATTTACCCTATAAACATCCTTTATCCCAGTGATATACACAAAGAGAGGCTAAGGAGCTGAAGCCTTCCCCATTGGCTGTATTATAGGTATATTTTTATTACTAAGATTTTCCCTAATCTTGGCAGTATATATTTTATGCTGTTTAAATAAATTATTTATGTACTTGTATAATAGTGTATTATATGATAAATTTGATAATTAAATAACTATTGTACTATTAATAATAACCAATTGGGTTTTGTTTCTTTGTAATAATTATCACTTTATGATCGATAAATTCTACAGCCCCTCCCACCCTTCTTGTAGAAATCCTGCGCACACCACTTTTTCATCCTTTATATAACTACGATCCACTACTTTACAAGCTCAATCTCCTTTTCGTTAGCTGACCGGCGATTAGCTCAAGATATGTCTTCCCTAAATAACCTACTTTGTGGCAAAATCGATTCCCCTTTTATCCTTAAACATATCCACTTCCACGAGTTCCTTCGCGTATAACTCACAATAACGCTATATTTTTTACCTTAACACGCTCTGAGATCTACTTAATTAACGAAACTGGTTTAACGAGGTGGGCCAATTTGGACACCTCATTCTCCATATTTGAATAAATATATTTCCTATAATTCTCAAACATTAATGTAAATACACTACCTTATTATAAAACACGAGCGTTTGGCGCCCTGTAATGTATACAAATAAATAATAGCATCTACAATAAATATGTGTATGGCTCGAATATTTCCGTCGATTCCAACGCGTTTCGTCGGCGGGTTCATGGCCGGATGACGAACCTCGCGCGTATAGTGTTTTTTATAATTTTTCGTGGTTTCGGCTATGCACGATGGGGTCGTTATTGCGGCAGCGGGGGCGTACATTATTATGTAGGTACCACAAATTATGATTTCAAATTCGTGTGCATCCGTATTCAGAGAAAACCCGGTTATGTATACGTATATAGTATGGCATATGTTGTCGGTGGGAGAATAGAAAACATTAATCGTGCGGCGGAGGTTTGCCCCGGACTCGCATGTATCTTATAGCCTATACCTACATACAAATATACAAAATATCGAGAGCACCCACGCAACATTTTTGATTAATCTGGTCCGGGTAACTCGATCTGCCGCGGTATAACAAAACCGGTATCCTTCCTCTTCTTATTCCGATCATATTGTTTCGCGTATACACACTCATCGCCGCCCTTCTAAATCGGTTCGTACATATACCCCCTTCGATGTATCCCCAACTTCCCCTCCAATGTCACACGAATAGTCCGGTACATAAGTATATAGGTATTGTAATCTAGTTTTATCGTGTAAAATCATTGCATCATTGCTGTGGTAGTGGTTAAAATAAGGAGGGGGCGAAGACACAGATTAGGTCTGCACAGTATGTGTAAAGGGTTTCGGGCCAGATCCGTTTCGACTTCGGGTGTGGTTTTAAGTCACGACATCACCTACATTTTATATTATATTAAACGCGCGGTAGTATATAATATAAAATATAATATTACAATCGGTTAAGCGTTTTTTATTATATTATATTATACGAGGGACCTTACGATATGTAGATAACGTTTATTATTTATTAAATAGATCAAATCAAACTACAGAAATAAATAAAAATACAATGACCTTAGGGATGGGGGTTTTTTTTTTAGGTCAAGTATCACAGCGACCGCACGATGGCACCGCTTCGTCTCGAAAAATCATTTTCATGGTTTTTGCAATGTGAATCATCGTCATAATATAATTGCAAATGTCAAGTATACGTATATAGTATAAATCGATGATGTAAACAACGCAAAATAATATACATATGACCGATATACAATAAACACAAATTGATAACCTATATATTTTGATTTTCTTTGAGCAGAAGAAAATCCAAGAGATTGAGAAAATCTACCATGGTACCGGACGCAGTGATGCATATTATAATGTTTTAGGTTCACATTTATTTATAATATTAAATGTATTAAAACATTAAAATATATATGTATATTAGAACTCGAGTCATGGTGATTTATTATAACAACGTGCAGATAATTTCAAGGAGAGTAAAATATTTGTTTCGTTATTCAAGTATGTTCAATAGGATTTTTTCAACATGAGTATTCTTTTAAATATTATATGAATTTTTACTATTCGAATGGAATTTGAACGCGTGTAATAAAAATTCTACTCACTAAGAAATGCGATGTATTTACATCCACACGTTTTGTTTGGTTCAAAAAATTATGAGAAAATTGTGAAGCCAACGTGAAAAACACGTTTGTTTTATGACATAAAACATGTACACGATTTTATACGAGTTTGGGAAACAATTCATTTTTATAGTTCTGTTAATATTGCAAGTACATAATAAATTGAACTTCCTTGATTAAGTTTGTAATCGTTCAATCATACTATTGTGTGATCATTGGTAATTTATTTCCTATTTTAAAAGGATTTGCCTCAAAACATGATTTTTGAGCTCGAAACCATACGAGCATAATATATATATTTAGCAGACGAGCGACTCGGTCTTATATAATAATAAACTGCAATATTCTTTTTTACGATATATATTACCAGCGGCGTCCAGCACTCCAGCGGCGTCCAAGGACACGACTATGTTTTTTTTCAGGTGTAATATATTATAGAACAACACACATGCGACGGTGATGATGCGATGGATTCTCGCAGGTCGAAATTTGTACGTTTCGTGTGGAACAAAGACTGTACGAAAACGTATACTACTATATTGTAAGATAAGGATAGAAGAGATGGAAATATATATATATTACATACGAACCTACGTCGTTTCGATATTATACGCGACGAGCATCGCGTATAACGGTACAAACACAACGACCTACCGTCTACGCGCACCGACGGCGGCGTTTCTCGGACCGCTTCGTGTGGCCCCGAACTCGGTGTTGATGGACCTTAACCGCCGAATAAAACGACGAGAAGGGGCAAAAAAAAAAAAAACGTACGGGAGAGAGAAAAAGACGCATATACATTTATATACTATAAAAACTAGACGAGTGTAAGAAAATATAATATAAAATTATAGACGGAAAGAAAGAAAAGATCGAGCGTTGGAGAGGGGGTGAAGAAAACGCTGGCGGAGCGGAACGCGGCTGCGGAGACCGCATTATAAAAAAAAAAAATATGATGATAATAATAATAAAACCAGTTTCCACGCGGCGCGTCTCAATGTTTAAACACGAGAGTACAACCATTATATTATATCAGCCCGGATAATTAGCCCGGATCTAAACACGCGGCTACTTTACTGTTTCCCGCAGTCAGTCGGTCATGATTTTTATTTTTTTACAAGTACTATTGTCGCTGTAGATTTCCATAACGGTAGCGGGTGTAACTATATATATATATATATATATATAGATATTGGTAGCATATCGTATATATTTTATATACCCACGGGTGCCTTACCGTATAAGGATTATTAGGCCAAATTTATTTGAGATCGACGCAATCGAAAATTCGAAAAAATCTACGATTATATAATAATATATGTGTATTAGAACAGTAAAAGTACTTACTGATGTTTTTTTGTTCTTTGTAAACAATAATTTTTAAATTGAAACATTTTCTAAGCACCTTTTAATTTTTTAAGATAAAAATTATTAATATAATATATTATTTTAATTACATTGAGTATATAATTATATTTATTTTTAAATACATTTTTCTTAATAAATTGATAAAAACATTATTGTAATATATTATTATCGGTTTACCAAATGCCGATTGAATAATATTTAAACAATAAAAAATAAGACAGTATTATAAATATGCGATTATAATAATCGTTACGAAGATATCGTTACGTTTATCCAAACGTCTAGCGTTAAAGTCTCCGGCGGATTGATGTATTAGGACAGATAATTTTAAAACACTTGGAGAAGAAAAAATCATAATTTATTGTTTTGACAGAGAATGAGCATACATATTATATATAACCATTATAATTTATAATTATTAGACGACGTCTTACTTAAGATTTCTTTTTAGGAACAAATATTATTTTCCATATAGAGATAGTAAAATATTATTAATTTGTGGTTACATGTAGTATAATATATGTATATAACATACTTTACGCACGTGTAATGAGTATTAATTAGGATATACCTACTTAAATAGAAAAAAATAAATTAAAATGATTTCATCTTATACGAAATTGTGTAGGCACTGTAATTAATAATAAACAAAATGAAAATAAAATTTTTGTATGTATACCAATTATAATTTTTGTCTATTGGCCACGCATAAATTAAACTCACAACATAATATAATATACTAATTACATACATAATAATGTGAATTTTAATATATTTTTAAACACGTTTGCATAAAACCATATCAAATTCATTGATAACCTTAATTAAACAAAAGCAAAAATAGTATCGTCATTGAATAGTAGGCGGTGTTATAGCGGTACCTATACCTATAATATATAATGTTGAATATTAATCAAATATTGTCTTCACTTATATAATACATATAAAAATAAATTATTGAGATATTTCAATATATATTTTCAATCATTGACAAATCATTGTAGATTTATAAAAATTTTATTATACATCATTTTTTTTAGAATTATGCATTGTGTGCTATATTTGTTTTTCTTGAACTCGATTTTGTTATATTCAAAGAAATAATAATAGATATTCTCGTGTAGATAATATTATACACTATAATATAATATAATATTATACAATTTTATTTCACAAGAGTTTAGGTTTTTATAATACATGTAATAAGAATACAACAATAACGATAAAATATCACTTCTTTTTGTTTTAATTCATCGATTGTATACATATGCATTTTTTACAATAATAATAATACAGTTTATAGATATAATATTATACATTGCAGCATACCTAACTATAAATTGTATTATATCGCGAGTATAAGATAAGCTAACAATAACAAACATAATGTAATATGCGATATCTATCGAAAACATTACTAAAATATGTTTTGCTTATGTTAAAATCGTTAGATTGTTGTGGATAATAAAGCATAAATGCATTAGGTAAATTTAAACATATTTTCGTTTATAAAATAAAAAAGTATGCGATGTTGTGAGTAATTTATGTCTTAAGTGTAACTATACATGTGAAAAAGAATATTCGAAGATGATAGAACATACCTATTATATTATTATATGATCTGATCTGATTGTGTGTGATGTGGTAAAGTAATTATATTTTATATAGAACGAGCACAACTTATTATTTGCGACCAATTATATTTGTTTCCCCAAAGTATTATATATAGGTACGTCCGAGTTGACATTATCAAAATCTCCGACCCCGCGATTCGCCCGATGCTGTAGTAGAACGTGATTTCATTCAACTACCTATATGTATATATAATAACATCGCGGTGTAGGATGATGACGGTGATTCATTGCGGATTTTCTTATAATTCGCGCGTGGAACATGGCAAATTGGTCTGGGCAAATTATATTATTATCTGCAAGCATATCGCCTCGAAAACGTTATAATATATATATTGTTGCGGATCACGACTCGAGACAGTCTCACGAGAAAATATATATATTATATATTCATCCAAAGCAAAATATCACAAATGCATATAATATAAGAGAAAAAAAATTATAACCTTTGTTATTGTATATATATATATATATATAAACGAACTGGCTCTTCTCTGTATTGTTACAGTTTATTTTATTTTTAAATTTCCCTCCCACACCATATAATACGGTGTACGATCTACAAAAACGCGCCCGGCACGACATTTGACGCGAAGGATAAAAATTATTATTATTATGATCATCGTCGTAGATCATGTTTTTCGCCGGAGCGACGGGCGCAGAGATTGTGTCGTGTATTGCGCGCGCGTGTATACCTATTTATATATTATATTATGTGCATCTACCCGTGCAACCAGTGTACCAGATATAATATATTATATTATACATTTGCAGGTTATGGATCGCCGATCAATTTTCCAGGGATCAAACGTTTTTATTTAAGAATATATATATATATATTTCACACAGTCGAGGCTGGGACTGTCTGCAACTCTAAAATCACACAAAACTATACAGTCTCCGGGATATATATAATTTTAAATATACCTATATCGGAGGGATTCAACGTTTATTATTTTCAATACGAGATATATTATGTTTTTGTCCAGTTGTCCAGTTCTCTGTTTAAAAAACATTGGTCTTACGACATTATCGTAAGGATAGTAGGTAATAATAATATTATAGAGAACCAGTTCGGTTAAATAACTCTATTATATATTCAGCATGTGTGTGTATGTTCTATACTTCTATATATAGACTGCAGCTGTAGTAGGAAATAGCAAAAACAATTTTGAATAAAAAACAATATGATATGTTTCTAGGTCACCTCGTGTTGGTATGTATATACTACAATATACTAGTGGTACATTATTTTAGTGGAAAAAAGAGAGAATATTCAAAAAAAAAAAAAGAAAAAGCATCACCGCCATTATCATCATTATGTTTATTACTGCAAATTCCGTCTGCGCGATCTTTACACTACGTTTCGTCAGACGTTAAGTACACTCCGAACGATCATGTCGGATATATATATATATATATATATATATAGATGTAGATAACTACTAATACACTGCATCGTCTTATATTATAATGACTCGCGGGTGATATCCGTTATTACATGTTGAACATTTCGAGCTTGTTCGCTAATTTTAAAATAGATGATGTTCATTAAAAGAAAATTATATTTATATATATTATAAATATATATATATATATATATATATATAGTGACTATTATATATTATTTTTGCGATTTCTATATCACAACGTTTTATTTGCGCCGGCGGATATATATTATTATTATTATGTATGTGTGTGTCTGTAGAGATTTCGTTTGGAGTGGAAAAAAAGGCAACGACCTCCGAGGCACGAATTTACGTTTATTTTTTGTTTCTACACATATTATATACTGTGTCAGGGGTCGAATTTCTCCGACAAAGTTGATCGGTTTTAGCCGAAAACGGACTTTCGTGTATAGTTATATATTATTATTATTACTATTATTATATATACGTGCTTCCTAATTATATGTATGTTTATTATTTATTTATGGTTATTAATAATATCTATAATTATTGAATACAATATTTCTCATATGCGTCATAATATACGGCTGCAGAGTTATGTAATTGCAGACGGCGAATATTCTAATGTCTGAAATCGTTTTAATAACATTTTTACCCTTACTATAAATTATAATAGTATATAATTGATTCAATTTATGGACGAAATCTATTGTATTTTAGAACTAGGTACCGGAATACTTGTAGGTGTGAACCTTTTCGATATAGATTATATAAATTAAGATGTTCATATTCATGTTTAATTTTTTTAATGCATTAATGGAACGTATTGACAGTAGTTTAAAAGTATATTATACTAATAATTATTATCTATTTGTTAATAAATAATACTAAGAAAAAATATAAACGTTATTCACTCAAACTTTATGTCTATAGATATACCTATATACTTACTATTAAATTCGGTCAAATTTAACTAGATCTGGACGACTTTGAACGTTACTAAATAATATTGTTGTATCATATTACTATGAATAATCCATCAAAACCCGGAGTCATATTATTACTAATAAATAAGTAAATAATTGATTTATTTTTTTGGGTACAATTTTATATTTTCATTAAATATATTATTAAACATACAGACAAATTATATTTTGCAAAACGTTGTGAATTCTCAGTTTCCATATTATTCATTATTATAGTTTATGAATAATATACTAATTGTTCTATAAACAAATAATTTTTGATAACTATACAGAAAAGGACAATTATTATAATATTGATGGGTGTTATATTAATGATTAACGTGAAAATGAATATTGTAAGGACGAACCGACCGAATTTTATATTGTAATATATTATTATTATACCTACCTAAAACGATCGTCATTAAAATACCATACAAATTATATAATAATATATAAGTATTATTATAATATTGGTTTAATGTGATAATTTGGAATTGACGACGTCATTACGAGTATACCAACGTTTATTTTATTCAAAATAATGTTAATTATATGTGTATATTTACTATAACCGGTGTGGCGATATGATTAAAAATGAATTACTAATTATTTTTTGCACTGTACAGTGCAAAACAATGATGATTTGTAGATACATTTGGCACACATGTCTATAAAATACGGTCGACATTAAAATACTATAAAAATAGTTTATATATTAAAATTGTAATGTGATAATTATTCAGAATGGACGACACATACGTCATTATAATATACGACCTATTATATTTTGAAAAAAAAAATTTCTCGCTTAGCGGAATCACATTATATTACATTGGTGTTTAATGCTAACCAGATCTATATAATAATAGCAGTTTGAAAAAATAAAGGTCGTAGAAAAACGGGAAGCGACGGGTAAAAGTCTAGGTAAGTCGATTCGTTATTTTTAACTTTATGACTCCTCGTTATGGATACGTATAATACAATTTTATAAATGGAAACCGCGGCGTCATTAAAAAACTAACGTCCGAATACAAATATACGCATATACATAATACACATACAACAATGATTTATACATATATGAGGCACGACGACGAGTGTCATATATAAACGAGACCGACGGAGAGAAGAAATTCCGATGAGGTTATAAAGGTGCGTATAATATATATATTAACTTGTGTCCTGAGGGGTTGCACATTCGGCTGTATAACCTGGTTAAAGGTATATACGCTTTATAGTTTATATAGTCACTTATAGAGCATCCGGATAGACATATATATATATATATATATATATATATATACAGATATACCGCTGCAGCAGACGATATATAAGCATATATCATAATATATATAATATTATGACGGTCGTGTTATGATTTAACTAAAAATCGTAAAAAAATCCGTTGACGATTAATGGTGTAATTGAGTATGGTTATTTTTTTCCTATCGCCCCGTGGTGAGTGGGTGTACATGACTAGGAAGAGCAAAAGCGGACAATGAAGAATCGTAAAAAGACAAAAAGTATAATATAATACTACATAATGCATAATGGTTGCCAAAGCCTTTTTATGGAGAGAAAATAATATATAAATATACCGTAAGTACGTATATATGTATAATACACGCGTTATTACTTATTAGCTTCTGGCATGGCCCCGTCCCGGAAGTGTGGATAACGAGACTTGCACAGCACACGCTAAACCTCGTTAAATGTCCACCACCGGTACGAGATTATGTGTTTTAAGATACACCGCATATACATGATGCACGTCATCAGAACCGTCTCAAGTGCCGAAATATAATATGATATTATTAACAAGTACAATATAGGTTCAATATATATCATAATATGTTCTCACGAAATATTTAAATCGTGACTTCCATTGCGAATACAATATATTATAATATCGGTCCGGCATCAACGACGCGGAGCTGCATCGGGTTAAGACGAACCGTTAAAACATCATGGCGATTCGAATATAAATATACAATTTAAGAGTACGATTTCAAATCGAAGAGAAAAATAAAACCGTCGACGAAAAAACTGTACTTAATGCGTATGGTTTTAACGGCGATCAATAAAATACTAATAATATTATTGTGACTCACTCATTTTCGAGTTTGTAACAGGCTTCGTTTGTTTTCGCGATGAGTGGCGCGAACGGCGAGGAGTAAACGTCGACTCTATATATTATTTTAATCATGATGGTAAAATTTTGTCGACGAGACGCGGCAAAACGATTGCAGCAGTAGAAGGAGAATGCTGCAACGGCTCACGAGTTTTAATTGGTTTTTTTTCTGTCACCACGACCCACATTAAGCGGTTTACCCCAAAACAAATTAATAATGTTAAAAACGAGTATTCAATAAACGTTTCGATTTTCTACAAAACCTGTGCGTCGCGAATGGTGAGAAAACTACGAGATTATATTATTTTATAAATAGATATATACCCACTGTTATATTATAATATGCATAGCGTATACCCATATTATAATATAATATAGAACATTGTGCATCAGACGTATTATTATTGTTTTGCGACAAGTCACGCGTTTAAATTATAATAATATAGATCCGGCCGCATACCACAACCTGCTGGCAGGAACATTATACATAACCGTTGATCGAAACGAAAACAAAAACATCCTGCAAGTGCACATTATCCAGGGAAACAACGGCATGTCTTATGGAAAAATTCCGCATCAATACACGCAAAGTCGGACGGAAACGAGGGATAACGTGATAATACCTATTATCTACTAGTATTAATATTATACAGCTGTAGTTTTAAATAGTTTTTGCAGTCGACTGACCGACAAGAGGTATACAAATTAATAATATATAAGTAATCTCGGAGACTTTAACGGTGGTCTGAGAAGTATAATTGGCGATAAAAAAAAAAAATCGTCCACGGGTAGTACAATATTCAAGAACAAGTATGAGTCCCTAAATGTTCCGAGAAATCAGTATAGGTTATTATCTTTAGACATTAAATTTGTCATACGAAAGTATAACGAAATTCAAAAAACCTGAGTAATATATTTTTTTTTATTCGTTTTGTCACTGTCGGAAAGCCCAACTTTTATTATCGGACTCGTAAAAAAATAGAATTCACTTTACAGTTTATATCGTAGAGTATGATTATACTTAAAGATCACCGGTCGACTGTGTGTAAAATGTATAAAACCGTAATATATATTACAATGTTCGATATCGATATTATGTTTAAGACAGCAGGGCGAGTACCTATTACCTATAAAAAAAAAAAAAAAGAGTATGTAAAAGGTACTTACCGCATAAATATTATGCAAAACGGAACAGGCGGTTGCAGCTGCAGCGAAAATTTTGGCACGATGTCTTCGGGTCGTCAGGTGTGTGAGGTAGTGTGGTAATCCAAGATTGAATAAAAACTCGAATAAAACAAACTCGGAAGAAGAAAAAAAAAAAATTTGAATAAAAAAATAACAACAGAAGGACGAAAACGACAAACACGACGAAAATAATAATAATAACAATAATAATAAAAATAATAATAATAATAATAATAAAACGGTGGTGCGAACGTATAAAAAGAGAAACTTCAGACTGACGTCGGATTCTCGCGTAAAACTAAAAAACCGCGAGCGGGCGATCCGTTAAAAAGTTCGCGGGTCGATATACTTAGATTTATAGGTAACAGGAAACGCGGAAAAAAAAAATATATATATATATATATATTATATCGTCCCTTAGACTTAATATCGTCCGGGGACGAACCCGATACCACGAAGCACACGAGACGGACACACACGCACACGCGCGCTCGCACACAATCAAACGCGCACACACACGCACACACACGACGCGGACGCGGACACGGTGTACAGGTTGGCGGCCGGCGAGACCGTAAATCACATACTGCAGCACACGCACGCAGGTAACTCAACTCGACCGGTGGCGCGCCGCAGCCACGTGAAAACCCGCCGCGAGTCCATCCGCCTCCCACCAAAAGTATATATATATAATAATAATAATAATAATAATGATAATAATAATAATGGAAAAAAAAAAAAAAAACAAAAACCACTTGGTCGTTACCCAAAGACCTAATTCCACCGACGCCGCCACGCGCGCTCTCGCACTCGCATTCGCAGGACGCGACACGACCGACGGGTTCCGTTAAATCTCTCAGCTGCTTCGGGTCACACACACGCACGCACGCACACACACAAACACACACACACAAACACACGCACACACACAAACACACACACACACGAGTCGAATCAACGGCATTATAATAATGTATACGGTGTGACGCATGATCGCTAGGTACCTTAGTTCATAAATTTTATAATAATTATATAAATGTCCAGTACCGGGTACCTCTACTCGAAAATTGGCGATTTTTACGATGTTTTGTTTTTTTTTTTTTTTTTATGCACGAATGACATTTCTGACGTCGTTATTTGTAATAATTTAATATTTTATATACTTATCGTGGTATGCAACATATACAGTTGCTCATCGTTTACTTATCATAATAATAATATGCAATATTGATAATTTGACGATAAATGATAAAAATTTCTAAAAATATAACCTTTAAACTTGCCATATTCAAATTTCACATAACTTCTATTTTTAAACTAAACGTTTAAAACTAAAAAAAATAATAGAGGCGATATTCTAGCCCATTGCATAAATCATATTTTTTAAGCAACTGAATTTAAAAATCTTTCAAGAAGATATTATAATTAGTAAATATATCTTGGACACTCTGTATACACATATTTCTATTGGATTGTATAATCCGTTAAAAATTTAATAACATAATTCTAGACCTTGTGCCAAGAATGATCAAACATGATTTTCATCACTAATTTTATAAAGGCTCAAGTCACAAAAGGATTTTTGAAATTAAATATAAATCTATTATCACAAAATTGGTCTATCTATTTCTTGTAATATTTTAGTAATACAGCTATGCCCTTCTAACACAATAAAATGTAACTAAAATTTTATATTTTAAGTTATTTACTTTCACCAAAAAGTTACTTTAGGTTTTATTGACCTAAGGTCTAAAATTATATAAATTAAGAGTCGAAAACTTGAGGTTTCCATTTAGTGGTTACCATAGTCGATAACGGTGTTTACTTTTGCGGGGCCTTGGGCAAAGTAGATTTATACTTATGTGAAACTTGTTTCTAAATATTTTAAGTATAAGTGTGTTGAAGAAAACCGCGCAAGGCCTGGAGCAACTGCCCCTATTGACCCCCCCCAAGCACCGTCCCTGATAACAGTATCGTGTTACAAAAATATTGGAGATACTATTTTTCATAACGTATAAAATGTTGATCACCGTGTACAAATATAAATATAACAGAGGTGGTCCAACTAGATTTTGTTGTATTTTATTCAGTTTAATAATAATTTATTGAATTGGAAAATAAAACGCAGAGGAACGAAAAGGAAGTATATTAAGAGTATTAATATTTTCTCTAATTCATTCAAATGTTATGAATTTGATAATGTAAATTTAGATTTTTTTTTTTAATTCTGAGTGATACGAAGTCACAAATTTTTTTTTACACGTCTTCAAATTTTATGATTTTATATTGATATAATGATGATTTTTTGTGTTTTTAAAAATCTAAAAGCATTTTTTTCGGTAGTAGATATATTCGGATTACCACAAATAGGGTATGCTATTGGTAGATAATTTTGTTTAGTTGGTATTTTATTTAGCTCATGTTTTGAAATTCTTAATATTATTCTAAAATGAAACAGAAAAAACCACTAATAATAACAGAACACGGCAAAATTCGTAGAATCTACATTATTAATAACTTTGATTTTCATAATTTTATATTTAATAATTTTTCAGTTATAAATTATTTGATAAACAATTATAATGTATAAAAAATAATATCAGTATATTATTGTATAGCTGTCTGAGTTTCTCTTAGAATTATTTTTTTGAATGCAATATAATTTATTAAATTTATTCATTTATCATTTATTCAAATATTAATTATAGTTGAACATCACAATAACATTTCATCACTAATTTCTCCGAGAGCCGAAGGGACGAAGAAGGAACGCCCAGAATCAACTTCCTAACTTTTTTAAAAATGAATCGGATATTTTATGTAAATCAATGTATGAATGCAAATTTATTTCATTTAAACTATTATTTTTAACATGCAATGTTATGTTGACATTTATGAACAGGTAGGTACTTATTTATTATGGATAACACCGTACTTTTAAATATATATAATGCAAGGCGTACAAAATAAAACAGTACATTTTTAAATTATCTTAATACCTTTTCATATGTCCGAGGGTTAGAGCAGTTTTTTTTTGGTTTATCTAATTGTTATATATATATGTATAATTTATTGATCTTATATTTTAATCATAAATATATCTATAATACTTAGTAAATTATGTATATAAATTACATTTATTTTAAATTCACTAATAGTTTAGAATTTAATAATAAATAATAATATTCGTATTTTTTTATATGTATAGATAGATTACATTGTTTAATAATGACACTTAAAAAGGAAAATAAGTTTATTTCTGAACTATAATTATGTTTTTTAAATGTGTTAAAGAGGCTTTAAAGAATACTTCAAATTATCTACTGTTTCACGCATATTATGTGTATATTAGTTATATATGATATTTTAATAATTTGATCAATTTTCGATATTAATCTCTCTGAGGGTGATCACTTATATATGACAGCTTATTATTCTTTATTGAAATACTTTTTAAGTGACTTAAAATTATATTTCTATGTTCTATTTTATAGATATCTACACACGCTGTATAAACGTGTACATTTCCTATGGCTTGTGTGTGTGTACTACCGAAACCATTGGGATACTACATGTAGACAGGCGATAGCTATATGCAATATACATATTATTTATACAGCCGTATTAACGCTATGAGTTTTTTAAACTATTTTATTCACTATGTGTACTTACTTTTTTTTGGCCGTGTTCTTTTAAATTAAATTAAATTATATTTCAATATATAAATCTCGTATGGTAAATCGCATAAAATAAAGTTCACCGGTCGCTCGTATACATTATATAATGTAGGTTTAGATTTATAATATATATAACATATTACATTATGCATATGTTTAGATAATATTTTAAAATTTCTTTCCTGGACATTATTAAAATATCGAGTATACATATATCTGAGTAGGTAATATTACATTACATAATATAATAAAATATTGTATTATTTTATATTATGTACTATACGCATAAGGTGTTATTGCGTCTAATTTGAGAAATACTATGGTTTAGATATTTCGTATAAACTATATAATGTTAGAATAATATAATTTTTATTTATTAAGCTATAAAATATTCACAAGTACATCTGAATCGCCAAATAGTAGATCTATTAGTAGTTTTACGTTAATTTGTTATTTGTGATTTTATAATAATATATCGTGTATTTATGTGTTAATATATTTTTAAAAAAATTATTATTTTTTATCATTTAAGCAGTAGATAAAATATCTACAATTTTACATTCCTCTTTTATAAAACCCATCAAGTTCCTTTTTCGTGTGATTTCAATATTATACTATTGTTATCCATTTGTTCATATTATGTACACATATGTTAATATTATTTATATAATCTATTTTAATAATATATTATATACAAATGTATTTTGTTTTGGCACTTTTATAAAAACGACATGACGCGCGACGTGTGTTGCGCAGCGTATAATAATTATATGGTACCTATAAATATAGATATAATATGGTATAGTAAACGCAATGTCTAAAATTGTGTGAAATATTTAAAATATTAGAAAGTATAAAGTAACAAATTTGAAATATAAATTTTAACTCATATATTTTAAATTTTAATTGCCCACATAAAAAAAAAAAACGAAATTTTATATAGGTAGTTCCTTGGTCTCGTAAAATAGTGTTAAAATTTTTTTTTTATACATCATGTAACGAGAAATGTTTTATAATACCAGTGGCGATAATCTTAAAATTAGAAAATATAACAGATTCTCGTTAAAATAAACAGGTATTCACCCTAATACCTACTTATCATTATATTATAATACTTTTCTAAAAAATAAATTATATTTATAAAAAAAAAAAATTTAAAAAAATTGTTAATATATTATAAAAATATTTAATTTCATTAAAATATTATAATGAAAACAATTTTATATATCAGGGATGGTAATAGTCAATAGTGATTAGCCGGTCATTAATCGTATTAAGTATTAAATTTTAAATGCTCATAATTAAAATATTTTTTTTTTTATGGAAATCGAGTTCACATGGAAAAATATATTAGAATTAGATCTTAACCAAAATAAATTTAGCTACCTACCCCTGTTATATATAATTTAATTTTTTCGTACACATATCTATATTCACTCAGTAACCACTAAAATATTATCAATTAATAAATTAATATGGTTTTAATTATGTCTGTAAAAAAAAATTAGAAATATAGGATATTAGAGAGTATATATATTTTTATGGTATTTTAAATTATAAATTAAAAGCGTTTAAAAAATTAGGTACTTAATTAAATAAGTAATTTAGATAACGAAAAATGTACATTCGAAAACTGGACAACCGATTGTAACGATACGCGTGAAAATATATTGTTGTTTTTTTTATTTTATTTTTTTTTATTCAAAAAGTACCCATTTAAATGAATATTAATTCATAAATAACTCGCATCATATATTACATAAATTATGTTTATCGTGATAGGAGACCGATCGATAATTCTAGGAATAAAATCGAATACTCGTCGTTGATTTCTAAATAATCCGTCATTCATTATTTTAAACATAGACACGTGCGCGTCCATTATATAACGTACAGGGTGATCAGCATATTATAAAAAAATGTTTTTAATTGTTATACAATATCGTTATTTTGTAACACGAAATTCTGACCACTCTGTATACCTAATACCTATATATAACCTAATATTATACACTTATTGTACCTACCGGCTACTACCTATATACGCTTTTTTACAGGTTCATTGACACAATCGGTTTATAATATTATAAATAATATATAAATAGCGTATTAAATACACATATAATATGATATAATGTGTAGGCATGTATAATATAATACGCGTGTGATATTATAATAAAAAAATATGTACCTATACCTATGTGCGCACCACGATTGTGTTGTTAGATAGATATAGAAAGTGTTCGATAAATTCTCGGTAAACATATGAATTTTCGGCCGTAACACAATATTACATTATTATAAATAGGTACGTAGGTATCTCGTCGTTTGCCGCAGTGATAACGTGTATAAAATGTTTATGTAGATCTCCGTTCTAGTTTTGATAGCGCTTAACTATTTTCATCGTGTATTGGTACTTTAAATGTATTTTAACACAGTTTATAATATATATATATATATATATATATATACACTCGACCGGTTTCGTTGCAGGTATACATATAATAATAATACAACATACAGGTTCTCTTAAAGAAACATTAATTTATTCTAACTAATTTTTTTACCTTTATTGTTTAATCGTAATTAAGCTTTTAAAAAGCGGTTTACACTCGATTCCAGTTATTAAAATTTATTAAAAACTTTCTACAAAACGTAAATAATTATTCGTCACATTCATTATAACATATTGTATATATTTTAATCCTATTATCGAGAATCGGGAATAAAAAAAAAAAACTTTACATTTATGGTCCCAAGTTTCTAACAGTGTTCCGTGATGTCTAACATATTGGTATCACTTATTTAACTATAATATACATAACATATTATATGATGTATAATTTCTAGTAAAATATATTACCAAACCCGTGTTCAATTTACGATGGTTATAAAATGTATAGGTTTTCTGTGCTCAATTTACCACATAGGATTAACCTTTTAAAAAGAAATCTTAAAATGTATACAATGAATAACCTATATTTTGTGATACTTGATTTTACTTTTTTATGATTAATAGAAATATCGATAATATACCTAAGAAAAATAAAACACACAACTAAATGATATTATTCATTTAATACTTAATATGGTATGAAAAAAAAATGAAATTTTTTAAAAATACAATGATGTATATGACATGTGCAATGTGCTATTTCAAAACTGACTTAAACACCATGTTTTGTATATTTTATTATCATACATAAAATAATTATACATTTTTGTGTTCAGAAAACGATTCTGAAATTGATCTATGTGTACCATATGCTTTTTATTAAGATTTTTTTTTTTTCAAATTTTAGATGTTCGATTAATTTAATATTTAATATTGAAATACGTTTAAATATAAAGAAAATATATATTAGTAAATTATTTATTTATAAATAAAACTATAAAAACATTATTCACTTCATTACTTTAATTATAATAGTAGAATAAAATCATGTAATTAATAATATAAATAAATTAAATATTACATTTTCACCTCCAACCAATTCTGTATATTTTTCAATAGCTTAAAATTGGTTTATTTTATAATTAAAATTTATATCACTACTGTAATAGGTTACATCTGTTATAATATTGAGGTAACTACGATATAGATCTATTAGTCTTATGGGTTTATTATAAATAAAACGAGTCCTTTATTGCAGGTATACTCTGTGTACCTCTGGCTCTCTGTGAACCTTAGTAAAAAAAAACTAGGAACTCTGAAAAATAATTTTTATCAGGTTTATATAAAAAGTTGTATAAACATGTTTAGGATGAACCATTTAAGTACAAACCAATATATATATATATATTATTATAAACATAACTAAAAAAACGGGGGAAAAAATTATATTGTACTTCATAATTACTTATACATCTATAAAAGCAAAATAAGTTAAGCAATACAAATATTTAAAAAGAAATAGTTTTTTACATTATATTACATATTTTTTACTTCCGGAATACTATAATTTACAGCTATATAATATACATGCCACCATCTAACTTATAATTATTTATCCATTTTTTAAAAAAATTTTAGAATAAAAAAATAAATTAAAGTATTAGTTACATGTACCACACATACAGTCTTTGGTTTAATGTAGAACATTCAACGACTAATAGGTATATAATATTTTATATTATATTATATTATCTTGTCTATAATTATAATACGAAGTGCTGTTTTAGGTGGATAATTCATTTTTAAAGAGGCCACTCACGAACAGATTTTATAAAATATTATGGTTTGTATGATTTAGAAATTATTAGTATCTATATAGTTAGGTACGTAATATAATTACAAACTTTATATTATATTAAATATAGCGATTTCATTATATTATATCAGTGGTGCACACAGAATTTTTTTTCGGGAAGGGTTATGCTTATAATAATTTCCTAATGATAGGAATTTTGTAGAATATGCAGTAATATGATAAAAAGTTAAATTTAAAAAAAAAAACATCTTTGTAGAAACAATACATTCCTCGTTCCGCTCAGAATCTAAAAAGTATATTTGCAAACTGTAAATGTTACGTCATTGTGGACTTCGTTGTATGAACATAATATACTGGATTTTGAATTTAAATTGAATGAAGGAAAACATTACGCGGGGGAGGGTTGTGTCCCCCCTGTGTGCGCAACTGTATTGTATTAAGATATCTGGTGTGATTCGTACGCAAATATCGTGTAAATTAAACAAACAGAAATTATCAACAAAAAGTTTAATCGAATTTATATAGGTACATACTTTTAAAGTACAAGATATATATTCATTTTTATTATCTATAACTGTTATTGATGGTAGATTAATTCACTATTGTAATAGGTATTAAATTCTATATGAGTATTGTGGTATACAAATGGATTTAATCGTATTGTTCTATATAAATATGGAATAAATTATTACTTATATTATACGCGTAATAGGTCGGTATCTATAATAATTTATTGTTAAGATGCTGATACTGAAGATAATGTCAAGGATCTATTTCAATTTAGTTATGCATATTATAATATTATTATAGTACGTTATAATACCAACTGTGGTTTATTTTAATATCGTTCTATATATTATTTATTCAATGGATTACACTATGTATGTATTATTATATAACGCATACGCATAATAGGTATATCTATATATACGTAATGTTTGGTCAAGTGTAAAAAAATATATATTTTATATATATATATTTATGAAAACGATTTCAAAACATTCCAATCGCGATATTTTTGCAAGTGCAACATTATTTTAACGCGTGTGTTTTCTTTATTGATGGATATACAAAATTATGTTTTTTTTTTTTTATTTAAAAGTCAATTTTATGTAATATAATAAACTAGGATTTAAATAAAACGTGAAACTTACAATTATTTTTTTACGAAATTATATGGCAGGAAAGTCAAAACGGCAATAATGTTGCTGCGCGGGTGAAAAAAAAATAAATATCTACTATAGCTTCCGCCTCGAACGGTTTTATTTGCCGTAATGGCATTATGATAAAATCGTGCGAGCGAGAATTCCGTTTACCCTGTATTACTACAGCCGAGAAGTGTGGCATTGGTGTGTTGATAATCATGATAATAATGGCTGCTATTGTTATACCGCTGCACTGAGAAACCGGATTAAAACGAGCGCTTTCGATATACACGACTAAAATAGGGCGTGTATATGGTGTGTGGGACTTGTGGGCACATAGTGTATATAAAATGCAGATGCATGTATAATATTGCATTAAAAATGAGAACCCACCGACAACAACGAGCGGAAACTAAAACTGGAATATAACACGCGTGTAAGTGACTATATTACGATACGCAAGTCTCCGACGGGGTTATAGGTGTGGAAATGACGAAAAATCGCAAACTCGTCGTACGAGAGATTTTTAAATTTTCTTAACCCTTATGCAAATTGAAAACGTATATTTTTAGGTTTTCAATCAATTTTTAGTGTTTATGACTTATAAAATATATAAGTTATAATATTATAGTTTTTTTTTTTATAATGGAGATAAGAAAAAGTTTTGATCATTATTATTTATTATTTCATCGAGTCGCATAAAGATTAAGCGAACCGTACTGCGATTTCATCGTATAAAGAAGAAAAGTATCACGTTATTAGAATAAAATGGCCGCTAACAATTTAATTGTAAAGAAAAAATTTCTGTTAAAATAAATCAATGTATAAGACACGTATAAAGTTTCGAAATTGAAATGTTCACGCTTTTTAAAATATTTCATTTAAATAAGTAGGTACATATATAGGTAGGTATATAAATATATTTTTTGTTTTAACGTTTTTTAACAATTATGTTTTACTGCAAAACTGGGCCAATTAACTAATTTTTTTAATTTGCTAAGTTATTTTAGTTAAATTAAATTTTAAAAAAGAATTTTAATTTAAATTAACTTAAAAACGTTAAAAGTTAATTGTAAAAAGTAACTTAACTTAGTTAAAAAAAGTTAAATTTAATCATTTTTAAACCAAAAAACAAATCTGTTTTATTAATAGAAATAATAATTATTGACGATAACTGAATAATGGATGTAAAATTAAACCAGTAATGTTTCCAGCGTTTGAGTGTTTTGTACAAGTATCTATATCTATTCGTAAGATATTTTATTGTTCAATGACTTCTATTTCCAATTTTGTGATCATTATATAAATATTCTATAAATAACGTTATATTATATTATTATAAAATAATAGCCTAACACCTCCTCTGAGCAAATCTCAATATATTATACTTACTGATAATCCATTCCAAAATTTTACCACTAGTCTAAATTACTTATGTAAATATTCAAAATAAATTTAAAGTTCCTAAAATCAAAATTTAAGGAGTTATCATTTCATGATAAAAATTGTCAGTCACGATTGTCAAAATAGTTTAAAAATAGGTTAAACAGTACCTATATGAGTAGAGTTCTATAAAAATTTTATACTTTTAAACCAAAAATTTCAGGTAACATGAAATATTTAAAAAAAATGTTCGAAATTCCATATTTAGCCAAAAAATCAACCAATCAGTTCCAAAAGTTTACCATATGAATATATTACCTATGTTAGTACTTAAAAAAGTTTTTACGTTTAAAATTCAATTAGTTATCACTAAATATAAAAAAAAAAAAATATAAGGGAAACCGTAATTTCTTTGATTTTCTGTTAATTTTTGATCGTTTTTCTTTTTTCAAGGAAGTTTTTGTCGAGAAACTCGAAAAATGAGCTAAATAAAGTACCAACTAGATGAAATTTAATGCTGAAATGTCCTATTCGTGATGATCGGATCATTATTTCTTTCTGAAAAAATGTCTTCAGACATAAAAAAAAAATAACATCATTGTAAAACCAATAAAATAATTTTAATAACTAGTAACAATACAAAGGCGATTAATAATAATAAAATAAGTTAAGCTGATAATGAAATTAGTAAAAAAAAATAACAATTATTATATATGTAGTAAATATTCTAATTACCTAGTTCAAAAACGTCGTTATTGTTTAATCGTTGATAGTTGTTAATATGTGCTGGTTCCAAGGTGTTTTTGTGTATACGAATATACGTAGTATATATACGGCCGACATATTCGCAACGGTCTCTTCACAATATAATTTTTAAACAAAATTTGTCAATAAACAAGGTGGGTCCGATTGTCTCACTGCGCCTGAGATTGCTTGGGGCAAACACGTATACGTTAGTTATACCTAAACGAATATTTACAAAAACCATAAATTTTCGTACATAATCACATATATATATATATATATATATATATATTTATCAACATCTATTCATCACGACTACCACAACACAGTGCACACGACGAATGTTTGGAAACATGTCGTTAAAGAGGTCTACAACGTGATCGCCGACGGATGTCATTATTAGGAAGAAAATGAAATTGGACGAATCGATCTACTCTATGAACGACTCTCCTGACCGTTATGCAGTAGACACTAGATTTTGATAATAATGCATCTGCTGCAGAACTGTCCCAATATTACATTATCCCATCAGAAAGTTCAGAGGACGAAGTCAATAGTGATGAAGACGGTTATGATGGCGATGATGATTTTGATGACGACGAGGAAAGTGATGATGATGAAAAATACGACTGTGACGATGAATATGACTGTAGTGAAAATAGTGACGATGATAACACGTCACGTCGAAATGCAGAAAAAGTAAATCAAAATATTATGTGGATACTTCTGATTGCTGAAATAGTGAGACGGATATCAATTTGTTATTGTAATCCATCGACATATGATATGTCACATATCTATAAAAATATAAGTCGTTTTATACGTGATGGTTGATAAAATGTTTATGAACGGATTAACAAAATAAATGTAAGACGAATTATATTTATTTCCAGAGATATTCAATAAGTTTCGACTATAACATTATAATAATTTGATATATTATGCAAAAATCACATTACGATATTTTTTTTTAACGGCCGTTGAGCATAATAATTTTATATCGCGACTAAAATTATAACAATACTATAGTATCTAAAGCTTTTTGTATATATAAATGTATGATATACATATCACATAAATAATCATTTAAAATTTTATCGATCATTAGTTGGACTGAAATTATTTACGATTTCCGTAAATTTTGACGGTTTCTGTCAAAACGGAAAGCTTTTTTTTTCTAAAAAAATTTTTTTAGTAGTTTTTCTTCTTCCAATAAAAACAAATTTGAGAAACAAGACATATTAATTCAGAAATAAAAAGAAAGAAAACATATTTGTAAAACCAATACATTCTTCGTTTCGCTCAGAATTTAAAATACAAAGAAAGCGTGATTCTATTTAGATTTTGTATTGATTATAACCATTTGGTCAGAATATAATAATTGATTGTATCTATTAAGAGTAAAAACGAATGGTGGCACTTTTGTAGATGATTATTGATGAAAGATGACATTACAGTTTTTCTATTATTACTATTACTTCGGCCGTTTGTCATTAGGACTTTATGACGTGTAATACAATTGAAATATGTTTAAAATAAAAAATAATAAACTATAACAACAATTCGAAATGACACACTTTTAAAAATGTTATCGTTTTATTAGGTGTTAAGATTAATAATAGATATTTTCGCACACGATTGTTATAACAATACCGTTTTAATAATAGTGATTATAGGTTTATTATAAGGTCCCGACGCAGCCATAGACGTATTATATTATTATTATACATATATGAGAATAATACAGTGTGTATTTTCGACAGTATTATTTGTTCGCACACGTTTTTTTATTTTATTTTAAAGAATAAATAAATAAAATCACAACAAACCAGTTTTATTTATTACAATTGGTATTCAAATTCAAGCACAGAATTGTATATAAATATATCAACTTGTGTCAGATCACAAAAATTAGTTATTGATAATAAAACAATTACGGGTATTGACGTATTGTAAATTTCTTCCATTTTAATTTTATCGCAGTGCAAATAATATCGTGGAAGATTTAAAAGTAAACTCTGTTATACATACGAAAGATATATAGAATCAATTTATCTAGACGTTATTTAGTTAAAATATAATATACCATATATAGACCATATTTTATAAGTTTTTTTTTTCGTAAGTTAGTTTGAAAAATATTGAAAACAGGAAACAAAATGTCCAGTTAATATATTAATTTATATACACAAAGTAATTACAATTAAAAACATACTGAATGTATGGAAAAAATAAATATTATTTTTTGTCACGTTATATTTGTCTTCGAAATCAAACTATTTTAATTTTGTAAATAAAATAAAATTGTTTAAAAATAATGAAAATTATTAATATATTAATACCGGTTTTGTATATCCAAATTAGCAGAAAAAAACGAAATCTAACACCCTAAATTGTAAAATCTAGTTTTTGTGAGTAATAATGAACTTTCACGATTTTTTTAAGGTTCCTGTATTAATTGTAAAATATTTTTCGAATTAAATCCAAATTTTCATTTAAATTTAAACATTTCCTTCAATAAGGTATAATAGGTACACAATTTATATTAAAATGTAAATGAGCTCATAATTATTATTCGCGAATAGACACTATTATTTTATGGTTTCGGGATATAACTTGTCCTATCCGAATCTTACCTATTTAAGTACTTAATTAGAGTGATTGCAACGATTCAAATTTAATTTGAATAAACTATGAAATAAAATATTTATTTGAGTTTTAAGTAAATGTTTTAATATTTAAAGAACTATTTCTATTAATTGCGTCCATAATAAAACAGGAAGTAATAAAAACATGTACAATACTAATACGTTTGTAATAATTGTACAAATTACGGTTCAGGGGCACCATTTTTTTTTTTTTTTTTTGGGGGGGGGGGAGAATGGTGAGCCACGGCTCCCCTATTTTTTTCTGTATTTTATCACGCCCATACATAATATGCAAACGCAACTTTCATAATCTACAATAACATGGACTTATTGTACTATTGTATATTTGTACCATTTTGATGTTTGTATTTTGTATCCTTGTGGTTTGTTTACCAATAAACAATGAATAATATATGTTTAATAAAATTATAACTAAAAAACTTTGTAAATTCTTAAAAAATGCATCGCAAATGCAGTTATCAGTTACTAACTGTCATTAGTAGCTAAATATCAAATACAATCGATCTGATATGCATAAAACTTGATCTGCTTCAATTTTCGCTCATCCTATAAAAATTATGAAATGGCGCCCTTGGTTATTACACTAAGTTCAACTGTTTAAAAAAAAGTAATTGATGTTAAATATACTTATTTAACAGTTCCACGTATGACGTATTACATGCGATTGCGGATATCTTGACTATCTAAGTTGGAGATTTCCATGAGAAAATTTAAAAATTTATTTTAATATGTGATTTAACCGATGAATTAAAAAAAAAAAAAAAACATTTACATGACCTACATTATTGATTACTTTAAAATAATCTAGTGATGATGTGAAATGTGCACGATAAAAATAAAATTATTTATGAGAAATGTACCTAGGTGTGTAGCTATGATAGGTGTATACCTATTCGATGTAACATAAAACATATTAAAATATAATTTACGAATAAGTATTTAAGCTAAATAAATCTTAACTGTTAATATTATTGTAAATTGTTTGTGCAATATAAATATATAGTTACTGTAATAAAATTTATAATAATATATTAACGTATACAAAGTAACACCAAAAAAATATTATTTAAAATAATTAAAGTGATTTATATATAAGTTGTTTAAAGGAAATATTATATTTCATTATTTTAATACAAAACATTTAGTTAAAATCTTTAATTCTTAATATTCAAGATTTATGACTATAGATGTGTTTACACAAAAATAATTTGTATGGTTTCTAATTTAAAAGAGATGAAAAAATAATTGTCATAGATATTTATATTAATAATATTTAAACTATTTTTAAAATATTGTTCGTTTATTCCATTTAATAATATAATATTCCTATTGTTATATACACTAATATAATAATACCCATATGTTAAACTTTAAAGCTTAAACATTTTAAAGATAATATTATGAATATATAAATGTTTTCTAATCATAACTATTTATTTTCACTATGACCTATTTATATTATATTATAAATTATAATATTATGTTATCAATGATCTTATTAAAAAAAAATAAACACATTATTATATTACATTAGGTAGAAAGTGTCATTGTGTTCATCCTGAATAAGACTAACAATTAAATATAATATAATATTATGTAAAACTGTACATTTAAAACATTTTTTCAACGTAGCTAAGTGTAGTTTTTCTTTTAATATATTAGATTTTTAATACGATATAATTAATATTTAAAATATTGTAATAACAACCTTTGTTTATTTCAAATGAAATATAGTAGGTATACATAGGTACCTATTCATAATAATTTCCAATATACTTTATGTTATTGTTCTTAAAAGAAAAATATATTATGATTATATATTATAATAATATTTGTTGAGAAATAGTAGACGTCGTGAATATATTGGATTGGTTCATCCCAAGTTATTTATTAAAAAATAGTAAAAAATTATAGAAAAAATAAATATACAACTTTTTATTAGAAATGATCACGACCGACGATTTCATGCGATATAATTTATTATTATTTATATTTTATGTTCCTGTATAAGATATAATGTTTTTTTAAGCTTAATAATATAGTTATTTCAATAAAAGTGAACATAATATGTTATGTGTGAATCTATAAAAAAAAAAATTAACAAATTAAGGCCTATATAATTTAAATAATCGTTTACATCGATGAAATTATGATATACATAACTTTCATTGCGGAAATATTAAAATATATAATTATAATTTTTGTTAAATAAAAATAACACATTGAACCTTATTTTCAGTTTTCACGTCATGCAATATATAAAACGTGTTTATGTTTGTCTGTGTATAACGAACAAATGCAATTTTCTAATAATATGACGATATCACAATTATTTACTTTAATTTTTTAGCTGAATAAAGTTCATTTTTTAGAGATTGAAATGAAAACGTGGATTTGTTTGTATTTTTAATTTAAAAAATTTAGTAAAAAATAATTTGAATACTTAAATTTGAATTTTTAAGGCGATAAAATGACCAAAATATAAATTATGTATAGTGGTTTATATGGAACTTTACCTATTTCTTACACAATTACATAAACATATAAAATATAGAATGTTTCAAAAAGAATGCCGGATTTAAAACTGTTATAAATTAAATTAATTAATTAATTTATTAAAAAAAAAAAATACATATCATTCTCTTCGGAAGAGGTTGAGATTAAATATAAAAAATAATTTTGGGCATTTGCCCTCCTCCCTACTAGCCCTACACGCGATAACTTGGTCTATGAAATTTATCATCACTTGACCATATATATTGCCTCATCAAGTTCGTAGATAACACGTCGAATTTCTTCTTTAAGATCTAACAAATTTCGCGATTTATTTTGGTAAATTCATGACTTAAAGTATCTTCATAGAATAAAAAATCACACAATGTTAAATCGCAAAATCGAGATGGGTATGTCTGGTCACCACGCAACGAGTTTAGTTTGTCAGAAAACTTCTCACGCAGTAAAGCGACTTCTTTTGCAGAGTAGCAAGGTGCGAAGTCTTTTTGGAAACATACATTCTCGATGTTCATTTAATCCAAATGAGAAAAACCGAAATCAGGGAACATAATACGGTAACGGATTTTATGCACTGTGACAGGATTTCCTTCTTTGTTTTCAAAAAAGTAAGGCCCGATCAAATCTCCACTCCAAATCCCACTCTAAACCGTAACTCTCTGAGGATGTATTTCTTTTTCTTAAATCACTCATGGTGATACAACGAAGACAAATAACAATGACTAAGAATAACAAAAAACCGTTATCAATAAAAAATTCAATGATAATAGATTATAAAAAAAATTGTAGCCTTTTAAATTCGGTGTTCTTTTTGAGACACATTTTATTTCCAAAAACACAGAATGCATACAATTAAATAAAAACGGAAGAAAGGTTTTATAAATTATATACATAATATTTAGAGCTGTAATGATAATAAAAATAAAAATAATATTAATGATAATCTTAAATCCTAAGTTTGAGATAACAAGAAGAAAGACTATTATTCTGGTTTTTTTTTACTCAACTTACTTTTTTCTTAGGTCGATTCATATTTATTTACGTGACTAATTAATTTAATTATTACAAATAATATTATAATAGTAGTAGTATAAAAATGTGAGTTTTCAGGCTGAAATTGCCTCGAAATCAAATATAAATAATTTGTACGAAATACAGATGTAATAATTATACAGATAAATAATACTAATAAAATATTTTGAGAAAGAAAGAGAGAGTAGCGAAAATAGATTAATAATAATAATTAACAACGTTATAATACAAATTATAATATTACAGGTACGTCAAACCAAACGATCGGATGTCGTATTTGAATCGAATGAATTGCATTTTCAATAATCGTATTCTCATTTTATATTTTTTTTTCATTGTTAACACCTCAATTATTATATGTTTTACAAGATCATTAGCGTAGGTATAAATATACGTATATTATATAGTTTGAGTTTGTACAAGTTTGTTTAATAAGGAATATGAATGACTCATTATTTTCTTTTTTTCTTTTTCTTATCATTATTGTAAGTCTGGTTCGAACACCATATGGATGCTATTTCTCGTGATATACGAATACGAAACTTACTCTTATTTGTCGTCGAACTTATTTGCGTTTAACGAATAATAATATAATATTATTATAATATATCCGTTAGACCACCTCACGTCCGAACGGTTATCCGCATTTATTTTATACCGCGTGTGGGTCGTAAAATAAACTAAATATTTATTCGAGTTCATAATTTAACGTAACGACGGTAATGCAAGTACGGTCAACGTTTTATTATTAGCATTCTGTCGTTACAGTAACAATAATAATAAAACGATCCAGTGGACGAACCTTAATATTGTCTATATATATATATTAACACAATGACAAGCCGAAATGTTTGCTTGTGTTATTTACTTTTCACCAAATAACCACGTGTTCATATTTCAGAAATAGATTACTTTTTTTTTTGATTTGTTGATTGATTATTAAAATAATAATCATATTATTAATCAAAACGTTATTTTATACAAAAGTTAGATTGTTTAGCTCTTATAATCAATCACTTAATTAGTGTGATTGGCACAATCAATTATTTATGACATTTACTCGATATTTAAATATATGGTCGTCCATCTATATTTTGTGTACGGGGACCACTTTATATTTATAAAAGTAAATTCATATTTTATCATTGTAATATAAATGATTAAAAATAATTTTGCACTGTAATAAAAAATACTTTTAGCGTTACAATCAAATATTTTATAATTTAAAGTAAGTTTTAATTGCAACTTACATTTTATAAAACAAATTATGAACATAAAGATAATTTTTAAATTATAAAAATTATTATTTAGCTGTTAATATTACCACAGATTATATTATTATGCTTATCGACATAATGTAATAATATCGACATATCGTAATAATGTTATTATCAGTATAATAACATTAATGAATTGACAAATTAAATCCTTTCGCCGACGAGAATGCAACACAAACGTCACTACACCGTTTCTATTTTACCTTACTTTAATGTTTTACCAACACTCCTTAATATTTCTATTCCGCTACTTATTATACACAAATGCAAAATAATATGTTTTATTTATTCAGTGCTCGGAAATAGAATCGAAAAACAAAATACATATAATTACATTAAAAATGTACAAATGTAGTATGACGTAATATGATGTTGACGAATTTAATAAAATATATAGTTTCATATTGTGTAGAGAAAATTGAATACGTCTTTGTTTGATTTGAAGTAAATTGTTTCACACATACATCTAAATAAATATTTACCTTTGAATTCTCCAAAGTAATTTAAAATTTAAAATTACAAAAATTGAAATTTGAATTTCTATTAAATGAACGATTATAATATTCAGATTTATTATAATAAATAGTTGAATTTTATGTAGACACATATTATCATTTTTATACTTTCATTAAATTATTATTGCATTATTATTTAAAAGTACCTACTCGATATACAAACTATTTTACATATCTCTCAAATTATAAACTTAAAAATGTTATCTTTATACTTAATAGTATACTGATAAAACAAATTAATTCTCGATTATTTTCATGTTTTATTTAAATGCTACTTAAAATAAAATAAAAATATATATATATATATATAATTCAAGTACCTATTATATTTTGAGTACGCAAAACAATATCGGTCACTCAAACTCAATATAATTTAAGTGATTTGTTACATCATTTTTACCGGACGAATTTAACGTCGATTTCGTAACAGTTTTCTATATTTTCTATGTGTTTATAATACATATTATTATTAAACTATACTAATCAATTTGACTGTTTCAAAGAATACTATAGGTGACTATATTTATTATGTTATACGATGAGACCATATCTGTAAAAATGATATTAAAAATAGTTTATTATTACTTTCTCTCGTATGAGTATAGTTGTATTGATATCATATAAAACATTGAACAATAAATATTTGCTGAATCCTATTATTTGTACAAACCAATAATAATGTAGGTATCCGCAAGCATAATAAGTATTATATTTTTATATTCGTTTAAATATTGTGAATTTATTTTCTTTCTTGAGATTTCCGTTATAAAATATGGGTCCGTCGAATTAGCCGTGTATCACCATATACATAATATATTAAACTAGCTTTTACAATCAAGAAAATCAATTGACCATACACACAACAGCAGCTGCTGCTAGTGCCTACATGCAAAGGTATGGCATATATTATATTATCGTACTTGTAGCAGTTGCCCAGGGCAACGTACCCGGACTCCGGTAAGTGGTAACCAAAACAAACGGTTCGTTAGGCAGTGGCATTTACATTTTTTTATTAATGCAACCTCTGTGGAGTGAACAATAGAATTTGATAAAAAATATTTACGCAATACTAAATTAATTTCTGATATTTTGATATTTTAATTTTGCTTTATAAAATCGTTTTGTTTCTCAAAAAAATTAGTCATGTACGATGAAGAAATCGACGTAAAGGATGCCGAAGAAGTGGACAGCGAAACATCTTCGGACAGTAGCATCGATAATGACGGTGGCAGAGATCTCAGGACGCCTAGTGCTAAACAGCGTAAACTTTTGGTAATTTAATGAGAATTTTATAATAATTTGATGTGATACGTAAACTGTAGATACGAATGAGAATTGATAAACAGCTCCTATTTAATTTCCTTTAAATTCGTATTATACATTATTTATTGTGTCAAAATTAAAATTACATGAACAAAACGTAGAATGAGATTGATTGTACCTAAACTCTTATTCACTAGAATATACACATTACATAAATCTGTAATGCACATTTACTAGGTACGTATTTTGGATTACAAGATTTGTACTGGAGTTTACTTAAAAAATAGGGGTTGCAGTATATAAGAAAAAAGAGAAAAAACTTGAAAAATATTTTTTTTAAAATACATAACAATGAACACAATTTTTTGTTATCAGAAAAGTGATTTAATTTCCATATTGGATAGATATTGCAAATGGATGGTATACAAAATATATGATAATATATACTGTCGATTATAAAACGAAAATATATATTATAAGTTAATAAGATTTATCGATTTTTAAATCATTCGTCATATGTTTTTACAATAGTTTTTTTTATCCGTAAAAGTCGGTCAATCTGTTTTTTTTTTACAATAGCAATATTAATTACAGAAAAATAAAAAAAACAACATGGAAAAAATGTATGACATACCTTTGAAATATATAGAACTCAACGTCACTATTTTATGGTGAGAAGGTGATTAAAATAATGATTTAATCTTGACCTACATAATAATATATTTTAATACGATGTTGAGAATATTCCCCGCGGATAATTTACACGTTTTACTTATTATTTATTATTTATATGCGGATATGTGCGATATTTATATGTCAAATATTTTTTAACGATGTAAAAGACATGTTTTTTTTAAAAATATTACAATGTATAGATGTCTAGTGGTTCAGGACGGAGGTCCAGATCTAGACTTCGTGCTGTAGATCGTGAAGGAACGGACGCGTCTATAAAAGAAGATCCAGACAATTATGACGTGCTAGAAGCTCAAAGGTTAATCGAAATAAATAATTATTATTAATAAAAAAAAAAAGTTAGAAAACCTAGAAGGTTTGTAAATCAAATTTAATATTAATTTATACCCTATACACCCGCAGCACCGGCTAAAATGAATAACGTTTAATTATTTATTGCATTTTTTATAATAATAATAATTATATTATAATATTCAACACTACAATATTGTGATATTTTATAATACACCTACGTACTATTGGTGACGACCGATTAGATTTTTAATTTTTTAACAAGTTTTTTCGGTGCCGATCCGTACCGTACCTATTACACGTAATATTATAATTTATACCTAACAACTTTTATCAACAAAATACTTCTCTATATAATGTATAAAACCTGTTGATTATTTTTTTAAATTTTACATTCACTTATTTTATACCTAACGTATAAATAACGGTGTACGTATAAGTATGGTATAATGTGTAATATATTGCTATAATATTGTGTTTAATTTGATCGTCCGAGGAAAATAATTCACATCAGTTCATATAAATACATGCGTCCAGCTAAGAAAATATTTATAAGCGTGACATTAAGAATCGCATCGACACGCTATACAAATATATGAAATAATTTTATTGAAACACTATAATAATATTAATACGTTCTATCGCTTAAAAATTACCCAACACCGTTCAGTATTCAAAAACTTTTTAGTTATATCTTATATTACAATATTATATACTACATACTTACCCGATTGCCAAGAAAAAACGCATTCGTACAGTATAATCCCTACATTATAATATTATAATATCCTCCTTATTTATGAATAATAAAACGGATAATAATTAAAAAAAAAAAAAATAAATGATTATCATAATTTTTACATGTCTTACATAACACGTAAAATTCTAAATATATCCTTTTGATTTTCGTAATGTTCGTAAAATAATAATATTATCAATAGGTACATTTGATAGAATTGAAATTATTTTACAATTATACAATGAAATAATGTTTTCTATCTATAAAATAATGCGGCAAGATTGATTTCGATTCTCGGAGAAATTAGTGATTTATAATAATTAAGATTTGAATACAATAATATAGCCATACAATTTCCGTTAATTTTGAAGTTTTTTCGTTAATTTTTGGTAGATTTTCTCCTCTCAAGGAAACAGTTTTGAGAAATTCGAAAAATTATCTAAATAAATTACCAAGTTGATGCAATTTTCTACTGAAAGCATACTCTATTCGTGGTAATCGGACCATTATTTTTACACAAAATTTCGCTTTGTAATTATAGTGTACTTATATAAGGTATATAACGATTAGTCATATCGTCATTATTATTCAGCTGTTTAAATCGAAATGTAAACTATTATTAATATTTACGTAGAAAAAATAACTAGCTAATAAGACTGTATTTATTCTAACTCGGTATATTAAAAAGCAATATCTTTATTTTAATATTAATTAATATTTTTGCTTTGCAAATAGACAATAATGTTTATTTTTATTAAAAAAAAAAATATCAACAAGAGTGACTTTTAATTAATATGTTTTTAGAAAAGAAACTGCTGTATTATGAAATAATTATTTTTAATTTGATAAACGTTTGTCGTATTAGGGATTATAATAAAGATGTGGACTTAATGAATTTATCCGAAGACATTAAAGACGTATTCAAATATATCAAAATGTGAGTATATATATATATACATTTAATAATATCCAAATTTCTATATCAATTGAGAATATTTTATAATTAATAATAACATAATAATATCAAAAATGTTCATAAAAATATGCGTTTAAATCCTGGAATCTCTAAAAAATTTAATATTTTGTTTTTAAAATCTCATATTCAATAAAACATTTTTTTCATTTTAAATATAAATACATAATTGTGATATTATGTATTGTATAAAAAAATAGATATATTTGATACTTATATTAAAAATTACAATATAATGAATATTTAATTTAAAAAGTAATTAGTGTGACCCGTGTGGTTCAATCTGAAACAGAAATTAAAAAACAAATAATAATAATATAATATTGGCCTATTTTAATTAAATAAATCGTTTTAATTTATTTGTATTATCTACGATGAGTAAAACTCAGCAGCGTTGTACAACAATAGAAGGAAGCTATTTAATATTTCCAAATTTAAATTAAAAATATATAAATATTTTGGTATTAACTTTTTTATTTTTTTACTTTCATTATATCATGATAAAATAAATTCTCTAAAAATTTTAAAATACTCATAAAACACTTTATGATTAGATTAGTGTGTTTCTGAAACATATGCGTAGCTTGGAAAGTTTCGTGTTAAACATTTCAATAAAAACAAGATATTTTATTCAATGAAATCCGAGTCATAAACTCATAACTTATATTACATGATAGGTACTACCCTCAAAAGACGAAACTCGAGTACCGGTTACAACCGTTTATACCGGACTACATACCAGCGGTCGGAGACGCCGACGCGTTTATCAAAGTGATCGCGCCCGATCCATCGATACAAGCCGGACTGGGTCTAGAGTACTTGGACGAGCCGTGTCTCAACCAAAGCGATCCGTGCCTGTTGAATTTGCAGCTCCGGGCGTCTTCCTCGTCGTCGTCTAAGTCTCTGGTACAACATATAAATAATATAAATAAATAGATTTAAATATATCAATTATAATCATTGACGATGGTTGTAAGCTTATTGATCCATCGTTTTAGGTGGTGAAAAAATTAGAGAACGCTGAAAAAAATCCAAAAATCATTGAACAGTGGATACGAGACATAAACGAATTGAACCGCGGCAAGACTACCACATTTTTTTATTCCAAGTACGTAAATATTGTAATTACTTAATAATTGAATATTAATTATCGTATCATAATTTATATATATATATATATTATGAACTAGTAAGGATTTATTTGTTAAAAGGGAACATGTAGATTTACTATAGTATAATATTATTTCATTAACTGTATAATATTGTTTTGGTGGCATTATAACATAACTATTATTGACAAAATCAACAAATTGTTAATTTATTTCTAAATTCCTATGACGAAAAAAAAAAATTGACAATTAAAGTATTACAATTCTTTATTTATTATGACAAGACGAAGAAGAAAAAAAAATACAACAATTGCAATTATAGAATAAATTAGTATTTCAATTTTGTGAGTTCTCCTAATATATTATATGATTATAGCGAAAATTGAAATTAATAATAAGAAATTGAATAATAAATGTGTTCGTTGTTCAACATTTAAACGTACATTTTCAGAAACACGATACGGTACATTAAAAAAAAAAAAAAAAGCTAGTTATCAAAATTAATTAATCAAACGGTAGTTTCACTCTGTGCACGATAAACGAGTATAGAAACATAATAATAGTAATAATGTAATACATAAAGTGTTACGTAAGTAAATCGTGTTTGTGTGTGGTGCGTGATAATGATAATAGTATTATTGATAAATAATAATAATAATAATAATAATAATAACACAATTCGTAAGTTTCGTACATTTTGTGTGTGTCGACAGAAAAATGCCAAACGTAGACACGATAATGGAACCGTGGATGGACGACCGCCGGGACAAAGAAATGCCGGATTTCGAAAACGCAGATTTGTCGACTCTAATTGATGACGTTTGTGGTACGCATTATATATTATATTATTTATATATAAAACATTCGCATATATCGCTACGAGATGTTACGTTACAAGTCATATTATACAGACTCGTATTATTATACTGTACATACCACGTCAATTATTTGTCTGAGGACAATGCGACTGTGGAAAAATAATAATAAACCGTCTAAAATAAAACGTATAATTTTTTTTGAATTTTAATATCTATATTTATGTTTGTTTGTTTGTTTTTTTTCTTTTTTTGCTCTTTAGAGCGTGAAATAAATAAACCGATCCGTTAAATAATAATTGAACTAACGAAACGTGCGTGTATGTGCGATTTTTTTTTTTTGTTTAGCAAGAAAAACAATTCGAGTAAAAAATAGCAATATAAAATGTTTATATTGAAAAAAAAATATATATATATATATTAATTAGTTAAACATTTAAATTACAATATTGTTATGATATACTATATAATTATGGTATACGTAAAACATAACTCGATTTTTAAAAAATATAAACGTACAAATTAAAGCAGACAATTTGTATACATCGCTATATAGGGTGTTCTAGATATAACTACTTATTGTAATATCTCCGTGAAGAAATGACAATTTTTAAATTCAGTTTTAACATAAAATTGTTATTGAGGTATTTCTATTACTTTTGTTTAGTTTTAAACGTCTAGTAAAAAAATTAAAAAATAACTTTTAGAGATAGTTAGTTTAAAGATGATATTTTCGATGGTTCAAATTTCTAATTTAATCAAAGTAGTAATTTTTAGGAATTTGTTTTATTTATTGAGTAATCCATATTTCTGATGTTGTTTTTTTGTAATTATTTAATCTATTATATCATTAAATGTAAAATTTATATTATCAATATTTAATATTATAATAAGTAAATAACGAGCAACTAATTTTACAAACCAATTAAGTAGATATCATTAAATATTATAAATAATGGCGTCATAAAAATCATTTCTCCAATAAATGAAAACAATTTCTACATCTACAAATCGACATTTTGATTAAATTATGGAGTCGATACATCAAATTTCTTTTGCATATATATAGTATTTACATATTTCACATGACTAAAAAAATAAATATAGGTATTATATTTTATAGTCTGTTACCTTACTATAAATTATAATATATTAAAAAAATCTGCACTCAAAAATTTTTATTTTTCACAGAAATATTGCAATTAATATTATATATTTTAAAATAGATCTGAGACACCCTGTATTAAATAAGACGTACCAATTTATATAATATAATGTGACGTACGTATACGTCACATTATATTATATATTATTATGGCCAACGATTATTCTCAATTGTGTTATACATAAATAATAACGAATTTATTGCTTTCGTAACGTCACGTATATTCCATTTATGTACGTTTTGAACGAGTACAAACGGCGTGTGCACTTACCCAATAATAAATTCGAGACGCGTTTCCGCAATTTCGGTCTTTATTCTCTTGAACTTGCGTGAAATTCAACACTTTAAACAAGACTAAAATATTCTACAATAAACAGTTTTTTATTTTAAAAATTGTTCGATCTTTCAGATAGGTAATGCAGTGGTCTGTACAACAGGTGTAAAATACAACAGTTAAAGGTTATGTTAAGTTCGCTTAGGTTACGTCACAATGGTCGTGGTATCTAGTATCTGTAAGAATATAGTTGTATTGTTATATTAAATATAAAACACTTGTGATTTGACGTTTCAGATTACTTCGGAATTCCAAAGACTGACACGAAAATCGAGTCTTTGCATATGTTATTCTCCGTTTACGTGGCAATCAAGAACTCCGGCGGAGTTCAAGACACCGCCGTGATGACTTCGGATCAGAATAGTAGTACTTGACTCCGGACTTTGAACGCAGACAAGAGGCAAGTCGTATAAATATGATAATATATGTCATAGATAATAATTACATACGAAAATCAAATGTACAAAATAGCTATTTCAGATTGTAAAATTAATAATAAATAAACAAATAATAATTATGACTATATGTTATGTCGAAATTGAAAACACCAAAAAATAAATTACAAAACCAAATAAATGTCATTTTTCTATTTTTTACATTGGAGTGATTTTTAAAAATTTGTTTAGAAATTGAATAAAAAATATGTTATAATTTAACTATGTACATGATTACCTGCTGGTACCAATTCATAGGCGTGTCTACGGATCTTGCCTCTCATGCACAGTCACGACCTGCGAAATTTGACTTCACTATTTTATTGTCAATTGTTGTTACTATTAATAAAATATTGTTTATAATTATTACTCTTTAACATTTTTGATTTTATATTTTATATACTTATATATTTATATTTATTACAGAATAATTTAACAAGTCGACAGTTCTGTGTGTTTATCGCCTTGACTCTTATCAGTGATAATTGATAATATACGAGTACAATAAAAATATTCTGTGATAACTTTTAGGGAAATAGTTATTGTGGATAATTATAAATATTCTGTTTATCATGATATAAAAACAAATGACAGATTTCTTCAGCAATGAATGTACTAAAACTTGAGCCCATTCATGAAAATTTACTATATTTGAATGATGTATTTGGAATAGACATTTTTTTATTCGTAATCTCATAGGTAATTTAACGGATTAGCAATATAATATATTGTATATCTGACTGAGTTTCATATTTTAGAATTCAATACCATTGCATTCAAATCTTATTTATAATAAACTATTAATTTCTTTGAGAACCGAAGGTATAAAAAAAGAACATTCAGAACAGACCTTTCCGTTTTTTAAATGTTGCAATGCACATAAAAATCACTTATTCACTATATTTTAGATCAATTGAAACATTGTTAGTTTAGATTATAAGAATACATATTATATAGTTTATATATTAATAGATTAGGTAATTAGTTTTCAAAAATATATTTGATTTAATAGTTATTTTTTTCTTCGCTTAATTATATTTTTCGTCGATGAATTTATCTTATATAATATTTTGGAGATCAATTTGAATGAATGAATTGTATTATATATAAGGTATAGTTATTATTTCGGTGGGTATTAAAATTCAGTATAAAATTAAAATTTTATATATATAATTAACATATTATACATAAGTTCATGCTATATATTATATGTTTCTAATAATATAGGTACAATATGAAATATTTGATCACCTATGTTTTTTCACCTTGATATTTCTAGAACAAGTTTCAAAGATGTTGAGCTCTCTCCAGCCAGTCCCCTATTTATGATAATATATAATTGCAATATGTTTTATTTTCAAATAATAATAATGCGGTGAAACACAATTAAAATATGAACTCGCACAATTAATAGGCATTAAGACTTAGTTTGGTGGAGATTGGTGAAGACGAATATAATGGCTGCGGTGATGAATGTAATAATGAAACCAATGAAGCTGAATGCAGACAATATTATCGCTGTCAGATATTATATAATATAATTGTATACAATTTAATAATTACTAAAACTACTATAATTTATTCTATGGCCTATCAAAAAAAAAAATAATACTATAAATGTTTATCTTGTATATTCTAACGAAAGGCACTAGGTATTATTTAAAATGTATTATGTTAACATGAAGCTATCGTAGCACATACTACGATACTATATGACTCGGAGTAAAAAATTATAGCATCATTAATTATTAATTAATATTTAACTCTATTGTTGTTAAAGACGATCGAAGAGTGCTAAAATTATACATACCTCACATATCCCCCTCCCAAATACATAAATTTCAAAATCATTTATAACATACATTTTCTTAGACAACATTATAATTATTATTATTTTACATAATGCACTCAAAAAGTAAATAATTGTTTTATTTATAATATTTCACAAAAAAAAACTAATATAACAAATAAAAACAACAAAAGTATGATATTGGTTAATAATTACAAAGATTATAATAAATTATTTTAAATCAATTTTTATTGTTATTGTGCTATACTAATCTAACTAATCATTATTATTCTCATCTTAAAATTATTAACTATAAACTAAAATACAAAAAATATATTTAAAAACATTGTAAATAACATGTAACAAAATTGTTTGTAGAAAACAGTGTGTAATATAGTTTGGATAAAATACGGTCGAAGGGGTGTTAATGTGTTTTAA